>JAEQBH010002642.1:600000-779050 GCA_016808115.1 Tetrastigma voinierianum
TAAGCTAATATTATTTCATGGAAAATTAAGAACCTTATAAATGGGCTGAAATTTGGTTCAAGACAGTAAGTTGAGAATTAGAATAAGACGTATCATTGAAGAAAACAATGAAGTAATTATATGATAAATATCGCTAATTAGGGTAGGGTATTTAATATAACAAGCCATATCCATTGAAATAAAGTCACATGTTCAGATAGCACAGGTCTCTTTTTTAACTTCTTTGAATCTCCTTTTCTTTTCTTTTTTTTTTTTTGGGTTTGCATATCATTCCATTTTATTGATTAGAATTTAGAACTACAAAGAGTGAAAGTAATTGGATGAGTGGGGGTGGTGGACAATATTCAGTGACAAACTAGCTTATGAGAGAGAGCACATGAATTAGTGAATTAATTACAAAAGAAAATAAAACTAATTAAGAAAAAGACAAGAACTTAACTTACTGGAGAAAAGGGAAATTAAGGACAAGAAGGAAAATTAAGCTTATGAAATTAAGGACATAAATTACAAAAATAAAAATAAACAAACTTAATGGAGAAAAGGGAAAACATGATCCTTATTCTTCTTCTCCCACGGTCTCTTCAACTTGTTCAATTAATTCGTCAAACATGGATTTTGGTTCCACTTTTTCAAGATGTTTCAGTTGTAACAATCCACGAGGAAGCTTTCTCATTGGACAAAGCGAAATTTGTAGGGTCCTCAAACGAGGCATTGCTCCTTCCTCGATTATTAATTCCTTTAAGGAAAACAACAACTTAAGTGTCAAGCTTTGGAGTTGAGGGAATCCACTGGAAGAGCAAGTCAATTTATCTCCAACATATGAATTTTCAAGTAATCGAAGAACCCTCAAGTTTGGGAGCTTCTCCAAAATAAACATTGGATCCTTCTGTATCTCACATCTTTCTAAAGACAGTTTGATGAGATTTGGAGGGTAGAATTCAATTTCCTCCGGTAGCTCCAGCTTTCCTGATAGGATCACCTTGTAGAGATTAGTGTGATGTGAAAAAGACATGAGTCCTGGAATCAATCTTCTCTCTTCAACAACCTTCTCCTTCCACACCTTTGATTTGAGACGGTTTAACAATGTTTTCTTTTCAAATGCCTTGGAATTCTTCAAATGCAAGGTTCGAAGAGCAGTTAAGTTGGCAATACACTCGAAAAACCCTTCCTTCATGTACGGATTTAACCACCCATATAAAGTTAATTTTTTAAGCTGGGTCAATTTTCCTAATCCATCTCCCTCTAACCAACTTCCTGTTAGTAAATCCAATGCTTGAAGGTTGGTGAGTTTCTCAATACTCAAATAACCATCGACGCACTTACTTGATTTTATAAATTGATCACTTGAAATCTCAACACCATAACAATTTAGATATCTCTAATTTCTGCAATTTCCAAATTGTATGAGGTATGTACGCTTTTGAACCTAAGTTCAGACTTTGGAGATTAACAAGTCTATCAATGGAAAAAGGAAGTATTACTCTTTCAGCTCCTCTGATGCATAGGAATTTTAGATGGACGAGTTCTCCTATAACCTCTGGGATTATGAATTTTTCATTTGTACTTCCTAGATCCAAAACAGTGAGTAACTTAACATGTTCTTGTAAAAATCTCCAACTTTTTCTTTCAAGGGTTTCAGTAAAGAAAATCAAAGATCTGAGATGTGAATTACGCAAATGCTGAGAAATGTTACCCTGGATGAGATCATGTCGATGAATGCTAAGCTCGACGAACGCTAGTAGGAAATCTTAACATCAATCATTCATCCACCTCAAAAAGGCCTGCATCTCCGGCCCCTGAAATTGCAAGGTCCCGAAGGAGATCATGGCGCGGCAAGACTTCACTCTTCCATCCACCTTTCTTTCGCCTAATTCTGAATCATGCTTCTATGGATCAACTCGTATAAGTAGTCTTCTGCAATGTCTTCGACGACTTTTCCTCTCTGTATAAAGCCTTCTGCCAACCATAACTGAATCAGCTTGCTTGTTTTGATTTCAGAGTCTTCTGGGAAGATGCCAAAATACAGAAAACAAGACTTCAAGTAATAGGGCAAGTCATTGTAACTTAAAGCAAGAATTCCGATACAAGATTCAGGACCCTGACTTAGATGCCACTCTATGCTTGCAAGCACTTTCTCCCACAATGATTTCGCCTTCTTTTGTGGATAAAGTGTGCCTCCTACCACTCAATATTAGAATATACTAGTAAGAAACTCCTTTGCATTTTGCCACTTCATCTTTTCAGTGGCCACCCTCGTGGCGCGGCCTAAGGCGCATTCTAAAAGCAAATTTATCACAGATAAATTTTTTTTACTTGTAATATTAATATTAAGCCTAAAACTCAGTTTTTATTATGTTAAAACCTAAAATCATACTACAACAATCACTCACAAAGAGGGTTTTGATTGGCTCACCCCGAACCTCCTATCACCACTACTACACTAAAAATATATCAAACAAATAATTATAACAATAATAAAGAACCCATTTTAGACAATAAAAATCATATATTAGAGGAAAATGCAACAACAAAAAATAAAATTTTTATAGAAAACATACAATCAACACACAAATAGGGCTTTCAATAGGCTCACCCCAACCTCCTATAACCATTCTACAACAATCAAATTTCCACAAATAGGGTTTTCAATATACTTCACCCCAAACCTCCTATCACCACTACTAGTCTATCACACTACTACTTATTTCTTTTGAAAATAAACATGAAAATATTCAAAAATTAATTATGAAAATAAACTTACCTGCAGGCAATGTGACCAAATCCTCTATTTGGTTTCCCAAGAAAATCGAGGAAAATAAAAATGGGCATTAATCAATTAATCAATCCCACCGATTCCACTCTCTTCTTCCCACCGCTTCCTCGTTTCAAACCCAATCAATCACAACAAATATAATCAAGAGAGGGAAAACAAATCAGAGAACAAAAATGTTAAATTCAATATTTTTATTTAAAACTATATTATCTCGCGCTATTCACATCGACGCTCGTTATCCAAATTCTACCGATTTGCCCATACCTCGCACTATTCCAAGAGGTCCTGCTAGCTCGACTAATTCCTTCTTCTTCCAAGAGGTTGTGTGAAATAAACTCCGCTTGTCTCTTCAGACATTTCATAATTAATTTTTCATGATGAAACCAAAGGTTGAGATTTTTTATTTTTTTTACTATTCTTACTCATCCTTCTTGAAATCGATATGATGGTGAAAACCAAAACTTTCGTGGCTTAAAGATTCAAAGAATCAAACAATTTGGCCAAACCAAAAAGTCATTTAAAGGAGCGTAAAGTAGATGTATATGCTCCCTATCAACTGCTTATTGTTTTCCTTCCCTTTTCGATTCCTTCCGAGAGCCAAACAGTATGGCAAGAGGCAAATCAAAATTCCACTTTTGTTTTATTTCCCAAAACACACCAAATTTTCTGACCAAACGCAAAATCAAGCAGGAATGAAGAACAAAGAAATAAAGCCACGTAACATCAATTAGAAATCACCATAACCATCATGAACCCTAAATTGATCTGAAACTTCACATCGAAATCAATATGTAAAAATAGCAATAATGACAAAACCAAAACTAAAACCCTCAAGAACAGCAAAGATTTTGATCTATACTCAAAAGGAAATACGTATATAATATTTCGATTTGGCGCTTACTTTCCCCCATCTTACATCTTTTTTCCTAAGATGACTGAGTACATCGATCACAAATTTATGAAAACCGTAAAAAACCACTGATTCCCCAACTAAATCCCACGCCTAAATCAACAATTCAACCCGTAAAAAACCCCAAACTTAAAAGCTCAAGGAATCCTCAACGTAAAACAACATCAAACCAAAATTTTCACACCCTAGCATCAAAACAGAGCCAACACTGGAGAAATAATTTCGTCACAGTGGTAACTTCCGCGGAGAAAGCAAAGGGAGACCCATGGCCAAGTCCCATCAGTAGAGAGCTTCTATGAGGATCTGAAGCCGCCTCTGTAGGCCTCCTGCACCCGACAAGGCCTATTTTTGGTTAAATGCTCAGGTGACCGCCCTTTCGCCTACCACTCCGCCCGATCTTTTTCCACTTATTTCTAACTCCGAAGAGAACCCTGATGTACTTCTGTTACCAAAGGTTCTCTTGAGAAGGAGCTCCTAACCTCATCCTCATTCATAGTACGAAGTCTATGGATATGTCTGTGAATCAAGTATGTTCAATAATTTCATCTTCTTCTAAATTGAGAACTGTACTAGCGATATTCTCCTGTGAAATGGCATGTAGAGCAATTTCTTCGTTGCGGGTGATGATGAACACTTTGCTCCTCCTTCGCCTCAGGAGATATGAGCGCAAGTTACTCCAAACTTCACTGTTCCACACATCATCCATAACTACCAAGTACTTCTTCTCCTTCAAATTACCCACAACCTTTCTTCCAAGCTCTTCATTCCCTCCCAGCTCTTTAACTTTTCTTCTCTTCATCACTGAGAGAGGCATAACAGAATAAGCAATCCCAAGCAAGATTTCTCTAGCTCTGGTTCCTGAGATACATTAGACTCCAAGCATGACAATCAAAGTGTTGCTTAACATCGTCATGGTTATAAACTTTCTTAGCAAGAGTTGTCTTCCCTAGGCCGCCCATACCCACGATGGACACCACCGCTCTCCGCCTATCTCCCTTCATCAGCATCTGCTTCACCACCTCTGTGCTGTCTTCAATTCCCACCACATCGCTTTCTTCAACATCTGGGCCCCTCTTCTCCTTGTGCTCCACAACCTGATCAGTGGTACTGGATGAGCTGGAAGCCAATAGAGCTTCAAGGCCATACTTGGATCTATTAGCCATAATCCTCCATCCTGACATTGATCTCCTTCAGACGGTCGTGTGAGTTCGTGGATGAAAGGTAAATTCCGACAATAAAACCTACACAAGTAGGAGTTTATTACTTGAGGAACTTGAGAGTGTTGAGTCTCAGCTGCCGGCGATCCATGCGGAGAATGAACTCGTCGATGACGCCTTCTGGCATTGTGGGTCACAAGGTTCCGAATCTGCTCCAATCTACGCTTGATTCTTTCTGTCGTGCAAGCATTGTGAATCCGCATCTTTCAGGAAGAGGTGCATCCATTGCAGCTCGTCCCGCAGCAACTGCACTTCCCCTTCCACTTCTCCGAACAGATAAGCTTCTTGTAAAATCACGTTGCTCAACTTCTCCACAAAGATCGAAACTGTATCTGCCATTATCTTCACAACTTCTCCACAATGACAGGGAAACTTGCCTCCTCCTGGTGTGATTGGGTTCCCAAATAATTCCTTTTAAATATTTCATCCAACCCCACAAATGATTTTTCTACAGCTGTATAACATCATATGCCAATTCTAAAGCAAATTAAATGAGGAAATATTATTGCACATCAGTTTTTAATATTTCCTTTGGGGGGAATTGTCAATTGTCATGTCCAGGATAAGATTTCAGTCCGCTTGGGTTTCACGTGAATTTCAACTCTATCCAAAATCTGCATTTAAAATTTTCAACGTATTCTAATCTTTAATTTTCATTTTAAAATACGTTTCGTACTAATTCGGCTGTAATAAAGACAAAGAAAATCCGCAGAAAAACAATTTTCTCAAACTTAAGCTTACCGAAAAACACAAAATTGCTAAAATCGGCGCTACTATTCATTTTTTGTCATTTGATTTTTATTCTGATTTTTGCTATTACTTTACACTACTTTTACTTATAAATTGGTTTCGCTTACACTTCAATTCTTATAATTCGAAATGCTTAAAACAAAGACATAACTGCTTTTCCTCGATGATGACAAACGCTGAAAAATAAATAATTCATTTTCTGCTTTCAAAATTGTTGGCCTTACCTCAGAATTCAAACGCATTTTCCTCGTTTTTCGAAAAATAATACGTATAAATTAAAATTTTCTACCTACTAAATGCGCCTTTATAGCTGCTTGATTACCGGAAATCACGAGGAAAAGAAAAAAAACCCTTAAAAATGATTTTCTTTAGTTCTTTAATAAAATACATTTATTCCAGACCAATTTCTCTTCTCTTTTATCTCTAATATTTTTCCTTAACCTCAAGTATCTCTTCTAGTCCTCTACAAGGGGTGATTTTTTTTCATCGTTGGTGACTTAAAATCACTTGGGTATATCTCTTTGTTTTTTTTTGTTTTGCTTATTAAAGTAATTCTTCTACGAAAATTTGCGCTTACTTGCTTTTTTATATCGGCTGCCATCTTATTACGTTGCTCGTTTATCATCGTCTATTACAAAGATGCGCATTTCATTATCAACTCATATGACGTGAACGCTATCTTCATATAAATAGCTTATTTCATATGCACATTTGCATATATGATATTCGACACTGTAAGATATCAAATTATACTATCAATATGCTAAAGTTAACTCGGAGATTGCATATATTCTAAATACTATATTATCAAATCTCCAGCGCTTAAGTCAATTTATTATGTTATTAATATGAATATTATTTCATCATATATGATTTTTAACTGTTTAAATCTTGAATCTGGGATCTATTGCAAGTTTGAATTAATAATATTATTTTTCTTTTAAAAAATAAATACAAATTAAAAAACATTAAAGAAAATAATTACTTAAAAACTACATACTCCTATATATTATTTAATCTTTTTATTGATGGATTAAAATAAATAAAATTATTTTGAAGTAATAAATAATAAAATTTATTTGAAATATCAAATAAAAATAATATATCGAATTTAGTTCTATTTTTATTCTTTTTTTCTTTCCTTTTACTTTTCCTCCCCGTTTCCTTTTCCTTACATTTTTTCCTCAAGAACCAAACATAGCTTTAGGGATAAATGGAAACCAAGAAAATTTCAACTTAAAATGTTTATTAATTCATTAAAGTAGTAATTTGATCATTTGCTTTTACTGATAATTTCACTTGGTAACGGTTTTGGACCTTTTGCAATTTGATGAAATCTTTATGGCAGCGGTTACAAAATAATGAAAATTTATATGTTGATCCTTGTATAATCTATACAAATTAATCAATAAAAAAAGTTGAGACTCAATATCAATAAATCATCTCATTTCAAGACAACTGATCATGAAATGAAATCACTTCAAAATTAAATAAATACATTAAATGAGAAAAATATGCAAATTTGAAAACAACAAATAAACAGAGACAAAAAATTAAAATTAAGAAGAAAATTAACAAAAAAAAAAAAACCCAAACAAACATAGTTCAGGAGGAAACCATGAAACATGGGGTTCATCTCCGGTGGTGCTCTTAACACGGTGGGAACTTCCCGATGGCTGGAATATTTATTTAATTTAAAGATAAGAATAAAACTTCAAAGAGAGAATGATTGCAGGAAAAAAAATCAATGGCAACTGTGTTGGTGGGCGGGGTGGGGTTCTATTTCTAGAGCTGTCTTTTTGGAGATATTATATAGATATCTGCCCATTTCCATCCACCCAAGTCAAAGACCTTTTTAAATTTCACAAAAATGTAACGTATTCCTAAGATAAATGGTATATCTTTCCATATATTTTTTTATATTAAAAAATGAGTATTTAAATTTGAAATTATTTTTAAAAAACTATTACACCTATTAATAATCAATCCGCTGAAATCCAGCTTTGATTTGAATTTCATTTGTTTAATAAAATAAATATAAAAAATATAGTGTTAAATTAGTAATAAAATATTGGAACTATCTATATATATATATATATATATATATATATATATATATATATATATATATATATATATATATATATATATATCATTCAAATTCTAACCCAGAATTTATTTTGACTAAATTCACAATATAAAATTATTGGACATTAGACCTTCATTGTGCTTTTAGGTGACAAATGGCATAACTCATGTCCGAAGATGTCATTAGAGTGATGCGGGAACGCGATTATAATCTAGAATACAAGCTGGGGCGCGACCTTTCAAAATCATAATCACTTAATACGCTTTTAAGCACTTTAAACCGTACTACAATGTGGTTTGAGAAAACAAAATAATTGTTTAAGGAATATTTTGAAAAAAAATCTATATTTATTATTATTTTTTTTAAAATGAATTACTTTAATATCAAAAGCTAATTATTGAACTCCCAAGACTTCTTGGGTATATTTAAAAAAAAAAAAAGACTTATTGGGTATTATTGAATAGGCCACCATATGAGAAGGAAAGATATATGTTGAGACCCTATTTCAATTATTGAACCCCCAAAGACTTGTTGATATTATTGAATAGACTATGATTTGAGGTGGAAAGATATATCTTAATTCTCTTCAATTTCAAAATTGAATGAGTATTGCACAATGTTCGAACTTGGGTCTTTTTAGTTGTCTTTTCATGCAAGTAAAAAAAAATTGGTAGAACTTTACATGGAAAGAAGAAAGATAAAGTAGAGCCCATATTCAATTATTGAATTGCAAAGATTCTTGGGTGTATGATTGAATAGGTTATGATATGAGGTTGAAAGATATATAAAGTAGACCCTGTCATTCAATTATTGAATTACCAAGACTTGTTGATATTATTGAATATGTCATGATTATAACGACTTTTCTAAAGCTGTATCACATGCCAATTCTAAGAGTTTTGGGTCAAAATGAACTGTCATTAAAAAATATTGATTATGAAAAATATCTAAAATATTCTTTAGAAGTTGTATTTAGAACGGTTTTATTTTTAAATTAAAGTTCTTATACTAAATCAGAAGACCCAAGAATTCCAATTCTTTTGGAAAGGACAAAAATCGTAATTTCGATTATAAATTATAATTTCGGCCAAACCGAAATTTATTCTCAGGACTCTGACATAAACGATCACCGTTTAATCATCTCGCGAAATCTACGCAAGACGTGAAAATTTCGCCGACCGGCATACGAGTTTCCAGACGCTTTTTCGAGCATCGCATTTCGCGCGCCAGAAAATTCACTTACGCGACGAAAAGTCACATATAACAAAGATCACGCGCCATGTTTAGCATTTAGCAGAGAACGTATTTAAAACCCATCTACCGAGATAATTTAACGCCAAACCTAAACGGCGTACATAATTGGCCATTTTAAAAGCTAAGCCTACCAAAGCGGACAAAAAGTTAAGATAGCGTCAGTCTTCTTCATTAAATCGTTAAGAAAAATCCAGAGAAGTGAATTTCGGTGAGTCCAAAGAAATTATTTTTGAGAGATTTTTCTGTATATATAAACTTCTCTTAAATTATCAGACGATCCGACCGCTCTACGGACAAGAGGGAGAATCGCTTCACGCGAGAGGGCTTCGCGGGTACTCTGATTTATGAGCTTTTCTCAACCTCGTAGACGTAGTGGCTTCCTACTTGGGGCTGGTCTTCGCTAAGTACCATGTAAATGTTTCTGCTGATCGAGGCCTCAACGCTCGTTGACGGCCCCAAAGCTCAGGACCGACTGATTTGATTTATTGAACTCCACGCGAGCACTCAGAATCGTGAGGGACTGCTTTGGTCTTTTAATAGCATAAATTATGCTTCTAAATCATTGATCGATGGATGTAGAGGCCCTAATTCACATTAAATTGCGTTCACAGCGAACTGGCCGACCAGCTGCCGGAATCGTAAGCCCTGTGGTTTTACTGCTCAGAATAAAGGGACACGAAAATATATTTTTACGCTTAAAACGCGCTTAACTGGAGTGATTCAAGTTGAATCATTGTTCGATCATTAGCCCAAGCGAGCCAATTCTCGATGTATGAATTGACAATTACACATGACATGACTGTAATTGGATATTATGCTGATACGCGCACGCTACATATTTCTCAGACAGGACAGATCAGATTTGACCGCAGATACACGCATTCCATACGCATCTAACATCCTAGACCATAGGACAGCTTACGGTATTGTTTCCGTATAGGCCTATTTATGATACTAAAATATTAATTATCTGAGTGGTAGTCCAAATGAAAATATCAATCGCCGAGTCGCCCAATTGGTATTCATCTGAGGTGTCCACATAAACAAATAATATATCAATCGTCTGAGCGCCCAATCGATATATATTCATCTAAGGTCATTCACAAACTAACAAAACAATAATTCCTATACGAGGCTTAGCGAGTGCGTAGAGAGAGAGCCTATGATGTAATTCGATCCGAGTCACATGCAGGACATTCAAGCAGATCAGGCGCACGGTTTGAGTCTTGCTTATTTTAACATCACTCACTTAGTGGAAGAGTAGCCCACTTGCGCTTGATTACACTACTTCAAGATTAAATACCACCCCGTCGAAGTATATTTTACGTACAGTGAGTCACAAGGAAAAATGCTCGCTTCTGGGGTGGACTGAGGATTGTAGTGTTTCGGTCAGGCTTATGATGTATACATGGCTGTAACTCGCAGCGAATATATGCTTGTGATAAGAGTAAAAACATATTAACTTCAGAATTCATTTGACATGGGCTGGTACATCGACGAAGATTTGCCATGGGCCCAAGAGGCCATTTTTATCCATGTATGTATCATGATGGATATATCGCATCGTTGGGGATGAGTGATACGCGAAAGATCGTGATTTTGCAGCTCCGTACAAAGGAGACTCGCCGATGCCAAGTGGCGCTTGGCAACCCGACATCCACTTCAGATTCGCAGTCGACGGTATCAATCCGACCCCTGCCTGACACACAAATTTAAGATCGAGCTTAGGTATACGAATACCTGTGTGGAGCTCGTTTAGTATCCATCACCACTAGGTGGTTCGATGATAAGCGAGGTATGAGATTACCTGGTGAAACCACGACTGGTGACACGTACGCACGTGTTTTGTGTGAATTGGTGAATTATTGTGTGTTTGGTGTGCATGACATGTTTCATGTGTAGAAATTTTATGTATGCCTGGTGATTAGCACATGGATGTGTTAAAAAATATTTTGAGTGGTACAGTGTACAAAACTGGAACGAAGTAAAGAAAGTAAAGAAAAATAAATTTTTATAAAATTTATTTGAGTTAGAAATGAAGAAAATAGACTTCATAAATTAGTTGGGCCATTAGGTGATGAAAATAATTTTCTAGGGTTTTACAGTGTAAAACTAAAGAAAATTGAGTGAAATAATTTTTGTTATGAAATTATTTGAGTATTTTGAAGAAAATGATTTTCTAAGGTTTTGGTGCTTTGAAAAAAATTGAGAAAATGATAAAATAAATTTTTATAATTTATTAGTGTTATGGGAGTTTGAAAAAAATATGCAAACATGTATTTTTTGAAATTTTCCAGTAGCTGGAATGAGTGGAAATGAAAATTGAAGAAAAAAAAATTTCTCGATGTAAAGAACGTTTTTAGCTACCGCCAAACCATATGAAAATTTTTTTTTTTTTTTTTTTGTATTGCAAGGAGGCAATTGTATCGTGACCTAGGCCCTCGGGTGCGGTGGAAATTGCATTGCAATGTGGTGGGCGCTTGAATAGCTTCTGAATTGTATCAAGAAGAATAGTCTAGGGACAGTTGCAATACAAAAAATTGCATTGGCAGCCGAAGCGTCGAAAAATGGTATTGCAATAGGGTATTGTATTGCAACATGAGTAAATAAATACTGAATAGACAGAAATATTAATCGCGTATTGTGACTGGTGGTCGGATGATCGAGAAGCTGTATCACAATACACCGGCAGCGGTGGTCATGACAGAGGAGTCCATTAACGAAGTCAGACGCAATACACTTATTGTATCATGGATCGCCGCCGCTAGAAAGGTCAGGGCATTGTACGTTAAATACACCCAGGTGTATCGCGGACAGAGGCAAAGGCAAATATCGGGTCGTGTTGCACACAACACGCCCAAAATTTCAGACACTCCACGCATAAGGCCGACGCCGGGCTAGCGGCAGGAGCTCCCACGTGAGCGCTCGCGACACTGCAGAGCTCACACGCGACACGCTCACATGCAGCCGCGACACGACCGGGCAACTAGGCCATGACACGGTTGTAGCGCCCATGACATGGCCAGGCATGCGCGCGCCTGTGCGCCTCGTGCGCTCCAAATCTCCCGGGCTTCGCTTGGTGCTACACCTAGCTTGGTTTTCACCTAGTTTTTCGACTCTAGATTGTTTCGAGTCATCGTTGGACTTGCCTTTATGAACAGACTGCTCATGAACACTGCTCATTACAAATTTTTTCAAATTTTTTTAAAAAAAAAAAAAAAGCAAAATCAACAAAATTGACAAAATTTAAAATAAAATTTTTGGTGGATCAAATGATTTGAATTAAAATAAATTATCCATTTGCTTCATAAATGCGTAAACTGATATATACTGCACCGATTTATGTGTATGATTAGTGTCTCTGGGGCTTTGCTTGGTGCCTAGAGATATCAGAGATGAGATTTAACCGCCATGTTAAATTAAGTGTAGAATGGCTATAGGTTGATTATACGCAGACGTCCACTGATCGGGTCAGCACCACCGACATTCGACACTGTACCGCCAAGATATGATCGCAGCCTTTGTTGAGGCCCAGGTGTTGCGCAATGGCCGCATCGCACGTGCCAGCACAGCGCGTGTAGTCGTGGAGTCCCCAGTAACCTCCGAGATTTAGAGCGCACTACCCTCCGACATTCACAGAGGAGACCCGACAGGCGCATCATCGGCCATTTAGATCGTGAGAACGATCGAGGCCATGGAGATCACCGATACGAATTGTGGATCGAAGTTTAGCCGTGATTCCAAATAGAGTATGCAGGCCCCGTATGGTGAGACGGTTAGGACTTCTAGAGACTTAGAGGTTATGACATGGGCGTAGTTTCGTATATCGTTCGCGTAAAGTATTTTCCACAGAGACTCGGCGAGGCATGCGAAAGCTCAGAGTTCCTGCAGCCAAGCAGGGGCGATGATCGTGATGGACTATGTGGATAGATTCAGCCGCAGTTAGCCCGACGGTCGATGATTACGTGTACATGCACACAAGCCAAGGTTAGAGATTCGAGAGTCGGATCGGTTGTCCATTCGAGCCAAGATAAGAGGACTTCGCCTACGTGGATATGGATTCCATGGTCGGGACAAACACCATAGAGAGAGAGATGTAGATGCCTACACTCTGATGCGAGTGTTAGTGGCAAGAGGAAGGACAAGCCGCCTTCCTCCGCTCGTGAAGAGTGCAGAGCCTCTAGTTCGCGAGGATCTCGTGAGTCACGGCTATCCTGCCGTGACGTATGAGAGTTTCCAAGCAGTAGCGGATAGACGGTGTGCTACCACACGTTGCCGACATGAGACTGATCGGCCTCAGAGATGTGGATCCTGTGGTTTTGGGACATCACAAGCCCCAATCGCACAGACAGAGAGGGATACGCGCATATCTTCCACAAATACGCAGACAGCGTAGAGGCCGCCTCAGCTTCAGGAGCTACACACGCACCCCACATTTCACAGCAGCCCGGTGAGGCCGCAGGCATGGGGTAGCAGGCAGAGGACGGCGCCACGGGTGCTAAGCGACATCGTGGTCCAGGGGCGTGTCTACGCCGTCACAATCGCGTCGAGTCATCAGACAACGCAATATACAGTGGTACGTTTGCTATCTCGCTTTACGCTGGCTAGAGTGTTATTTGATTCTGTGCTTCGTGATTCTTTCATCATCGTGATCGCTTGTGATCGAGTCGGGCTTAGAGGTCGAGACCTTAGAGCAGCCTTTGTATGTGAGTTTTCCTAGGACAGACGAGAATAGTGGATGATGTCAAGCGGCGGTATCGGAGATCTCGTGACTCTACTCACAAGTGACCGAGGATCATGGACATGTCGTAGTTCGTCGTCCCCGTACGGATCGTACCGATACCGTGGTCGCTATCGAACAGGAGCGCAGAGGGTTGTCGCCACACGCTGCGACTCCAGATTCGTGTAGCCTCAGGGGGACAAGCATGACATTTTTCCCACAAGATATGAGTCCAAGTGTCGTGGATGTGCTAGGCGGTTGGCTAGTACTCTTTGGTTCTATAGAACGAGGAGAGACCTGACTAGATCTACCTCGAGTAGTATGCGAGTATGTGGATGTTTTTCCCATGAGCTACCCGACTACCTCCACATAGCAGTAGACTTTGGTATCGAAGTTACACTGATATTTCACCTGACCCATGACTCCGCATAGATGGCACCACAGCTTGAGTTGCAGTGAACCTCGAGTCCGAAGCATGAGCTATTGGACAAGGGGTTCATTGTGACCGAGCACTTCACCACGTGGGCTACGCCTGCCCTATTTGCCAAGAAGGCTGACAAGACCCTTCGATCAGGTATTGATTAATGGCGCTGAACTGTTATTTATCAAGAATCTGCACTATTAATGGTGATCGAATACGATTTGTTTGATCAAGAGAGGAGCGAGTCTACTTCCAAGATAGACCTTCGCACTAGTTACCATCACCAGGGTCGTGGATGGGCTGTGATATCCCTAAGATGTCATAGATGCGCATGGCACTTTCGAGTTTACGGTGATGCTCTTCGATTGACGCACGCGCCAAAGAACATTCATGGATCTCATGCATAGGATATTCCAACCCTATTTAGATCAGGTTTGTCGTAGTCTTCGTGGATGACATCTGACCTACTCCCGCCGAGTGGGGCTACGAGTACTACTCGAGGATCGCTTTACAAACTGGCTGACCATCGCCTATACGCCTGCTCCCGCAGCGCGAGTTCTTGCTACTAAGGTGAGATTGGGACACGTGGTGCTCGATCGTGAGGGTGTCACGACTCCGCAGTAGTCGAAGCCGATGAGTCGTGAGAGGCCGTCGGGCCGAGATACGAGTTTCTCGATCACCGGGTATTACAGAGATTTATCGAGGATTTTCCAGATAGCAAAGACTTATGACTAAAGCTGACCCCAAGGAGGTCAAGTTTGATCGGGATGACTATGCGAGGAGGCATTCCAGAGTTGAAGAGGAGACTTACTTCACCTCCCATCTCGATAGTCCCTGATGTGGACAGTGGGTACACAAAGGTATCGGTGGATGCTCGAGGGCCTGGACGGGATGTGTTTTGGCGCAATCGAGGGTAGTTGCTTATGGTTCTCGTCACCAAGAATCACGGCGTAATTACTCCCACACACGACATGAGTCACACGTAGCCCGCCTTGAAGATTTGGCGCCACTACTTATACTACGAGGTTCGAGGTGTACTTCATACCATAAAAGTCCGGGCATATTTTCACGCAATGTGGACCTCAACATGAGGCAATGCGGTGTGTATGGATGGAGTTCCTAGGAGGATTTGACTCACTTTGCATTACCATCCCGGTAAGGCAAATGTGATGGCCGATGCACTGCCTAAGTCACGAGGAGCCGCAGCCAGCATGTAAACGAGTGGCGATGCTCGAGACCGCGGACAAGCCGTGGCTATAGCACAAATGGTGCGCACTCCGTGGTACCTTGAGAGCTTTAGTGGCTACACCGCCTTGCTGAGTGTGAAAGACGATCCCAAAGGGCAGGACGCAGAGATAGTGTCCATTGTGTGGATCGAGTACAATGCACGGTGACGAGGGTCGGACCGCTCACGCAGATGGTAGTCTTCACATAGAGGATTCGCAAGGGTTCCCCAAATGACCGACGGAGAGAGGAGATTCTCGTGGAGTTTCACCGCTCTCACCTCGCTGCGGTATCCGTGTGGCACGAAGATGTACCGTGATCTTCGTCAGCCAAGCACTACTGAGGATGAAGAGACACGTAGGGGACTCTTATCCGCCATGTCTCGCCATGTCACAGGTTAAGGTCGAGCACCGTTCGAAGAGCTACTCACCCATCGAGGTGGCCGAAAGTGGAAGCGGGAGCACGTCACTTACGCGACTTAGACCCACTCTGCCACGACGCATGTTATAGGTTACGACGCAGATAAGGATGTTGAACCTACCACGAAGCTCCAAGACATTTTCTACCGTATGCACGACCTTCGCCTCGAGAGATTCTGCTATACATTCGAGATAGTCCGACTACATGGAATACCAAGATTCATAGTGCCTGATAGGATCCGAGGTTTACGCGCACTTTTGAAAAGTTTCCAAAAGGCCATGGGCACGCTACGACTATGAGTATTAACGTTCCACCCTCTATTGCATGGTCGGGCCCCGAGAAGATTATACTGTATTGTGAGGACATGCTAATAGCAATGCTACTGATTATAAGGTAGGTCGGGAGGAGCATTTTCCTAGTGGAATTCGCCACAACAACAAGACAAAGTGGCACATGTGATGGCAACTGTGATGAGGCATTGTGGCTAGAGGCACACGTAGACCACTTATGTTGAACCGAGGTGGGAGAGCTCCATCACCGGTCCCGATTTGATTGCAGACACCCTCCGAGAAGGTGAGCTTGATATTTACGTAAATGGTGCCTTTCTCACGGCTCAAAGCCGATTTAAGAGCCAGGCACTGGCGGCGACGCCGATCCCAGAGTTCGAGGCCTGTGGATCACGCCTTTCGCGCGCCCAAGAGTAGTAATGTGTCTCTGTGTCATTTAAGCTATCACCGAGGTTCATTGGGCCTTTTGAGATACTCGAGAGGATAGACACTGTTGCGTACCGCTTAGCGTTACCGCCGAGCATGATAGGTGTCCACGAGGTATTTCACGCCTACGCTTCCAAGATAATTCGCATCTACCATGTGGTGGATTGGGGACAGATTGAGGCTGACTTTATCGGACCTTCGAGGGAGGACCAAGGCGCATCAGAGATAGCCGTGGATCGTTTCTGCGACGCAAGACCGTATACTAAAGGAGGTACTATGGAGGCACTATGGAGTGAGGAGTCCAAGTGGGAGCGAGGACGATGCGACCACTTTATCCCTTCTTGCTTAGGATGAATGAGACGCTTGCCACTAAGTAGCATTTAATGACTCGTTACATGCATGGTAGAGTGCACGTTGTATATGCATGTTATTGATTATGATCATTCTGAATTTCGGGACGAAATTCCTTTAAGGAGTGAGAACAGAAGATCTAAATTCCAATTTAAAACGCCAAGAAATCGTAATTTCACTACAAAATCAGACTCGGGTCAAAATTCAGAATTTATTCTGTGATCTCGATAATCTGAAACAGATTTCACCGCTGGAATCGCTCGCGAAAATCTAGCTAGCACGCAAAATTCACGAATTCGGCATTGGGGCCGAGTCTACGCTTTTTCGGCGATCACAAGCTGGTGACCGTGAAACGAATTTCTCGATGCAACGAAAAGTCACATATAACAAGTACTCATGTGTCATAAGTGGCGCCGAAGAGAGTAAACGACAAAACGATCTACGAGATAGCTACGAACGCCAAAACCGAAACGGGCGACATAATGGTCATTTCAGAAAAGTTTAAGCCACAGCGACAAAAGAAGCATAAGGCCGGGTCTTCTTCATTAAATCAAAAAGAAGAAAAACGGGAGAAGGGGAATTTGGGCATCCAGTAGCCATTTTTGAGAGATTTTCTTTAGAGAGAGAAACTTCTCTCTAAATTATCGCGCGATCCGACCGTCAGCCTTTCCTGACAAGAGAGAATCGCTCTACGCAGGCTTCGTGGTACCGGATTTAGGGAGTTTTCAAACTCCGGTATAAGTAGTGGCCCCTACGCTTTATTCTAAGCAAGCACTACGTGAATGTTTTGGTTGGACAGCTCAACAGCCGCTGGACTTGGCCCCAAAGCTCGGGACCGACCTGATTTGATTTATTAAACCTAATGCGAGCAAAATGCAATCGTGAGGGACTGGCTTAGTCTTTAATAGCATAAATTATGCTTTAAATCAAGTGGATTGATTCGATGAGGCCCGAAATGGCTGTGAAATGCGTCACAAAGTGAACCGATGAATTGTTGAGTGTTGGGAAACTGCAAGCCCTAGGGTTTTACCGTTTCCTGGTGAACAAGGGACACGAAAATATTTCGCGCTAAAACGCTAAGCTGAATGGTACATTCAAGCTTGAATTGTTTTCGTTTGATCATTAGCCTGCGCTAATTTCATGTGATGAATTGATTAATTACATGACATGATTGTGTAATTGGATATTATGTGGATATGTGCATGTTTACATATTTGCATGTGATTTGATCAGATTGAATTGGCATACGCATTCCATACGCACCGAACATCCCAGACTATGTGAGTTACAAATGGTACAGTCTGTATAAAAATGGCCTGAGGGTAGTCTAAAATTATTAATTATCGGAGGGAATCAATGAAAAATATCACCGTCTGAAATGCGCCCAATCGAGACATTCACATCTGAGGGTAGTCCACAAATAAATAATATATCACCGTCGAGCTACCAATCGATATATATTCACAGAGGGTCATTCACAAACTAACAAACAATAATTTCATACGATACTAGGCGAGTGTGAGAGAGAGCCTGAGGACTCCTGGATCCGAGTTGCTCGCGTGTAGACATTCAAGTAGGATTATGCATTCTTGAATGTGTGTTTATTTTAACATCAGACGCACTCCTAGCAGGGGAGAGTGTACTCCCACTTCTAGCATGTATTCCACTATCGAGCATTAGCTCACCTTTGTCGAGGGATATATATTTTACATAAAAGGGCAGAAGCGGCATGAGGGGACTCGCTCAGTCTTGGGACTCCAGGATTGAAGGTTTTACAGCATTTTGATGATGCATACATGTATTAGAACTCGTTAAGTTTAATATATGTGTCAGGTAAGAGTAAAACATATTAACTCTTTGTAACTACGGGATATAATTTTAGCATATTGATTTAGTACGCATTTATGGGCCCAAGAGGCCATTTTTATCCATGTAGCATCATGCGACGGATATCATGACCGTCGTGGCAAGTGATACGCAGCAGATCAGATTCGTATAGGAGCCTCCGTACAAAGACTCGCCTGATTTTCAAGTGGCGCTCTGCAACCCGACATCCACTTTATTCGCAGCCGACGATAGTCAAATCGAACCCCGGCTTGAGGCGTCACGTAAACTATGCCTTAAATTAAATTAAAAATAAAAATAAAATCTAAACATTTCTCAGAAACAAAAGTTTCTGCAGTTGGAATAATTTTTTTATTTTATAAATGGGGGTTATTTGAACCCAAACTCCACCCTAAAGTTAAAGTGCAAAGGAGGATTATTATCAAGACATTATTCTTTAATATTTTATAAAATTCATATCACTATTAAGGCCCAAGATACATTCCCTGTGATCGCTGCTTTTGATCTCCCAAAAAATCACGTAAAAGAAAAAACGTTTAAAACGATTTTCTTGCTTCTTAATAAAAACATTTATTCCAAACATTAGCTCAAGCAAGAAAGTTGATTTTTTGTTGATTTAAATCACTAATTTGTATCTATTTTTTTCATTCTCAATAAAATTATTTTTTTTAATGAAAATTTAGGTTTTATTTTATTTTTTATATTGTTACCGTCTTAATCCGGTGTTTGATTTACTATCGTCTTATTGGTGTTCGATTTTTCGTCGTCTTATTACAGAAAGTGTGTTCACATCGACTTATTGATGACGCAGATTATTCTTTATTGGCTCCTGGCTGCGACACTTTATTCGTACGCAGAGCTTATCTGCAAGTAAATCGTACAAAACTAATTCGATTAGTCGACGATATCAAATTATAAATATCGCATATCAAGAACCCACGCATATTCTAATCACTATATTATCAAATTTATGCGGTTTATACCGATTTATTATACTATTAATCTTAATATCGCTTTCCATCTTATATGATTTTTAACTATTTCAGACTTCGATTCGCGATATATTATAAGCTCAATCATTGAATATTATTTTTTTTCTTTAAAAAATAGAAAACATTAAAGAAAATAATTACTTAAAAAACTTATATATTCATATTATTTAATCTTTATATCATGGATTAAAAATAAATAAAATTATTTTGAAGCAATAACAATAAAATTGATTTGATTACTTTCCCTTTTCTTTTCTTTTTTACATTTTTCTTAAGAACCAAACATAACCTTAGAATAAATGGAAACCAAGAAAATCTCCAATTAATTCATTGAAGTAGTAATTTGATTATTTCGCTTACCGATAATTTCACTCGTAACGGTTTTGGACATTTTGGTGTATTTGTTGTTGCATTATAATTATATATATTTAACCGGTCTTTGGTCTTTGATTTGTTTTTTTTTTAACTATATATATATATAGGCAGTATATATATATATATATATATATATGCAGAGTATATATATATATATATATATATATATATAATTATGAATTACAAGAGGTGGAATTTATTTAACACTCTTCTTTTGCAATTTGATGAAATCTTTATGATATTTCTCGTATTTTACTGCTTGATCAAAGCCTGACATAAAATACTTAAATTTATATAATGATCCTTGTCTAATCTATACAAATTAATAAAAAAAAGAAGCCTAGTTGTATGGCTAACTCTATCTTCTTCCTACCGTGCGCTTCTGGGTATCAGAAATGACCAAATTCGTTTCTGTGTTGCTGTCATTCATTGGGGCATCCACCATCCAAATGATATTTTGGGCCCATATCTATTTAGTATGGCTCGTTAAAAATCTGTCAGTATCTGCCCCTTTGATGTCAAACAAGGTTTATACTAATTATCTAATTCACTTGTTGATGCTAATTTTTTTCGATGACATCAAAGCTGGTGATGTGACTCAAAAAATAATGGTTTTCGTGATTCGTGTCCTTCTATAAGACTTGAACGTGGCATCGAGATTCGTGACACAAAAATCTCACCCGTGGGTCCTGACCACAGCCGTTGCGGTACACCCTAATAATCTATCTTCTCTCTCTATATATATATATATATTATTTTTGCTTTCTAACTCTAAATAAAATAAAATTGTTAAAAAAAATTGTATTATATTCCTTTCTCGCAAATTCAAATTACGGATATTTATTACTTTTTTTGCACTCCAGCGTTTTCGGCTCTTTGATTATCGTTTGTCAATCAATCATCTAACGTCCAAGGAATCGTCTGCATCGAACAATATCCACCGTCAGATTTGATTTGGTGAGATAGTTATGTCGTTTGGACGGGTCGGGTCCGGTCGGGTCGGCCCAGACTATTCCGGTGAAGTTTACTTAAAACGGGTTGGACATGGGTACCAAGTTGTTATGAATTAGTAGGGGGCTAGGTGGGGAGGGGGTGGCGGCCTAATTTCATTCATTTTTCCTCTGAAGTTTTGATTTAGTCCACCTATGACCTAACTTTTTATATTTTAATTGAAATTGGGTGGTTTGAGTCAGAAAGATCTCCAACATATTAAAAAAAAAAAAAAAACATCTAGAAATTTATTTTTTACTCCAAAATTTACTTTGGCATTTGGGCTATTTTTAACCACGTATCCGCTAGCAGCATCTGTGCTTCATCTATCCTAAATCTATTCCAATTTTATTATTTATCTTCCTTAATACACATCATGTATCATTTATTCATTTATATCACCTACACACTGCAAATTTGATTTAAAATATAATTAATATTTAATTAAAATTTAAAATAAAAATAAATATTCAATTAAAATAAAATGGCTATAAATATTTAATTAAATCAATAATATAAATATAAATATTTAATTAATAATTTTGTAGTTGAAAATTTTTTTGGTTACAAATAATTAATTTTAAAAAATTTGTACTTCTTATAAAAATAATGAAAATAAATAATTTGTTAAATATAGGTTAAAAATAAATGTGTTGGGATTAATAGAAAAATCAGATCCGATGTAGTTGATAAAGATTTTGCTGATTTAAGTTAGTTACATCTTTTAATCATTTTTTACTACTAAAATGACATAGATGATTTGAATATTTCATTTTAAGTAAGTAGACAAAAATTGAAATTACATTGAAAATAAATACTAGTAACTGCTTATACAGTTTGAGCCTACCAGATTTTCATCGCTTTTGTCATAATCGCATTCTTAATGAGTTGATAATAAATTGTCAATGCTCAACTGACATACGCGAGATATCTTTTCCATACTAAGACACTCCGCGATCCTCCGTAACCTATCTGTCCTTCGCATCCTATCTTTCAAAGATCGCCTGAAGAACGCGCTCTTAGTCGCATCCTCCCTCCAGGCTTGCTCCTTCAAGACCTAAGCTAGCCCTCATAAAAATTCTTTCTTTTTCACTCCGCCCGCATAATCTACGAATCGTATCCGAAATGTAATTACTAAGATCCGTCGACTCGCCTTTACTTTTAAGGTCTCGCTTTGTGATGCTTTTTTCCCCGGGGTCTCTTCCTGAGTAACTAACTATCACGCTATACGGATCTCTGATCTCAGCCAAGAGATACAGGTGTATCATGAGTTCCCTCATAAACAGGGGAACGAGACCTAGGGTTGTTTTGTGGTATAATCATCAACTTATCACAGTATTTAAGCACCTCCCAACAAAGATCATAAATCCACGGATTCCTAACATTTGCTTGAAACATATTCATAGCTTGCACACGCTGCAGAAAAATAAAATTAGAAATAAATAAAATTTTCATTAAAATATTTGTTGTAAAAATTATAATAAATAAATAACCGACTGCCGATGATGTTTGCTCCACTTTCATGCACTATTTGCGATCCGCGAGTATCCCACGCCATTTTGTACACACATCGGATTCTATCCCCATCGATTTTGTACGTAACATAAAGTTCAAAGGTCAACTCCAACATCGGGTCTCCAAAACTTTAATATCACTGATCCCAAAACTTTGACATCTATACCCATCACCGATCACCGCATTTCGTTGCGAAGCCATCCAAGATATGCACAGCTAATGCCTTTCCTCATTTAAGAAGACATTTTTCCGCGCTTAGCCCATATTGGGGGAGATGCTTACTTATTACAAATCAAACTTAAATTAAGTATGAATAAACTAAGGTGGAAAATTAACAAAAAAAAATTATTTAAATAGTTAATGGAATATTAAATGAAAGATATGTGTGTGTTAATGGCAATAAAATAAATTAATTCATATCAAGTAAAACATTTTATATTTAAATCTGTATTTTAAATTATTCACAAAAATATGATTTATGGTTTTTTCATTTATTATCAATATTTTATTTATAATATATAAATCAAATAATTAGAAGCTGATAAAAATATTTGTAGCTAATTATTTCACAAAAAATGGTTTGATCAAAACGCTGCTTTGTCATTTTTTTGAGTCAAACGACGCCGCTTTGGCTCGCACTTTTTGAAATTACTCAAAACGATCGCCAGCTGGGAGCATTTAAATAACCAAACCTGCCGCTTTTGGGTTAGTGATACCGCTTCAAAAGGCCGTTATAAATAGCTTTGTTCAAAATGACGTCGCTTTCGCTCTATTTAAAAATAATAAAAAGTGAAACGACGCTATTTTGTCTCCGAGAAACCAAATGACGCCGTTTTTCATATGGACGCTACCCAAAATCGGAATCCCGTTTTTCCCCTTTCTTCGCCTTGGTGTTAATTTTTGGGGGAAGAGTGGCCGCCGGCCGCCGGCCGCCATTACAGGCCGAGATTCACTTTAACTGAGGTAGCGGCGGCACGATGACGAGATGCTTGACCGACAAGCGAAGCGCGGGAATTACGAACGCGACGGGCGACGATGACACCGCGACGCTACAAATGGGCCGGGCTTCCTCTGAATTCTTCCCTTCGAACGTTTATCGTACTCCCTCATCCGGGAAATCGTTCCCATTTTTTTGCTATTTATAGAATTTTTTGTTTCAGTTGTTGGGAGTTCAATCCCCATCGTGAAAGGGCCAAAATAATCGACGCGCATCCAATGTGATGAGAGATCTTGGCATGCTCCTGGCACACTTTGCACTTTCTGACCAGTTCTGTCGCATCTTTGAGCATAGTGGGCCAATAATATCCCCGCTCAGGTTTTGCCTCGCGCTCCAAGCTCGATGTGGTTGCTACATATACCTCTGCGGTACTTCCCTAAGTATGTAGTCGATGATCCGCCTTCCTACGCGCACTGAGGACAAAAAGAAAAACCACATTTATAGAGGGTCCCCCGATGAATGGTAAACCTGCAGATCTTGCCCTAAGCTTAGACGCCTCCTTCGGGTTGCTTGGCAATGTTCCTTCCACCAAATAGTCCCATATGGGGTCCATCCAAATTTGGCTCGCATATGACAGGAGATTTCGCCATTGATGTTTAGTATGGCTCGAGAGATGCTCACTGTGCACTCAAATGGTCTGAAGTCTTCCCGTGATGTCAAGTACAATTTTGCTAAGGCATCTACTCGTGAATTCTCTGCCTTGGGTACATGTCTGATCTGAACTGGTACGAACTTTTTAAGCAATTCTTGTACCTTCTTGAGATATAAGATCATTTTTTCACCCTTGGCCTCGTAGGAATCTTCTATTTACTTTACTACCAATTGGGAGTCATTGCATACCTCTACCGACGCCTCCGGGCCGGAGTGGCGAGGTTAAGCCCCGCTATAACAACCTCGCATTCGGCCTCCTCGTTATCGGAGGCTTAGAACCCAACCGAGGCGCACTCTACATCGATTCCGCCGGGAGGCCTAATCAATCCACCACTCCCCGGTGATTGGCACCCATCCACCCGACAACCCGTAGACGTGGGGAGGCTCGCGTTAACCACGGATTCGCAGCCTCCGCCGAGCCAGCTCCATGATGAAGTCCGCTCAATACTTACCCTTTTATTAATTGGGGCCCTTGGTTTAGACCGATGTCGAACTCGCTTTAGCTCTATGGCCCATTTTATCGGGCCTCCCGAGGCCCTCCGTCTGTGCACATTTGCTTCATTGATGCCCGCTTGGGACTTCGATGGTGTGAGCCTGAAAATAAGGTCTGAGTTTTCTGGCGGTGGTCACTAGTGCTAAGATCAACTTCTCCATTTTTGATACCTTCCTCACCATTCAAGGCTCCTACATAAAGAGTAGATCGGCCGGGCCGTGACCCTATCCCGCTTCTCCCATCAAAGGTCGGGTTGGCAATCAAAACAACTAGACAGAGAGTGAGGAGTTCTCCTCTGAGGGGCTTACCAAGATCGGGGGATCTATATAGTTTTTAGTTATGCGAACACTCTTGGTAGTGTACATCCCATTAGAAGGCCTTCTTCAGGACCTGGAAGAAAGGCTGGCATTTGTCACCGGTCAGGACACTAAACAACCAAGCAGCCTATTCTCCCCGGCCGCGCCGGATTTCTCCGACGTCAAGGAGGAAGCATGTCAAGTACAACCTTTATCTTGTCTGGGTTTGCCTCTATCCCTCGGTTGTTGACTATGAAACCCAAGAATTTCCCGGGCTGAGACCCCAGTGCACACTGCCGTTCGCCTTCATGTTATAGTTCCTCAGGATCTGAAACGCTTCGACTAGGTGGGCTATGTGGAGCTTGGCCTTTTCTGATTTTACCAACATGTCGTCCACGTATACCTCCATAGATACTCTGATTTGCTTCTAGAACATCTTGTTCACCAATCTTTGATAGGTGGCCCCTGTGTTCTTCAACTCGAAGGGCATTACCCGTAGCAAAGAGGGTTCCTTGCCCGCCACGGACCCAGGCCTTCCTACCGTCTGGTCCATTATGATTTGCTTGCAATGAGGAAGGCCCATGAAACTGAGGAGGCCTGGTGGCCGATCGCTGCGCTCTAGTATCATGTCGATGCAGGTAAGGGAAAACTCGTCCTTCATGTGCCTTGTCGACGCTGCGAAGTCAACAGAGCCGCCATTCTGTCAGCTTGGTTTTTCGACAAGGACAACATCACAACCAATCAGATACTCCACCTCCCTTATGGCACCGCTTGAGAGTTGTCGACTTTTCGTTGATCGCCCCGGGCTAAGCTCTTCTCGCTTGCTTTGATGTGTTTGAAGGATGAACTCGATATTCACCGCGGTGATTACAAATAGGTCAATTCGCCATGTCCTCCCGCTTCAGCTAATTCTAATGCTTTTGTCTCAAGAAGTGGACGGTGAGGTTTCTAAAGTTGTTACTACCGACCCGGCGTAGACGAGGTGTTCGTCAACGCCAAGTCAGACTGCTCTAGCTTTTCCGAGGGCTGCAAAGCCTGACGATCTCATCTCTCATGTCGAGCCTGGCTTCACGCATACGCTGTCCACCTGCTTTTGCTTCATCGACGCCGAGTAACACTCCATGACCACACGTTGATCTCTCGAACCGCCTTACCCCATTCACCGCGAGGAATTCATCACCATGTGGATAGCGGGCGGACGCTCGTATTTGGCGCCGGTGGTGGTCCGCCCAATAACACGTTGTAAGCTGAGGAGGCGTCTACTATGAGAAATCTCACTATTGTTGTAGCCTGGCATGGGGGGTCTCCCAAGGTGAGCACTAGTTGGATCAACCTTAGGGGTAGCACTCTTTCTCCTGAGAATCCAGGCAGGTGGGCGTTAACTGGTTCTAGGTTGTCCCTTCCAATACCCATTTTATCGAAAGCCGATGTGAAGATAATATCGGCTGAGCTCCCGTTGTCGACTAGGACCCGGTGGATTATTTTGTTAGCCAAGACGACCCTTATCACCAAGTAATATCATGGGGATGCTCTGCAAATTTCCATATCTCGAACTGGTATATTATGGTGGTGTCTAGTCGAGGGAGTTTTGATACGACTTGTACCTCCAACATCTCTCCTGACCTGAAATTGTGCAAGTGAGCCTTCCTGGCTGAGCTGGACTCCCATCTTCTTGCAAATCCTCCTGAGATCACATGGATCTCTCCCAACTATATCAGGCCGAAATACCAAGTTGCTGCGGTGGTGGTGGTCGCATTGCTCTCGCTTCTGAGGCCACATAGCGGCGAAGATGCCCACGTCGGATCAAGTATTCAATTTCCTTTCTTAGCTGGATGTAGTTGTCTGTCCAATGTCCGTGGTCCCTATGGAATTCGTGAGTATCCGGTATCAAGCCACTTTCGTCAGTCTAAATTTCATTCAGGAAGGGTACCCCAAGAACCTTTCATGTCAGACTTTGTGAAGACCCGTGACACCGAGGCCGCTAGGAGGGGTGAATCGCCGAGGCGGATAGCCATACAACAGCCGTGGTGAACTTTGTGCGGTCTCGACGTTCCTCGCTCTTTGGGATCGCTTCTTACTCCTATGTCCCTTCGCGAGGACTGGCTCTGTTTTGCCTCCTGGCTTCGCTCCCGCTTCTTATCACTTTTGTTCTTCTCTCGGGTGGAAGAGCTCCTCGCTGATATGAGGGCTACTGCTAGTATATCATGGCAAGTACTTACTTATGTTGTCATGTTTTCAGATGTGAGAACATCCGGTTTTTCGACCGTGATCCCAATCCTCAAGAATGAAAGCGTGATGACGAACTTCTCCTCGTGATCATTCACCTTCACCGACTGTTGAACCTCTGGACATACATTCCTGCCTCTACCTGCCCGCTTTATGGTCTAAGGTGATAACCCTACTTCGAACGTCCTAGCTTCCGATAAAGGGAGACAACGCGATGAAGAGTTCTTAAACGACGATCGGGCGACGGCAGAGTCTATTAAAAACCAGCTAACGCCGGTCCTTGCCGCGGATGGAGAAGGCTCCTAAGATCGCACGGTCTCGATATTCGCTGCAAATCTCCATCTGGTTCTTATAAGTGTTGAGGTGATCTACCGGGTCCTTTGTCCCATCAAACGCTTCAATCTGCGACATTCTGAACTTTGCTGGGAAAGGGAAGTGTAGCACCCCGGCCATGAATGAGGATTCAGTTTGTTTCACCAAGGCGTCCATAGAGACTGAGTCAATTTCTTCACAAACTTCCTTCATGTGGCCGAGCCTCACGGATGCCCTCCTCGAATCTCTGTTCCCATGATCACTCCTCCATTCCTTGTTGATGAGGGACTGGCTCATTATTTATGTTATTCCCATCATGCGCTTCTTCATTACGACCCTCTTTGGGGGGTAGGTAGGGATCACGCTCCGCTCTACTAAGCTCCTTCTCCATTAGCTTCTCGCAGGAGGGCCGAGGTGTTGTCGTTTCCCGGGAATGGGTGTTATGGCCTCTACCGTGTGGTGCCTCCTTCGGGTGTTGTATTCGTTTGCGTAGCTTGTCTTAACTTTATTAGCAGATGTTGATTTGCGAGTATGAGCGCCCATCTCGCTAGTATTGGCGTGTAAGGAGCTTCCACGGCACCCGTGGCCTACTATCTAAGTCGCCTTGCCGGTCTTGCATCCTCGGGGATTAGCGCGACTTCGCTTGTGTTCCGGAAGCTGGAAACCATCACCACCGAGATTAGCTTTATTTCAGGTGGCCAACCGCCGCCCTACGTATCTGCGTCAACCGATGATGCTTTCTTCAACCGAAACTGGTCGAGCTTGTTGAATTCGCCAGCCGATCCGGGCCGACCCTCGGATGTTGTGGGGTTCACAAGCGCGAAACAAGAATCGATTTGATCGCCTGCCGTCTCTCCATGCCTAAGTCGGGCTTCTTTCGTGGAATAGAAGATCAATCGGTTAGAGAATGAACTTTTATGCTGCATCTTCACCAAGGGGTGGCCTCGTATTTGTAGCAGAATCTTCCTGGGCTGGATAGTGATGCGTAATCCTCTCCTATCGGGTGAGAGATCTTCTTCCTTATCGTTAACCGATTGATAAGGATAATCGTAAAGTATTAGGAATTATCCTACTTTCCTAACTAAAGGAGAGACTTAATTAGAAACAAAAGGGGTATTTTCCTTAGTACGGATCCTTCACGATCGTATCACCGCCTTTAGCGTGAATTGGCTATCAAGGCCTCGTGTTTGGAGAATACCGTTGGCCGAGCAAGCCATTGACCTCGCTCCCTAATCTCCTTTTGGCTTCTCATTGTGTTCGGCCTCTGCCTATTTTAAACCCAATCATATATATATATAACACCATGTTTGATTACGTGCTTTTTAATTCACGTTAATTTAGAAAATATGGTTTTGTTTAAAAACTTACTCTAAATATGTTTTGGGCTTTTTTTGTTGAGATATTATATACTTTAAATAATTTATTTTAAAATGCTCTGTCAAATCAAAAACAAGATAAAAGACTAAAAAGTACCTTAAATTTGTTCTGAAAAACTGATTTTTTTTTAAAAAGCAACCATTTTATAAAATACATTATTAGATAAGTTCGTTTTTCAAAGACATTATATTTAAACCATTTTTATGGGGGTATTTTGTTTTTGAAGGAAATGAAATGTGTTTCTTGAAATGAGTATAAACTCATAGTATTTGTCATTTAAAAAATAATCTATTTTCATAATAAATTCTTATGTTTTAGATATGTATAACAACAACAACAATAATAATAATAATAATAATTAAGTCCATTCATTATACTATAACTTGAATGATGTTTCATCCTCTATAAAGAGATTTTGTTTCTATCCATGTATTACTAGTTTAAATCAATAAAATTATTCTTTTTTTTAAAATAATAATAATAATAAATCTTTAAAATTTGTTTACTTTAAAGGCTGTCAAATATTATTTTACTTAGATATGAATTTTTGATAGTAATCAATACATCCTTAACTTTCAACTTTTTCTTGGACCATGGGTTTGTAATATTAGGGGCAGGAATTATTCGACCTGCATAAAGATAGATTCCTTTTAAGCATTAAACTTGATCGATGCAGAGACATGTAACGTACGAAGCTTATCTCCTATTATAATATTATTTTATAATTGTTTAAGTAGCATAACTTTCCTGATCACTTCTTATTTTTATAGAAAAGAAATTAAATACGAATCATTTATGGATGAATTGATTACGTCGAACATCCAAAAATTGGATCATGGATGATTTGATCATGTTAGACTGCCAAAGTAAATTCCTTTAAGCATTAAACTTGATCGTCGCGGAGACATGTCACAATATCAAAGCTTATCTCCTATTAAGATATTATTTTATAATTGTTTAAGTAGCATAACTTTCCATATCACATTTTAATTAAGTATGAATTAAGAGAAATTTATTGATTCGGATTAGTAATACAATTGATAGAAACACAAAATCAATAGTAGTAAAAACTTTAAAGAATAACACAACATTCATATTAATAGCAAAAAGCATTGGTTCAAGGTTTACACATTTGATAATCAAATAATGTATGAAATACCTAAGATTCTAGCATACTGACGAACATAATTTGATTTGATAATTCTCTGATGGCTTTTGTATCTATTTATCGGCGAAAACCACAAAGAAATAGAGCGTCGACAACCTGGTACCAGCCATGACGAGTAGGCGATAAAACACGTCGCAACAGAAAAAATAAAGTCAAACCCATATGGATGTGAAAGAAAACCACTTTATTAAAAAAAAAAACTCATACATGAGAAAAGAAAACAAAGGAATGTGTGATTTTTTTGTCAAGAATGGTCGAAAAATCACTTCTCCTTTTTAAAAAACAAGGGTTTGAACGAGAGAATAGAAAAAAGGGCGGCTAGGATTTCGAAAGAGAGGGACCCACTTGAGCTAAGTCTTATTAGTATGTCAACCATTCTTAAAATTGGATTATGGATGATTTGATCATGTTACATTAAATTCCCCTTTAAGCATCAGACTTGATCGTGCATAGACATGTGACACTATCAAAGCTTACCTCCTATTAAAATATTGTTTATAATTATTTATGGCAACTGCTTTCATATCACGATTCATTTTTAGGGAAAAGAAATTAAGGGGATGCTTTGTTGAGCTTATGGGGGAAGCTGATGGATAATTTACCCCTAATCGGTTCTTGTAGATTGCATGGTAAAGATCCCTAATCACTGATAACTTAGGACTTAATAAATCTTGATCGAAAAAAAACCACTTATCGTAGAACTAAATAGCTCTTGATGGGTTCATCAAGCCTAACTCATGTGGTAGAACGTTCGACGTTTAAGAAATGAAGGGTATAAGAAGGGAAGGGGTCATGAGTTCTAGTCTCAGTCAGAATAATTTACTACATCGTAACTAAAATGTCACTTATCAAAAAATAGTTTGATGAAAAAAGTTATAAATCGTATCTTTTTTTAATCCACTCCTATTAAAATATTCAAAATTTTATTTTTATCCTTCTCTACTTATTTATTTAAATCTTTTAACAAATTGGTTATATGATGGGAAAATAATATTTGATGAAAAAAAAACATACTATGAAAATTTATTTTGTTTGAGATAATATGAAATATAATTTTCTTTTATACATTTATTTTAATAATCTATGACTTTTTAATTTTGAGATAATACACTGGATTGATGTTATTATAAAAAAATATTTTTATTCAATAATTTTATCTTTTAATTGAAATTTTATTCTTAATTATTTTATATATAGAAAAATATTTTAATAACAAAATTTTTTTAATTTATTTGTGATAACTATAAAGTCAACATTCATTTTTTAATTTGATACAAATATTTAAATATTATTTTGATTATTTATTTGATAAAATTATAAATAAAGCCTAAATTCTAGCCTCATTTTTTTAAACTTTTTTTCTACTAGTCTCTTTTCTTTTTAAGTAAGGAGTAATTTTTTGTAAATTCTTAGAAATCGAAGCGACCGCTCTGCAGCTTCTTTCATCATTTTCTTCTTCAATAAAATGGTTATTCCCTAGAATATAGGTTTCCATTCACGTTTGTTTTTTTCGTGTTTTTTGTCGTCGTCTTAGTGCGACGTGTGATTTGTTGTGTTGTGTGGCAGTGCGACGTTTGATTGTCGTCGTGGTGCAACATTTATTTATGTTAGAGCGATTCAAATGAGCAAAATATATCTAATTAGTGACAAGAAATCAAATCAATAGTCATCAATATGCTATAGAACTTGAATCAAAGATATTCTAGTCACAATATTAATATCAAATATGTAGGCTCAATTATCAAATGTATAGGCTTTGAGTCAATTCATTATACTATTAACCTAGATGTTGTTTCATTTTCTATGGTTTTTAACAATTTTGATTCAATATTTCCATCAATATATTTATAGTTTAAATCAATAAAATTGTTTTTCTCTTCAAAAAAATATAATAAAATTATAACTCAAAATAAACTCTACTTCATGCTTAGCAGTAAACTCTTTCAATTTTAAATTTTATTTTAGTTATTTCATTAAGCTTTGTATTTACTATAGTTATAATGATTTATATTTGTATTGACATTTTCTAAAAAAAATTGCAACCAAGTATTATTTAGTGGATTACGAATATCCCACAGCCTTGAAGGATTCCTTAAACCTTATAGAGGAACCTATCATTTATCAAATTTTAGACCTCGCATACGACCAAAAGGATACAAAGAAGTGTTCAATAGATACACTCATCTTTAAGAAGTTGCATTGAACAGAGCTTTGGAGTTTGGAAAGCACAATGAAAGATTTTAAGGGTAATCTCTCCATTTAAATTTGATACACAAGAGATATCACGATTCTTCTTGCTAGCATTCCACAATTACATTCGAGAAGAGATGCGCGTCTATAGATCAAGGCGTTTTAGAAACTATAATTCAAATTCATAATTTGTGCCAGAATTTGTGCGCACAGAAGATGAGTATGATAATGAAGATTTTCACCAATATTCTAAACCCCGAGGAATCCACGCTCGATTTCTCTACGAAAAAATTCTTTGAAAACAAATAGATTCTAATGGAATGTTTGATTCATGTTTTTGGAAATTATTTTTTGTTATTAAAAACAAGGAAAATAAGAAAACAGAGAAAACATGTTTGATTTCCATGTTTTTTTTTGTTATGAAAGCATAAAAAATCACTAAGTGAATAATAAGAAGAGTTTTTAGAAAACATCAAAATGGTGTTTACGTATTTTTAAAGTACCAGCAGTTTTAAAAACATGAGCCCAAAGCGAGGTCCTAGGTTTCTCACAAGTACAACCAATGCAAGAAATTTTGAGGAAATGAAAATCAAAAGAAATCTAATGAATATGGGGTTGGGAACTACACTTCACTTTTCTAATTTTACATCACAAGAAATTTTAAAATAATATCATAAAATTTAAAATAATAAAATACATTAATGATTCAATGAACTTTTTTTTTTAAAGGAGAATAATTTTATAGATTCAAACTAATAATAAATTCGATGAAAACACATAATCAATTCACTAAAAACTCTAGAGGGTGAAGCAACATCTAGGTTAAGAGCATAATGAATCGGATTAAAACCTACATATTTGATAATTATGTAATGACTAGAATACATATAACTCCAGTTCTACAGCTTATTGACGATTATGATTTGATTTGATGTCTCTGTCTTATCAAATTTGTTTTATCGTTCGAATCACCCACACACAAAAAAGTGAAAAGCGATGTAACAAGACGGCGAAAACCAAATCATCTTACTATTTAAATATTTAACTTTTGACTTAATTATGAATGAACTAATATCAACACCATAAAATAAATTAAGTATTGCATTACACCTGTTAATGATCGTCATTTAAATCCTTTTGATTTGAATTTCATTTGTTTAATAAAATAACTATAAAAATATAGTTGTGTTCAAAGAAAAAATTAGCAAATTCTTTAGTTTTGATATGTAAATTATTTAATTTGCTTTTTTGAATGTTAAATTAGTAAAAAAATTAGAACTACATCTGTCATTTTCTTCACAACTTATCAACAGTGACTTCCTTCTTTCGGGATGCATTTGGTTCTCAAATATATATATATATATATATATATATATATATATATACTATATATATATATATATATATATACATACCATATATATATATATATATAATTAATTAATTAATTCATATTTAATTTAGTAAATTGATTAGGTGGAATTAATATAACAATCTTCTTCTACCATTTTTTTTACAGCCTCTTCTCTACCATTTGATGAAATCTTTATGCATGATATGTATGTCTCGTATTTTACTGTTTGATCGCTTACAAAATAATGAAAATTTATATAATGATATCCCTGCATAATCTATACAAATTAATCAATAAAAAGAAGAAGTGGAGACTCAATATCAATAAATCATCTCATTTAAATACAAACTGATCATCATGAAATGAAATCACTTCAAAATTAAATAAAAACATTAAATAAGAAAAATATACAAATTTGAAAACAACAAACAAACAGAGATGAAAAAAATACAATTAAGAAGAAAAGAAGAATTAAAAAAAAACAAACAAAGTTCAAGAGGAGGAAACCATGAAACAAATGCAAATTTGTTTGCATGCAAATGCAAACAAATTCAAGAAGATGATGAAATCAATCAAGGAAGGGAAGGACTTATTTTTAGACACAGCAAAGTGTTATTAGCACATGATTTAATTTGCGGAGCTTATCCCAATCTTCTCCCCCGGTCTCTTCAATCTCTTTAATTGATTCGTAGCATGATGACCTTTCTAGTGAAAGTTTCTCAAGATTTGTCAGTCACAATCCATGAGGAAGCTTTTCATTTTCCATGTCTAGGATTTTCAAGGTTTTGAGACTACTCATTGCTCCTTTCTCTACCATCAGTTCCTCTAATTCATGTAACTCATACAATTCTAATCTTTCAAGTTGAAGGAACCCTTCCGAAGAGTATACCATCTTTTTCCTAACATATGCACGGTAGCATAATCCAAGAATTTGCAGTGATGACAACTTCTTTAGGATCATCTCTTAACTCGCATTTCCACAACTCGAGTTTGAGGAGGTTTGGAGGGTAGAATTCAATTTCTCGAACTTCCCGAACATGGCCAATTCATAAAGGTAGGCATGGTGCGAGAAAGGCATGAGTCTAGGAACTAATGTTTTGTTATGATCATGAGTAACATTCTTCTTCTCCCGTACTAATCCAATTCCAAGGTGAAGGTGATTTAACAATGTTTTCTTTGAATTCTTTGTAAATGACAAATCCAAGACTCGAAGAGCAATCAATTTAGCAATAGACTCAAAAAAATCCTTCTTCAAATATGAAGTGGAACATCGAAGTAACATCAAGCTCCTAATCTGGGTCAATTTTCCTAAGTCATGTCCCTTTAACCAACTTCCACCATTTAAAGCTAAAGTTTTAAGATTGGTGAGTTGCTCATACCCTAAGCTACCCATTCGGTACACACTTGTTTGTTGGGATTGAATTGAAACTTTGCCTTAATACCCTGAGTGTCTGATTGCAATTTCCAAATTGAATATGGTATATGCAATGAATATCTTCTAGAGTCGAGAGACTTTGCGGATTAACAAATCTACCAATGGTCAGTAGGCGTTAAAGTATTATAAAATCCCCTTATGTGAGAATTTCAGGTGGGTGAGTTCTCCTAGTGCTCGTGGGAGCATATCCTTACGTTTTGTCTCTCCTATGTTCAAAATCGTAAGTAATTTAATATGCTCTTGCAAATATGCCCAACTTTTTTTCCCTATAATTCTATTAAATGAGACCAAAGATCTAAGTTGTGAATTATGAAAGCATTGAGAAATGTCATTGTTGATGAGATTTTGATGAATAACAAGCCGACGAATACTAATAGGAGATGTGAAATCCATGTTTTCATACACCTCAAAAAGTTTTAGTCCCCTAGCCTACGAAGCAGTGGGTCTCGAAGAGATCATGCATGAGACAAGACAAAACTCCTCCATCTATCCCTCGTTCAGCCACTTGAATCAAACTTATATGGACCAACTCATGTATGTAGTCCTCTGCAGTATCTTCGAGTGTTTCTTTTCCCCTTCTCTGTATAAAGCCCTCAGCCAACCTCAATTTAATCAGCTTACTTATATCAATCTTAGAGTCTTTCGGGAAGATCCCACAATAAAGAAAACAAGACTTCAAATGTCACAGGTAAGTCATTGTAACTAAAGATCTATCTCCCAGATGGCTTTGTCTTATCTTTTTGTGGATAGTAAGCCTCCCTAACACGGGATAAGCGGCGGCAAACGCCGCATTTTCTCACAATTTTCTTTCCCAATTCCTCTTACTCACTAGTTAGAGCGGTACGAGTTGTAGTACTAGTCATCCCTTGAAAAGTTTTTTTGAGAAGGAGATGCCAACTCTCATCCTCATTCATAAGACGAAGTTGATAGATATATTATTGGGAAGTGGCATGTGGAGCAATTTCTTTATTGCGACTGGTGATCAATATTTTGCTCCCGTCCTTAGCCTTTGAAAAATGTGATCACGGGCGACTCCAAACTTCATTACTCCATAAATCATCCATGACTACCAAGTACTTCTTCTCCTTGAGGTATTCACAAAGCTTCTTGCCAAGCTCGTGCATTACCCCAAATTTAGGAGGTCTTTTTTTTTTCACAATGGTGCACTTAAGTGCAATGATAAATTTTTCAGAAATTATGCTTGAGCACAAATGCCATCCTCAGGGAATATGGTTAGATTTTAGACTCAGAGATCTTTCCATAGAGTCCAAGAATCTTAAAGCAGGACTTGGACCGAGGAAGTTATGGTCATCAGTTGGCATTGCGAGCTCATTCCACTGAGACGAGTTCAGCTCGGCCAAGGATATCAGCTCTGCCAGAAGAGGTCGAGCTCGGCTATGTTGGGCACTAAATTCCATCCACAGGCATGTGGTCAGGTTCTAGACTCAAGGAGCTTTCCATAGAGTCTAAGAACACTTGAAACGGACTTCGGACGGGGAAGTTATGGTCATCCGAAGTTGGCGCTTCATATAAGCAGCAACTGTCGTACAGAACTGACATACACCTACTGTCTTTCATCTTTTTCGAACACCATATGAGCTCAGATTATATTGAGCCATATAAATATGAATTCTAGACTCAAAGGGCTTTCCGTAAAGTCTATGAATGCGTGAAACGGACTTCGGACGAGAAAGTTATGATTGTCCGAGGGCAGCGCAACCGAGCTCGTTCCCAGACGAGGTCGGCTCATGCGGCTCATGCGGCTCTGCGAACGGCTCATGCAGCTCATGCGGAAGAGCTCATGCAGCTCATCTTGGAAGAGCTCATACGGGAGGCTCATGCGGCTCATACGGGAAAGAGGTCAGTTCGGCTGAATGGAGCTCGTCCACCGGCTCATTCTCGGACCCATACGAGTAAAGAGGCCTAATTTGAAATTTGTAGAGGTCCGATTTGGGTGATTAGCTTTACATCAAGCTGCGTGGGGTTACAATTTATATTAGGATGCTAGTCAAATTCTCACTTTTCCTTGGCAAATTCAGTCTCAGACTAGATGTCTCATAGGCTCCAAGCGAGCGCTACTCACACGGCTCATCACAAGTGAGCTCGGCCCTGTCATCCCAGTGAGCTTGGCTGCGAATTGACTCATCGGGAGAGCTCAGCCGAGGAAGAGGTCAGCTCGTCCTAAGAGAGCTCGGCCAATAGAGCTCGACCACCGCAGGCTCATTCTCAGTTGAACTTGACCATACGACTCGCCCTCTCGGACCTTCCGGTAAAAATGTCATAGCGATTTGTAAAGGTCCGATTTGGGTGATTCGAAAGCCTGTATCAAGCTCACTGACGAGGCTACGATATACCGAGAGGGCCCACGGGGCCAAATTCCTTTGCTGCCCAAGAAGAAATCAAGCCTTAAAGTCGACTAGAAATAACAAGGTAAGAGAAAACCTTTGCAAATTATTAAACATTTGGGCAAGGTTAAATTACAATTTTATCTCACAATATATCTACAAAAAAGCGGATAACAGTCCGGTACATAACAAAATCGGGTTTTTTACGCAGGACTTTTACAAAACACACTAACAAGCCATGTAATAGCTACTTCTCAACTAAAGCCTCATGAGTGCCTTCTCTTGTTCTTTTCAGGTTACACGAAATGTTTTCACGTGGGGTGAGCTATACCCAGTAGAAAAGTCTCACAAGAGTACTCCCCACCTAAGTGCACATGCAATGACATAATCCCACAAATCATTCACACACATTCATATAAAATATGCATATCTCTATATAGACTAATCCTATGTCATCCATTTCAGTCCTCACCGACTCCCTCACGCCATTTTCATGTATGAGAAGCTGTTTTCAAAACAAAAAGCTTTTTATTTTAAATCCCTTTGGACCACCTCAGGAGTATCAAACCATTGGACCATCTCAGAGAACTCTTTTTATTGGACAACCCTCCGATAGAGTTCATTGGACAAACCTAAATATAATTTATTGGACAACCCTTCAATATAATTTGTTGAATGACCTCCGATATAATTTATTGGACAACCCCTCAGAGTACCCATTTATTCATGCACTCACCACGATTTCTGCGATGCACCCGTGCATACGATGATAATGTTGCATAAAATCTCATGTTACATGCATGCGAGAAAACTACATGCACTTGATTGCATATTCATACTTCATCTTAAGCATCATGTTAATATATCAAGCATGGGTATATCAACATCAATATTCACACAATGCATATTATTCAAGCAAGTAATAACCGCGAGCAAGGGATCATCGATATCAGATTCACGTATCGGTAGCGAGAATAGTTCAGGCTGTAGTTAGGAAAAACTACCTAAGCTGCGGACCGAAGCCGGTCCCACCAACAACAGGTTTAAATCGAGGCGTTCTTTGAACCAGCCCATCACGAGGGCTACACCTCATAGCCATGTCATGGCTGCGAAATGAAAGATTAACAGTGGGAAGAGACCCTTTACCTCTGGAAGTCAGATCATTGTGCTTGCAACTCTTAGTTTGTTAAATCATGAGAACTCTTAGTTCTCTTTTCCTTTTCCTTTTTCTCTTCCATTCCACCCCTTTGATTTATCTTAGGTGGAAGAGTTAATCTGAGTGTGGTACCTCTTCTTTCTCTCCTCATGACACATAGCATCACATCCTTAATATTCATTGCCCACTTTGTTCCCACTTAAATTCCTCATGCAAGTCTATCCAAGACACACAGCATCCTTAACATTTATCCTCATACAAGACCACTTTCTTTAAGCATGATTTAAACTTGACACTTGGCACTGGCCTCACTAATGTGCCAAGTGTCACCTGCCCTCAGTGCCACCACGGCATGCAATTCTCGTACTGCGTGTCACTTTCTCGTTGAAGTCCATTTACCTCGAAATGCGGTAAATCATTGTCTGCCGAATTGACCGAAATTACATTTGTGTACCTAGATTTAAGTAGAGATGAACTCAGCGGTGTGATCCGTGTTAATAGATCATCGATTTAAGAAAAATTCGGTTACGACCGAGCTGCACCATTTTACCCTTTTTCAAAAAATTCGAATTTTCCGGGGCTTCACACATTCTCTCCCATGTCTCTTTTTTCTGTATCGCGGAGAGACATAATACTATTGGCAATATCAAGCAAAATGTCTCTTGCTTTGAACTCCTGTGACACATAAACCCAAGCTCTACAGTCGAAGTGTTGCTGAACATCTTTCTGATTATAAACTTTTTTGGCAAGAGTTGTCTTGCCAAGGCCGCCCATCCCTACAATGGACACAACTGATCTTTGCGTCTCTTCCTTCATCAGCATCTGCCTCACAGTGAAGATATTATTGACTGTGAAGAATCCAATTGTGATGAAACAAAGAGATTAACAGCTAGCATTAGCCTCAGAAATAATGATATATAAATATAAATCAAGCGATATAGTTAAGTGAAGGAACCAGCTGAAGAAAAGAAAAAAAAATGAAGGAAAATAAACATAAAGTTAAATCAGATATATATAATTTTATTTATTTTAAATCATTAATATAAAAAACTAAATAGTTAAATTTATAAATTTTCAAGTAATTTTATTTATATTTAACTTTTTCTAATATTCTTCATTACATACAAATATTAAAAAAATCATTTTTATTACTTTTTTCTTTCCTAAGTACTTCCAAAGAATCAAATACAACCTTTTTATTTTGATAGTGGTTTCCATTTCTTGGGTCGGCTCAAATTCCATACACAAGGGCATAGCTTGTAATAGTTGATCGTAACTTTTATCAGATGATTCACGCCCATACATGGCTTGGCGTCATGCCCCGATCAAATGAAAACGAATCAATAATGTTCAAGTTGATACACTAACACATTCAAAACATATTGATGAGAATGGAGACAAGCGGAAGAACAGATTCGGAAAGAAGAAGATGAGAAGTGAGAAAAGAAAATGAACAAATATGAGAAATTTTTGGAATTCTTCTTCAATGCCCTAACCCAAACGTGTTCCCTCCCTTTTATACAACGATCCTAACAAAACATAACAGAAATGGTTACACTCCTTACTCTCTAAATCTGTTGGGATTCCTAATTTCGCCTTACTTTGCCCATATAATTAGAAATCTCCTCCCCAATTAGCTTCTCAAAAAATTCTTTGTCTTTGTTGTTGATGATTTTACTAATCTCGCACATGTTGCTCGGTGAGTCAATATTCTCCCTACGTGCAGCTTTGTTCTCGAAACCAAAATTTTAGCCACTGCTCATATCACATATACGACAAAAATGAATAAAAAACAATCAAAACTAGAAAAGAAAAGAGTGCAAGAATATTACAATCATGGGCATATCCAGAAGGTATCTTGTTCACCTAATTTGAGTGAGGTCGTTGGTTGGTTTAATATCTTCCCCATCAAGACAGATGCGTGGGAGATGGGCAATGCAGTGCCAATCCTCTCCCTGTTTGTGGTTCGCATCTTTTACTTAACTCAAGGACAATCTTCGATCGCCAAGGCCTGCTAATTGCAGTGAGGCGATGCATCCTTAATAGCAAAGCTGAAAGTGTAGGGCAGTCTTTAATCTTAATTTCCTGGAGTGAAATGAGATTTTCCAATGACTTAGGCAATGCTTTGAAGTTATGACAACTTGCAATATGTAAGTAGCGCAGGCTGGTAGCAGTTGGCCCGTGGATGACTACCACTACTACTACTGGAGCCTTGAGTGCCATTCTCTTCATCTCCACCCCCATCCATTAAATCAAGCCTTTCACAATTGTAAATTATCAGATTCTCTAATGCGGTCAGGTGTTTTACACTTGTTGATAATGATACCAGGCTTGGACAATTTGAAATAATTAATGTTCTAAGAGCATTGAGGTTTTGTATTCCTTCAAACATACTTTCCACAAACAACGAAGAGAAATCAAGCATCCCGTCCCGTTCTCTTTCCCTGGGAAAGTTCTCTGCTTTGTGGTTACCGACAAAAATCTTAGGCTGATCAAGTTACCCATATCACTCGGCAATTCTTCAAGTTCCCCACATTCACCAAGTATCAATGTCTGCAAATGGTACAACTTTGGGTGGAGCTATTAGTTTCTTGATCCTTTTATTCCTGAATAGGGTTAAATATCTCAAATGTTTCATCTTACCAATGGAGCTTGGCAACGCCTCAAAAATCAGGAAGTCCTCTTAAATCCAAATATGGATGCATTTGAATCTTGAAGCGCAGTATACAAATGACTTACCAGCAGCCCCTCCATCTTTATAAGAAACAAAATGGTTCTGATCTTGTCTATTTTCACGAGCAAGTGTTAGAACTGCTTCTGGACCATGACAGGAAACATGGTGAAGCTCGCTGGAGTGGAGTTTTCTGCATCATTTGGAGTGTAGTGATCAAATTTGTGCACTGACTGTAGAATCATGCACCAGATCATGCATTTTAAAAGTAACAAAATATTTATGATCATCCACATCTTGAAAGAAAGATCTTGAGCACAATTCAGTGACATATTCATTACCGATATCTTCCAAGTCCTCGTTTCAGCCGGATGGCTGGGCGAACCGTGTGCCAACCAAGTGGATCAACTCATAGTTTGCTGAACTCAAAATCTTTTGGAAACAATGAGAAAAAAGACAAAACATTGTTTAAGCAGCCCGGAAGTTATCATAGCTGAGTTTCAATACAGGCAGAATTCTATCTTCTTTAGATTTCCATATCATTGTCTCTCATAGATGCCCAAACATGTTTATCTGCCTTTCCGAACAGGAAGCAGCTAAAGCTCTCACTGCAGAGGAACCCTCCACGCATTTCTTGACAATCTCATCCCCAAGTTTTACAAGGTTCAGTAATGCTTACCTTCCCCATCTATAAACGCGCATTTTACAAACAAAGACAAACAATCCTGATGGGGAAGACCTTTTAATTCTTGTGGGGGAAGAGTACCCATGACGGAGGCCACTGACTTTTTGCGGGTAGTCACCACGATTTTACTGCCATCTGCACCACCCACGAGCAGCTCTTTTAATTTGAGCCATTTCTCTCTCATCATTCCAAACATCGTCTAGTACAAGCAGGTATCTGCTATTATTTAATCACATTTGTGATTGGCTTTGCAGAAGTGCATCAAAGGCAAGTCAGGAGCACAACCTTTCATGGTTGCAGAAACAAGAATCTTCTTTGTTAACTTCTCAGTTTCGAAATCTTCATCAGATACACAAACCCACATTCTTTGATCGAAATGTTCAATTACCCTTTCATCATTAAAGACCAATTGCTTGAGCCGTCTTCCCCATCCTCGATCCCAATTATGGGAATGACATAAACATTTTCCTGCTCATCATTGCTTGGTTGCATTAACATGCTTAGAATGTTTTCCTTCTCCAGGTCCCTTCCAATAATATTCGAAACATCAACGTAGGAGTGGGTCATCTCCCTCTTCCTATTTACCATATTACTCTCCACCTCAAGATCATCTTTAACACCCCATACAAGAACAACTTCTTGGAGAGCAAGTAAGCCTAATTTTCCCAGGACTTGGTTTGCTAACTGAAAGGCAAATGATTCAGCCATTTCTGTGAAGAAAAAAGGAAAGTGAAGCAGAGATCTGAGGTAGGAGACCAGTTCTGTGTGCCCAGTTGACTTCCTTTGAACCTGTGAACACCTAGATAAATATAAATTATTAAATACTTGTTATTTAATTTTTATAATTGTTAGACTCAGGCCTTTACTATTTTATCCAACCCATATCTTTAGGCCCAGCCCATTTGTTTAGGGTTCTGTATTAACTATTAACTATTATTAATAGTAAAAGGAGATTTTAGTAGGGATTTCGGAGCTCTGTTCTCCCATTTTTCTAGGCACAGCCGTGGGACAACCTAACCATTAGAAACATATTATTGTTTTCTTTTAATTGTTTTTTTTTTTTTTTAAACAACATATTATTGTTTTCTTAAAATAATACAATTTAATCAATATCAACAAGAATTTAGTTGAAAATTCCTGCCCTTTTAAATGCTATTTATGGTCCATGATGCATATTTGTAGATTTTAGGAGGGTTTTTGGAGCTCTGTTCTCCCATTTTCCTCAGCACAACCTAATCATTAGAAACATATTTATTGTTTTCGAAACAATAAAATTTAATTAATAGGATTTGGAATTCTTGCCCATGTACCATTTAGGAAAGCACGTCTAAGTGTAAACCGAGCAGAACAAAGTGAAATAAACGCATATAAAATAAGTTTCTAGGGTCTCCTCCGTCTGAACAAAAAAAGCTGTTTTTATAAGCGAGAAGAAAAAGTATTGAAGCTGAGAACCCATTTAGTTCTCAATTTTTGTGAAAGAATATAGAAAAACTAAATTTAGAAAATAAGAATAGTTTTCAAGTATCAAAAATTATGTATTCTTGTTGTTATAGGTGTATGCAACTGGACATCGATTAGTACAATCGGGAACTGTTAAAAGCAGTCCGATAGCAATTATGTCGAGTCGCCTCAGATGATTTATTATGGAGGAGAAGAAGAAGCATAGGGTTTACGCAGTTGAAATTGCTTATATTTCCCTCGTTGGAGATCTTTCTGATTTATAGAAAGTAGTTCACGAATCTCTTCTTGATTTTTGGAAAGAAAATCTCTTAATCTTAGGGATAAAATCTCTTCTTTTTTATCAAGGATTAATTCTTCATATGAGGATTAATCTTCGGGAAAATAGATTTGGCAGGAAATCTGGCGATAAATATCTCTTAACGTATTTTTTAGGTCTTTATATATTCTTATCCACAATGAACTTCTCATATCTTGGTAAGATATTGGTGGGAACTAAGAATAAGGCGTGCCACCACTAAGGCTAATCAATGGAAGACATCCACGGCTTCTTTTGGGATGCCTAAAGCAGGTGGCGCCCGACACTTTAATATGGTGAGTGGGCTTGGCTTGAGGAGCCTGACGTGACTGGCATTACTGGGTTGATAAGTAGTAGATCCCAAGACCATGTGACATCTATGATGCCCCACTTTTCCCGGTTGGAATTAGTACTTTTTCGAACAGGAAAATGCGTGTTTTAAACGGTAGGGGAAAAGTTGAAAGGACTAGGAAAATCATCTTTATCAAACACCTTAGAAGGTGAGCGTGTTTGGATACAAAGCGCATGAGAAGCACACATTTCCCAATATGTCTGTGGAGCATGATGTTTTGACAGCGCATTTAATGTGCATGTTGGTGTTTCACCCCTATATATAGGGGTTAGGCTCTGAGTGCTGCCTTTTTTACTATTTCACAAAGCCTTTTGCATGTTGCCGTTGGTCTCATCTTCTGAGCTTTTCTTTCAAGGGAATCATCGGAGGTCCCTCGATTGCTTTCAATTTTCCGATGAGTTTTCTCAAACTTCGTTTGCATTGTCCTTACTATGTTTTTTGTGTCTATGTTTGTGGAGTATTTTTGGGTCAGAAAGTTCTCGTTTCTTCTTCGGTGCGAACATGTCGTTATTCGGGTGAAATATTCTTAGGTTTAAATCATTAGGCTGGCCTCGGAGGGGACTTTTTTTGTCACTGGTTGATTACTTTTTATCTGTTTGTTCGTGCAGCCAGAATGGCGAGAAGTCGGAAGAGCCGGCTCGGGTTGAGGCGTAAGAGGGGGACCCCTCTGGAAACGCCCATAACAAGTCCCTATCGCCATAGAGGATTTGAGGTCCTTCAGACAAGTCCTTGGCAGTATCTTAGAGATGTCAAGTGGCACGACTACACCTCGGCAGTGATGGGAGGCGGTAGATAATCTGGATTTATTTTACTCAGACGGTTTGCCATTGGACTTTGCCTTATTCCCCTCCTTTGGTACTTGACTCTGCACTTCAACCCAAGGCACCTCTACACTTGTCTACGTCCAAATATCTTTTTTTTGGATGCTTAATTTGCAATGTGTTAAACTTACGGTTGGAATCATTTACTTGGTAAATTTGTTCATTATACTTTTAAGATTGGGATTAGGGGGCTCCATGTCGGAGCCATAGCCCTCATCTGTTGTGCTTAGGACTCCGAACCACAAAGATCGAAGTGATGTTTTGGTTAAAAAGGGGTCCGATGCAGAGACATTGAACTCTGCAGGGCTTCCTTTGCACGAATCAGGTCTCTCATTCCCGAGTTCATTTACCGACTTGGTGGGACTTATACTCTCCTAAGGCCGTTTGTGTTTTTACATGTACCCAGCCTTCATTTACCGCCTTAATTTTGCTGTTTTGACATGTTCTTCTTTACGAAATTTTTGTAGGTAAACCTGGCGGGCCCAGTTTAGATAGGTGGAGAAGGCGGTCTGGAGCAAATCAAACTTTGGATCACTAGAGGCCTTGACCACGAGCTCCTCACCATGAAGAACTTGTACAGGAATTAAGCTCAGGCTCTCCTTCCCTTACATAGTTGCTTTGTGCCCAGCCGGTGCCGGCCAGGCACGTGTAGAACGTCGGCAGCCTGCAAAGGTTGTCTTTCGGGCTGACTCTGCTGGTGGGATGCAGCAGAGCCTCGGCTAAGACTACTCAAAGAAACCTCCGACTGCGCCCAGATGCCGTGTGTTTTTGGACAAACAAGATTCTAGGCCTGCCCCCTAGGTGGCAAAGAAGAAGAAGAAGAAGGAAGATCTCTCATAGTGCGGTGCGGGATTAGGAGCTTTATTGGATTTGGTGGGATCCACTAGTGACTGCGAGGAAAGGGGACAATATCTAACTAGTTGTTGGATTTAGGTGCGGATGCTCAGCGTGGAATAGTGCTCGAGGGGGACTACCCGGCCTACAAGTATCATCGGCACCGCGAGTTTAGCCAGGATGAAAGGCTCGAGGCCCGATGTGAGTAACTGGACTCCTAGAATGAGCCTCGATGCCACTATCTCTGGCGTGGAGGTGCATGAATGCTTCTTAAGATGCTTGTGTATTCTTTGGAGGAGGAGGGATTCGGTCAGGGGGCACTTGCAATGCGATGGGGGTTGTGAGGGAGGCTTCCCTCGAAGGCGTCAGTGAACGGCTTGTTCACCGACTAGGCTTTTAAATCTGAGCCACCATTGAGGCCCTAGCGAGTGATCGAACTGCTGTTCATCCAGATGAAATGGGATCGGTAGCCCGGCCGGGCTACGTGCATTCTGGCCAGTCACGATCACGGCGGTGAGTGCTCGTAGATTAAGAGACCTTGACGAAGAGGACGCCCATCGCTAATATGCGACCTATACCCACCAGCCTTTGCATACGAGTGTTGCGTGATATTCTGAAGAGTACTCCCTCTCGCCCACGCTATTTGGATAAAAGTCACCTTGCGTGGTAAAAGCCCAGTATACCTTATGACCATGACTTTAATGGGCCAATTTGAAGGAAATTTGGTATGGTTTATTTGTCTTCTAATACTTGATCGTGAGTCTTATGTTATGATTTTCTTCTAATTCCTTTCCTTCTTGTAGGTTGTCACCGACATTCGGAATATGGCATGCCAACATGGGGAGCTTCACCGTAAGTGGAAGATCTCTGCGAAAACTGACTTTATCTTTCGATTATTTGCCTAAGCATGACGCCTACCAGAAGGCGACTTTGGAAACGAGGTGAGCCAGAATCCGATGGGGCTGGAAGGCGAGGAGGGGTATGAGAGGGCCTGGCTGTGGAGAATGGAGGGATGAGGATAAAGAAGAGGCTGGGCTATACGGTGGGTGCGATCGCGTGAGATCTTTGTACTGATAGGTATCTTGGGTGTATTCCTAAGCGTAGGAATTAAGTTTATCCTAACATTGTATCGTGGGAGTTCACAGGAGTCCTTCACAGTTAGTGCAATTGTTGATCCTTAGAGACTATTCTCTAGGTGTGTATTTGAAAAAGAAATTATGGGGTTGTGGTTGGTTGATTCTGGATTGATTAAATTGACTATTTTTAAATAGAAAGATGATTCATTGCTAGGGATTCTTAGGTTTCCACTCCGCAAATACTCCTGTAATTCCCTCTTAGTTTATAGTCTCATCCCAAGGCAGTTGAACATTTTTGATGGAAGAATTTACTTTAAGTATGCAGAATGAAAACGATGCGAGGAATGTTAAACACTTGTTCAGCAATTAATTCAGACTCGCAGCTTGCATTTGTAATCAAGTACAACGTGTCTGCCAGGGATCGTTCACACGTTGTCAAATATAAGGTTTTATAAAGTTTCTCACAAGTGATTAACATCGCACGATCGTTAGTAAAGAAGGAATTGAGGTTATTACCTTGATCAGGGTGAGTTTCCATCGTAGAACCCCAGCATAAAAGTTTAGAATTCATGGAATTATAAGGCAAATCATGATTGAAGAAGATTTATTCATAATAAAGATTTTGAGAAAATCGGGGTCAATTTAAAACACAGGAAAGAAAAATACAAAATGCGAGAGAGAAAGCGAAGTGTGTGTTTCCCTCTTGCGAAGATTACATATACTTGAAATCGACCAATCTCACAGAAAATAAAGTCTTCATATAATCTATAAAACTTTGCGAAACTATGGAGAGAAAAGAACCTTCTCATATGAAAAACCTAACCACAGGAATCAAAAAGCGCGCCTCTATTTCTGCTATTTAGCTTTTATACCCTTTTCCATTGTGATCTGCATTGATGGTTGTTGAATAATGACGTGCCTTTCTCATTAGAATCGAATTCCTGCTCAGTTCTCGCAATTCTCACACAGGGTGTCTGCGGTCACAGTTGTGGTGTATCACCAAAGTGGGTTGATGTTCTCTGCACTTTTTCTACATGGGTGTCATAGTGAGGGTTGGAGTGTACTTCGGTCTGGTTCTCTGCCTTTTACGCCGGTGCATGCCGTCGGGTTGGAGTGTATGGTTGGCTCTTTGGTGCTTTCCCAAGCTTGGGATTGTGCGTCTACGGGTGAAAGTTATAAAGATGCAGTTCCTCGCATTTGTTTCTCGCTTGTTTTACACTTCGAAACTTCACCTGGCGGTTGCCATCATCATGATGATCCGTAGTCAGCTTTTAGGACGCGAACCCTTGTAACAATTATGTATGAAGTACCCGAAAAAACTGCTGTAGATTAGAAACAATATTAAGCACCTATTCTTGTATAAAGAAATGTGAGCAAGTACAAACTTAGAAGATGCTAAATTCGACATAATTATTGCTCTTAACGTATTGTCCAGCGGACCCCCTGACTGGCTTGCTGGTCACTGCGAGATTCCCAAACTAATTGATACCTCACGTGACAGTTTCTTAGCAATGCGTTTTGGTGAAAGAATCAAGTTTTGCGAAGTTTCTCGAAAGAGGCGAAATTAAGCATAAGTATTCTTGACGACATAGGTATTTTTTATTCGCTTCTGATGAAAACAAAACCCGATCTCAGCGATAGCGCAACAACAAGCTATCACGGCCGGCTGTTCGACCAGGGATCGTAGGTTGAGAATGAAGAGCGCATCTGCGACCGAAATGAAATAGGCGATATTATAGAGCCGCGATTTAACATAACCCGCGCGACTCTTGCCTGCATAAAGTCGGAGGGCCACCAGCGCGTTGAAATCAAAAAGTGTGCGCAGGTTGTAATGACCGTAGGCTACAAATAGAGCGAAATAGGAACAAATGGGTGTTGGCATGACATGGTGAGGTCTCACACCCCCGTTACCCGACACCGCAATCTAACTTTACCCATGCTCTGCGTGATGTCCCACTCATAGTAAGTGCGTCTGAAACGCATCCTCATCGAAGGCGTTGTCGACTCTCGAATGCCTCGGGTACAGGGGAGATCTCACCGCGGGCTCTCCTCCACGTGACTCCTGCAGGCTGGAGAGCCTGGTTAGTGCATTCTGTTGTTTCCCGAAAATGCATTTGAACCGCCCCTTTGATTCCAGCTCCATTCTTTTGACCAGGGGATGTGCTAGGCGCGGGTGTTGTAGATAGAAGAGGCCACACTGGGAATAACTACTAGGGGCGTGAGAGGCTAGGGTCCTCGTGCAGCTCTCGGCTTTTGGCCTCTGTTGGTTTGTAATAGGCTGACTTACGGAATAACCCTCTTTTCTTTAACCCACTCCCCTCTCATCCTAGCGGCTTCCACCAATTTGTCACTAGGGATGGGAATGGAACATATGCTACTTCGGTCGAGGGCTGTGAAAATCCTCTCATAACCACATGACAAGGCATAGTCCTGGCTTCGATCATCACCTCATATAAGCTGAATTTCTTCTTTGCTTGGATATTTCGTTGCCCTTTGGTGGGTGCATCCGCTGAATAATCTTGTTCATGATACATAATCGGCTTGAGCTGCAGCCTGAAATTCGCCTTACTTCTGGAAAACCACTCATGTCCCACGGGATGGGTGCATGGTCTCGGCGAACAAGCGCGTCGAATCGATTATAGCCCAGGGATCGCGTCGATCAGGCGAGGCGAAGACATCTTGGCAGAGTGAAGTATCAAATCGCGGGGTGATCTTTATCAGCTCACCCATCGGTGTGGTCTCAATACAAGTCACCGACCCATTGCAGTTTTCTCTCAGGTGGTGTAAACTCCGAGACGAGGTAGGTAGATGCGCAAAAGCTTCAGTCTTAATATGGCCCCGCAGAAATTATGTGTTCTTGAATAACACTCCTGATTGGATGGAAGTACAAAAATGTTTCCAACTTCACACCTCTCTCTCTGTAAATCCCGAGTTCGCGTCAGTAGGCCAGTTTCTGATGCAGTCAAGAAAGCCACTCAGCTGAAACATGACCTCGATCCTTATCATCAGCTCTCACATACTTACTCACTCTCGGAAGATGGTCTCTGTTGCTTTCCTTTTCCTTTCTTTATCGAATTTGTGAGGTGGTTTTCTTTCTTTACCTTGCGCTCATAGAGGAGCTATTCACCTTGATGTTTTTAGATCTTGCAGTGAATGCTGGGGAACTGTGTGTCAGCAGGCAGAGCAAAGCAAAAGTCCGGAGGAGGCTGAGGAGAGGAGGGGAGAGAGAGAGAGAGGAGGAGCGGAAGAGGAGGAAAGGAGGAGGAGGAGGAGAGGGAGGAAGAAGTATCCAGGAAAATTGGTGGCCCGCGCATATCGGATAAAACCTTCTCCATTACCAGCCAGCCACCTGATAATGAAAACTACCCCGATCCGACCTCACAAGTGGAATCTGATATAATACCACAAAAATACTTTGCTCTCGAGGAAATTAAGTGCTTACCATCTGTCTGACAGCGGCATCAAAGATGCGAGCGTGGAAACTCTCTTGCGAGAATAGACAGGCTTGGGTTGCTTGGTGTGAGAGGGAACCCAAAGAGACTGGGTTTTGTCTTTTAGAAGAATAGAGTTGGGTTGTGAATGTAAGAGGTGCAAACACCTGGGGTTAAATACTGTTGCCCAACACGCCCGAGCTGTATCGATGCAGTTAGTCATGCAGGTGAAATAGCCTACGCCACTTTTGCCTGACCTTTGTGCCGGTACAGGTCTTGAATCGCAAGGTACACATTCGATTTTAAATCGTTTTTTATGTATGTTCTATGTCTTTATATTTTATCTGAGTGGGAGCAGTAGTCTTGGAAATCACAAAATTATCCTTGCCTTCCATCTACAGGTTTCTTGTATACTTCTGCTTTCTTGCTCATAATGCCTTGGCCCAGTATGTTCATAGGTTGTCCTTGTATTTCCTTGCTAGACACTTTCAAACTTTCCCTTAGGTCCCACTGTATTTGTTGATCGGGGTCCTGAGGTTGAACCAACAACAAGACCAAAATAGGTGCAAGGGGTAAGGCAGTGTTCACAAAGTGTGCAAATAATGACATCACTTCCCCAATTATGCATAGTTCCTCGGAGACTAGTATGTAGTTAACATGACCTGCCAAATTATTACCATAGATGGGAACCTGGCGGAGCAAGGCTGAAGCCTAACATAAGGTCAAAGTGGTTTTGTGTAAGAATTGAAGCGAAATTGGTGATAAAGGTCGAAGATATGAGCAAAGAGATTTTGTGCATGCTTGTTGTTAAAGTGGCCTGCATTGAGATGATGTAGACGTGTGTATAAAATCATGCGGCTACATACATTGCGAGTGAAGTACCTGCAAAGAACCTGGTCGAAAAATTTTGCCATATGCCCGAGAGCATGTAACAGTGCATGAAATTGACCGGTCATATACCCACACCAGAAGCAAGCGTTGTCGCCGTCACTTTGAGGTGTACCCTACTGAATGGGAGCGACATAGAAACCGAGATTTTTTTTTGCCTGTTTGAAAATCAAATGAAATAAAAGCGAAATAAAGTCTGAAGAAAATAAAAAAAAAAAATTAGAAACTATATCACGACAAAGTGAGGAAACGAATTCTGAAGAGTATCACGGTAGCGGATCTTACTGCGGTCTCACTATTCTCACGATGGTCGAAAATGCTTTAGAATAACCCCGGCGTGGCCAGTGACTTAAAGACTTTTCCGGTATCGGATTTTCAATCTCCCACTTGCGCCCGTGCAGATGGCCTGCCTAATAATGAGCGGACCCGATCCAAGAGCGGAGTTTTCTGGAAACATGTCGCGGCCAAAGTATTTGTCTGACAATACCTTTTGATTAGGTTCAAAGGTTTTCCGCGTAATGGACTTATCGTGGGCGGCTTGAGTCTCTCTTTATCAGAGCTCTCTCTATCGACTCTCACGCCTCAATTTCTGGCTTCGTTCATTGCGACATTGCCTGCTGATCCACATTAAATTAAAAGTTTTAATAGCCCAGTATCTTGTGCTGCGTAGGCGGATGATAAAGCTTGCCATAAACAAGCCTATAGGGAGACATACCAAGAATAGTTTTAAAGCAGTCACGATCGCCCAGAGCATCGATGCGTAGGCGACCAGTCTTTGCGATTAGAGGTATTTGTTTTCCAAAATGTGTTTGATCTCCCTATTAGCTAATTAAACTGACCATTGGTTTAATGGGTGGTATGCGTTGAAACTTTGTAGGTGACTCCATAATTTTCCATGTTTCAGCGACGATTGAAAATGGAGTCCACCATCAATAATAGATACCTTTGAAGGGGGAAAGGCCATGAAAGAGTACATGCAGATTAAGTCTCGATGATTAAAATTAGGGTAAAAATCGTATTGGGACCCTCTGTTGTTATGGCACCGAGCACAGATTTTAAAATTCAAAACAATTTAAATAGTGTAGGCCACAGTGGTAAAACCGACTTGCAAAATCTTATCTTACGGTGTCCCTTTAGAAAATGCCCTCTACCAGACTACGAAATATGCATGAAGGTGAATCCGTTTGATATCTGTTGGAGCACACACCTTCTCATCAATTGATGCCGGACAATATTTGAGCAGAGATATGGATCATGAAATAATATTTCACTTGTACGAAAATTTTCTCTTTTATTTGAGAAGTCCATTGCTATGAAATTTGACCCGATCCTTTAGGTGATTTCTTATGTAGCGTCGTGATGGTAAACGAGCAGATGCTCGTCGGGAAAAGCGTGCATACTATGGAGTGCGCCATGAGGCGGATTCGGAACTAATCGAGAGATAAATGGTCGCGACACATTCACCATTATATATCTTTATGTTGGTTGGACTCTTGGCACAGTAGAATCCACCTATTTAATCGAGGCTTGAAACCATCACCTTGGCGGGTACTTGACGTTAACGTGATCGTGAATGGTTGCAGGGCTATTCTGCCAAAACTGGAGCTTTTCTCACGTGTGGTAAAGCTCTTCTGTGGTTTGTAGTTGTGAAAGCGGTCGTCTTGCTAGCATAATCAAATCCACAAAGCCACACCATATATCCTCTTTTATTCTCAAAGCATTTGTAACAATCGTAGCGTGCACGTTCCGATATGGAAGGTTCCAATTAGGAATGCGCGCATGATGGCGGTATTAACACTAGTTTTGAGTTAGCAAAGGCGAACTCTGACTGTGACCATGCGAAAGGACATCAGCAGCGAAGTGATTTTATAAGACGGTATAACACTAAAATCCTTTGCTGATCCTCACATAGAATCCGGGATATTCCCATGACCTTATGTCTCTAACACGCCAAGAAATTGGAAAAGGCGAGGTTGGAGATCAGCTGCGACTTTGACACTTATCACCTGATTCCATTTTTCGATACTGTGTTTCCGGAACAATCATGAGTCACCATGAAGCCATTTCCTTCGGTTATGGGGTTTTCTCTTGACATCTATAAAACCTTACGTAAATTCTCCCGAGCATCCTCAGTATGTGTGTGCAGCGAAATCATCCATGAAGATTTCCAAAATGATTTCTATCATGTCTTGAAATTCCCATCATGCAGTTGAAGACAGATTGTATTATCTTGAGGCATTTCCTAAAAGCCTGAAAGAAATGCAAAGACGGTGAATCACGTTTCTTGATCTTCAAAATATCTCAATTTGATTGTACCTTGAATACCCATCGAAATAATCTCAAAATTCATGCCTTCACGACTCTCTCTAGCATTTGATGTGAAGAAGCGGGAGGAAAGTGGTCATTCCTATTTTTGCATTGAGCTTCTATAATCTATACACCTACTCCAACAGGAGGTGTGACACAAGTGGGAATGAAGCTCATTGTTTTTCATTTAAGACCATAGTGACTCCAGTTTCTTAAAGAGGGACTACACAGGTTGGGTGACCCGTTTGCTATCTGCAATAAGTGCAAATAACTTTACGTCAAGAGATTTTAAGACACTCTTTCTTCTTTGCGTCTTCGTTTAATGGAGTCGATCGTCTTTGTGGTTGTCTAGGGTTAACACATCCTCTTGAAGTGAATCTATAAATGCGAGACCAAGACCAATTCCTTAATATATATGATTATCCATCTGAGCAGTTCTGTGGGTTCTCAATATCTCGAGTTTATTTTCTTGATCGACTCTGGGAGGAGATATGATTCTGCAGGAAAAGTTTCTTCACCACAGAAGGCATATTTGAGGAGGGTGTGATAGGTAAGGTTTCAACTCGAAGCTTCGGTGGTCTCTCTTGAAGGTAATGCCTGTCCTCAGTTGATGGCGATGATTCAAGAGATTAGTTTTACATTCCATTAACCAGCTGTTTTGATTGTAGATTAGTAGGAACTCGATTCTATTGTGGTCACTTCCTCATCCCGGCTCCCAGACACGAAACGAGGACATGAGAGGTCGTATGTGAAACACATTATCTAGTATTTCGTACCCTGAGAATTAACCATATTGACCTCACACACATCTTAACATCCCAATTCCTTGATAACATTAAGATATTGGGATTAACAGTCATGTTACCAAATGATAGTCATTAGGCCTCCTAAAGTGTATGATGGCATTAGCAATGAACAAGGAATGGTCTAAGAATCATGTGGGGCCCCAGGCTGTAGTTCTCACGGGTTGAGTAACCAAACAAAAATCAGGAAAATAGAACTTATCCCATGACCCCTTAATACATCCTCCACTATGCAAGGAATTTTGCACTAAATTGATCGTGGAGGGTGAATGTTGGTTGACTCTAGATTATACTAACCTTAGGTCGACATATCTCTTGATAGAACAACAGTCTTGCCCTTTAAATCCACTAGGATGTCCCGACTTGGAATTCCACTACTAAATAGTAGGAGCTTCTGAGTCTTTGTATTTTGAGGCAAATTGTTTGAATTGGTGAGGTAGATTGCTCGATCATGAATGCCTCCCCTTGTTGACACCTAGTTTCCTTTTTACCGTGCACAAATCCTTTAGAAACTTGGCATAAGATGGAATTTGTATGGCATCTAGTAAAGGAATGGTAATTTCACTTGTTTGGACTCTCATAGATCTAGAATGGTGTTCGCTTTCTTTTGAGCTCGACTCAGAGATTTTGTTATGGAATTTAGAGATATGGGTAGCCTTGTCTTCCTCGCTCACCATGTTTTTATCTAATCCTAGGACGTGAGGCTTGTCCGACTCATAATCCTCGTGGTTCACTTTGGACTCTTATGTATTGGTTCCTTGGTTTGAATGGTTTTGTCATTGCACCACTTGAGTAGTGACGACCTTGCAATGTTCAAAGTACCCTCCTTGGACCTGAAACTCAACACTATTTTGTTGTGGGATGGGTTGATATGGAGTTTACCTTTTTCATTGAAAATTTTGAGGAGGTTAGCTTAGGTGTTGAAGGATCTGCATCGTGGGACCAGTTCGAAATTCTGTGTTTCTTGGTTATTGGTCTACATCTGAAGTTGTGTTACTATATCTCAAACTTCTCTTGTAAGGAGGTTGATAAATTTATTAGTTTGGTTACATGAGTTGATGGATGACATGATTAGGGTTCCGCGATGTGAGGACCTTGATTTTGAAATGGAGGAAGCTGGATTTGCAAAGCAGTTTGGATAGTGGGGGCCTTGTTGTTTGGCAAGTTATGTAGACTCCCTCATTTCTCAAGCCTAAATTAGGGTGCTTACCGTCTGGATTATGTTTGAATATATGTAATTGAAAGGTTTCCTTTGATAGTTAAGGGCATTGCTTGCTCTGTTGGTGCTCCTTAGCAGGAAGGTTCAGGCTGATTAATCGTTGAGTGTGGGTCATCACTATGATGCATGTCTCCTCCACTCGGGTCGATAGATGCAGGGTGCTTGAGGCACACTAGTTACCTCGTTCATACCGGCTACGCAACTTCAGCTTTCTTGTTAAATTGTGATTTTGCCCCCGATCATCATTCTCATAAGTGATGGATTCCTCCTCCTATGGGTGTACTGCACTTTGAGTATCTAGGAGGTATTAAGTCTCCCATGTTCGAGCATTTTACGCTGTGGTGTCAAAGGTTGGTGCCTCCTAGCACTCTTCTCATAAATCTCAGCATCATTTGGATGTGTTTGTATTCAAAAGATGGCCCTTGATGAAAATCTGCTTCAATTTGTTCCACATCCAGGCGTATGATAGGGATAGCATGGAGGAGATCTTGCATGTCTCCCATACCATGGCAAAAGATTCTTTGACTTTTTTGAGAAAAATTCTAGATTGCTCGAGAACATTAGTGCAGTCGGGAGGAAGAATTTGTTAGGAATTCATTGCGTGTCTTTATGTAAGATTAGTTAGGTGCAAGAGAATGGAAACGATTTTATTCCTTTGACAAGGAAATAAGACAAGGATGTGAAATTTGACGTGAAAGCTGCGCAAACATCCACCATGAGAATCTCTGGATAGGTAAGGGTTCTCATGTCGACCCATGATATCTGGGTAAAAAGAAGAAGGATCATTTCCGACTTCATGAAATTGATTAGCCTCTTGGAAAACGATACATGAGTTTGTTGTGGTTCGTTGAGGTTCCAAAATCTCTGGAGAGGTTCTTTCCACATTAGGTAAAAGAAGCGGAGGTGCTCGATATTGATTCAATTTGGTGTATTTCCTCACCATTGATGGTGTTCCAAGTGACTCAGCATCTCATCATGTGAGTTCTTGAGACCTTGTAGGTTCGCAGGGAATCCTTGAGCATTTGATTAAACATTGGTTGTTGACTCAGGGGTGGGGTAAATTTGAGTGTAGATTCCTCTTGAAACAATGGACTTAATATGGGTTCTTCACAATCTCTTGGAGATACAATTCTTATAAGTCGGCGTTGCTCGTTGCGAGTCCAAACCGACATGCACTAATCCTACCCCTTCCAAGCAAACACCCACCTAGATTTCTCAAAAAAACAAATTAAAGAAAAGTAGAGAGCATCTGAGTTTTATGTCACATTGCAATTACCTCTTCTTGGTCATGGATTGATCGCCACTCTATAAACTTCAATGTTAAATGCCGTACTTATTAGTATCTTGAATTGTGTTCCCAAGCGTATAGAATTCAAGATTGCGTCTAGCATTATGTCATGGGAGTTAAGGTCCATCTCCACAGGGGTGGTCTAATTGAAATTGATCATAGGGCTATTCTCTCACAAGGTGTGTGTTGAGAAAAAAAGAAATTATGGGGTTGTGGTTGGTTGATTCTGGACAGTTAAATTAAACTCTTTAAAATGAAGAGATGATTGTTGGGGATTCTTAGGTTTCCCTCTGTCTCGTAATTCCCACCTCTCTTTAGTTTATAGTCTCATCCTAAGAGCCATTGATAAATGATCTTGATATGGAAGATTTTGCTCTTTAGAATGAAGAAATGATCGGGGAATGTTAAACACTTGTTGACAATTAATTCGGACTCTTAGCTTGCATTTGTAATCAAGTGTATAACGTGTCTGCATCTCTACGATTCCCCACACACGTTGTCAGAAGGAATGCCCAACTAAGGTTTTATAAAGTTTCTCTGAAGTGATTAACATCCCACCTGCAATCCCGTTGAAGTATATAGTAGGGGATATTACCTTGATCGGTGAGTTTCATAAATGCAGAACCCAGCATAAAGTTTAGAATTCCATGCATTATAAGGCCAAATCATGAATTGAAGAAATTTATTCATAAGGAATTTTGAGAAAATGCGAGAATTCAATTGCAAAACTGAGAAGAAAAATACAAAATGCAGAGAAAACGAGATGTGTTCCTCTTGAAGATTACATATGCTTGAAACAACAAATCTCTAGAAAATAAAGTCTTCAACCACAATCTATAAAACTTTACTTCCAAAACTATGAAGAACACTTCTCCTATGAAAACCTAACCTAGGAATCAAGCCCCGCATACTCCTTCTCTCCTTTGGCTTTATACCCTTTTATTTGATCACATTGGTAGTTGAATAATGACGTGCCCTTTCATTAGAATCTCAATTCTGCTCAATTCCCTTATTGAGATTCTCACTGCAGGTGTGCAGTGCAGTTAGTGGTGTACCAGCTTGGTTATTCTCTTTGCCACTTTTACAGGTGTACGATGCAATTTAGAAATTGTACGTGCGAGGTTATCTTGGTGCTTTCTGGCTTGGGGTGTACACAGTGGGTGAAGATTATCTGGGAATACGGGTTCCTCTACGCATTTGTTTCGCTTGTTTGCTTCCGAAACTTCACCAGAGGAGTTGCCATGTCTGATGATCCATAATTAAACTTTTCTAGGACCACACGAACACTGTAACAATTGCATGTATGTTATTGAAAAAACTTGTGCAGTCCGGAAACACAGAAAACAATTAAAAGTACCTATTCTTATGCAAAATGTGAGCAAAGTATGACTTGAAGATGCTAAATTCCAACATAATTATTGCTCTTTTGTGTATTCAACAAGGGTGAAGCAAAGGCGCGGGCGGAGAATGAGCTAGCTAGGGTTAAGACTCTGCGGTTATGGAGGCTAGGAAGCAGGTGAGTTTGAAGGGCTTCACTTTTTTGGAAATTAGGCAGCAAGATAAAGTGTCTCACAGTCCACAAGCGGCAAGACAAAGAAGCCATGGGTGAGCTTGGTCGGCGTTCTCTATTCTGTTAATTTTTGTCTGCCCGGTGATGAAAATGGTTTCAACAAGTATGTGAAATGGGATATGACGGCCAAGAGATATGTTTGATTGTGGCGGTCGGTGCTACACTCGTTTCCTGAAATTGTTAGGGAGCACAGAGTCATTATAAATTTGGTTGGTCAGGGGATGGCCTCTATCTTACTCTGCCGGGTCACCGTAAAGCTAAAAACTTGCCAACCAATGCATTTAAAGGGTTGAGTTTCATGTCATACCTGCAACCATGACTCAGGCCTCTTGCGGATGCTTGGCGATTGACGTTCGCTGGAATTTCCGCATGAGCATGTCGTCGATATAAACCTCCATTGTGTTGCCCAATGAGATCTAAATCTTAAGTGCAGAAATCTTTGATAAGTTGCCCATGACAGTCTTTGGCCGAAGGCATCACATCATGTGATCATAACCGTGTGATTGTAATACGGTCATTTCTCATCGGGCGGGTGTGCAGGAATTTGATGATGCAGAGCGTCGGCTCTTGATGTTCATTGCGTGCGCGACATCAACAAATTGGTCATACACGAGGAAGCTATCTTTGGCATGCCGTTGAGGTGTGTAATCTTTTCCTCCATACCTTTCTTTGGCGCCGTGTTTTTGATCAGGGTCCGTGACTACCCGTCAACCCGCATGGAAGGAAGCTTCGTGAATGTCAGGTGACCCGACATTTCTACGAAAGTACGGTGAGTCTCCTTTGTCACGAATACAGGGATATAACACAGCATATAACTGTCCCAACTGATCGATATAATAATCCGTAGGTAAGCGGCCGCGGGCCTGGTAATACTCATCTAATTCCCAAGCCCCATATCTGATAGTTTCAGGTCGAGTTTACTCTTATCTGACACTCATGTAAAATTTAAAATTCTAATACATGTATACATAATGATAACAAAGCGCGTGGCAGAAACTTCTTCTCCTTTCGGCCTGTGATGAAGTAAAGTCTCTCATTCATCCTAATACACAAGTATGTTCCTACGACGGGGGTGGCTAATGCTGGAGTAGTGGAGATCACCTAAATGGGCTCACTCTCTCCGCTAAGTGCATATGCGTGCTCCAGAAATAAATACACGTTCAAGAAAATGCATGATCCGCCAGATACCCTTTTGATATCGACTCATATGCAGGGTCTTTCATGACTCCTCACACACTTGCCTAAGCCCGTGATATGAGGGTATTTTTTCAAAGTAAGATGTTGTTTTTAATAGTGACTACCCTCGATGAAATATTAGTAGTGGACCGACTCTAGATGTTATATTTAGTGGGTACCCTCAGATGTATATCAATTGGTAGACTCAGGCCAATTGATATTTTATATATGAACTACCCTCAAAATAAATTATTATTATTTAGTCGACCCTCAGGAAACCATTCTCTGTGAGAATCACACTCTATTGCACTCACTCCTATTGTTTCTAAAGGTGCCCCGATACCATAAGGAATCATGATGCAATTTGAATTCAATTATATAACACACATGTAAATATATAATAGTACATATATTCATTATTTAAATCTGCCTGAAACATGTCATGTAATTTCACAATTCTCATTACACACGAAATTAGCTCACTTTGGCTAATTATCAAATACGAAACAGTCGATTTGAATTACTCAATCAAACACATTATTTCACAAAAATCAGTATTTTATGACACTACATTCTCGAAGTGAAGCTCGGGTTGATACGATAATCCTGTGGTTCCGCAGTGAACTGGTTTCTTGCCATTCTCGTGCTTTTGCACGTAAGCATACGTTAATGCAGTTACCTGGCCGCCTTACGATTCCAGCCGTGGGACGGTCACGAAGCGTCATGGGTTTCAAAAATCGCCTCGGTTCGAGATTTGGGTGGAGATCGAAATCAGCACTCGCGGCGCCATTCAGCTGAGCGTTAACAAATCGCCCAGCGAAGAATAAAACCCCAGTAGGAGAAACCCTACCTCACGGAAGTTATCGAAAACTCCCAAAATCGGAACCTTGCGTGAGCTCATTGCGCCAAGTGGTTTTGCTTCTTGTCCGACCAGTTAAAATGGTCGAGATCATGCCGTAAACACAGAAAGTTACACTCTCTCCTGCAAAAAACTCCATTTTTGCTGTTGCCCGTTTCCTTTTCTTAGCTACTGCATCTTTTGGCCTTTTGAATCAAAGAGATGACACTATGACTCTTTTGTCTGACTATCTTTAATCTTTTTCGTACCATACATGTCCCCCCAGTTTGGATTTTTGACATTTGTAGCCTTATCTGGCCGTCCATTTATACGTTTATAAGCGATGCGCGACATGTATCACATGAGTACATGTGTGCATAGGTGATTTTTCGGCGCCAGTTGCGTTTTCTGGCGGCGAAACTCGATGCCTTGAAAACGTGTAAATCCGTTGTCACCGAAGTGTGAAATTCGGCGTGGTGCTAGATTTAGAAGATTCCAACGGTGAATCCGTTTTTCATCCGAGATCTAGAATAAATTTTTAGATTTTATTGAAATTACGATTTTCTGCTTTTAAAGGATTGGAATTTCTCGGGTCTTCTGAAACCACCACCATGTTGACTGGTGCTACTTCTCACGATGAAACTTGCCCTCGGCAACTTGTCTACTTCACGTCCTAAATGGTGATGGGGATCTGGGAGAAACGCCATTTTTGTGCTTACTAGTAAAGGTCGAAGGGGATAATATTTAGTTTGTGAGAGGCCGCACGTCGGGTTAATCCCGATCATATTTAGAGTGGCTCTAGGCGAATACCATCTATATTATTCAGCAACATGAGTGTAACCGCTCCTTTCTTCATTGGACAAAAAGCTCGTATGAAAGTGAACTTTTCGACACAATCGGCGTTACTTTTCAGGGATCAGCCAGCGGATCCTTCTCTTCCGCCTGTCACGGCGGCGTTATGATTACTCTGTAGCGGGGTTTGATCTTCGAGGAGGCTTTTCGATTTTCCCTCTGTTCATGAATGTAGTTGATAACATTGTCGTCGCGACCAGGCGTGCTTAAAGGTCGACCTACCAGCGTTGTGAAATAGCTAACCAGTTTGGTGGTAGGTTGAAAGGATAGCTTTCATTGTGACGCCTTGAGCCAGGGTTGTCCAGTTGACCCCGTCTGACTACGAGAGAAAATCTGCCATCTCGTATCACGAGACGCGTACTGATAAAAATAGCCTCTTGGGCCCCTGAGCCAATACTCGAAATAATTATCTCAACTATATTCTCATAGTTATCATGTTTATTCTAAAAGATTTATACGTATTTACAAAATATTTTCTTAAAGCCGCATTTCGAGCTTTCTTCTCAAAGATACCTGCTTGCGTCTTAGTCTTCTGGATAGTCCTTTTTGTGTGCACGAAGGGTCAGCGTGGGGTGAGCGAGGCGGGAGTGAAAGTCTCTGAGGAGTTCTTTTCAGCTCAAATCGTATGCGATGGCATATGTAAACAAACTTCACATTCCATCTGATTATTTTCTATATGAAATGTCACATATCATGCATGAGATCCGACATCATCACTCATTTTCCCCCGAGTCCCAATGAGCTCCCTCACATCTGGAATGCAGATAACAGGAAATAAAACCTGATCTGGCCAGCTAACCCATTTCAAAACCCTCGATTTATTTATCAAAAACTGATTTTGATTCTTTTCTATTCTTTATTTTTTGTGGGCCCACGGTTTAGGGTTTACAGTGGGACGCGCCGCGCCTTTTCAACATTTTCACGAACTTGCATCTTTTGAGATTCATGTATCACAACATGAATGCCATGTGGGACTTTATTTGCAGAGGATGCGGCTGGCTCGCCAGCGTAATTGCTCGTTTTGATCGTTCTGTATTTCGTGAATCTGCGCTGGGCTGTCGTTTTACCGAGTTATGGCCGGTCCAGCCGGCGATGAATAAACCTTACCTGCACCCACACGGAGCGGCGCGTGTGACCGTGCATATGAAATGCATGATGCCCGGCCATTTTCCTCATGTTACATGCATGAGACCAGACGCTACGTGAAACATTTACACCGTGAACGATTATAATTTATCGTATAATCTACGCCGATACGAAAGCGTATTAATACGTCGAAAAGCATGCATTAATATCACATTTCTGAGCTTAGCATGTTATTGAGCAAGTCAAGTAACGCAAACAAGGTCTGAAATTAGGACCGTTGTGGTACCTCGCGGCCTTCCTGGCGTGTGAACCATATTGTTCTAGTGGCGTTATCATCGACAAATCCACTATCGACTTTTCGTTCTAGTAAAACTCCCTAACTCCAGGTCATGCGTAGGTCATGAATCATCCGTACCCCTTAGTCCGACTTGGAAGGCTAATTCACAGCCTCCATGGCCTCATAAGCAACCCCTTACCATTATAAGCCTTTAGGCTAAAAATGAGCAAGTAGGAAAATATCCTACACTGTGGAGTTTGTCAAACTCGACTTTAGTCTTTGCGTAGATCCCGCTAGCGTGCGCAACTTCGTACTCGAACTTTGAGCGTCGACCGCCGAAACCCGGGAAAATCCTCCCTTTTCCCTTTCCTCCTTTCTCCTTTTTTCTTCCTTTTCTCTCCTACAGTTCTTTCCTTCTTTTCTTTCTTCCTTTCTTTTTCTTTTTTGCTTTTCTTCCTTTTCCTTTTCTCTTCTCATTTTCCTCTTCATTTCTCTCGTTTTAATTTGCCATTTGTTCCTTCTCTCCTTTTTGGAGAAGTCATCATCCGGTTAAGCGGGAGAAATTGCCTCCTCATTCCTCAAAATAAGATGTGGCTCTCCTTTTTCCATATTTCTTTTTTAACATTTCTTTTATGACGTCTCATTATGTAGCCATGTGAGCCATGGAATTTCTTTTCCCACACATGGCTCATTGTTAGCCATTCATTTAAGTGGACCACATGGTTTTTCCAAGTGTCACTCTTTTTGAGGTGCCATGTGGCATCTTCTTATCTTGTGTGTGTCATCAGGCACCCGCGTCTCGGCGTAAATCGAGCCACCACCGAATCTAAACGAAGTGACGTGGCGCTAAATTGTGAGACAGTGATTTCACGCGGAGAATCGTTTCTTTATCGAGATCTAAAAATTCAGTTCTTTTGAAATCAGATTTGCCCTTTTAGAAATTGAGATTTTCTCGGGTCTCCCATTCATTGGAGTGAATCGGAAGCTCTCCCACAGCTATATGGCGTTGTAAAGGCTGACCTTGACGATTGAGAACATAACCTATTGAGTCACTAGCTTGGCTTTACAAAGTGCGACATCTAAAGTTAGCAGTAGTTGCATGTAAGTTTGTCGCCCAGAGAGGATTATTAGATCTCTTGAGTTCGCATACCTAAGGAAGCTTCATCTACTTGAAGTAGTATTAGTGCAACCAGTCCACCACCATTTACTAGGATTTATTAGTACCTTATGCACATCAAACACGTTAATCTGTGAGAGGGTGAGTACCGGTCGTCGTAGTGGAGAAGTTAATAACACTTGTTGAAGTTGACGGGAGAAAAGGATATAAGGTCTCGTCGTGGATTGGTTTTTCTTCGTGCTGTCTACCTTGCTGCATGGATAACATCAGGACCTTAAGCGTGGTGGCTCTTAAGGCTTCTTTTGTTATTGGCGCTTAGACTGATGCCAGCATCAGGGAGTTACGCTGGTATAATATGGATTGTCTTCTGATCTAGATTGTGACGAGGCTATCGCCTCTTCATACCTTCTATCAGTAGCTTGCAGTTCCACCCCTTGAGTCGATTTATATGATATACACCTCTTGAGGTGTCTCGCATTTTCCACCACCATAAACCTTCGGGCTTGACATCATCGGTCTCATGCTCACTGTGATCTGCATGATAATCACCTCGAGTTTGTTCTTTGGAAGATCCGTCTGGATCAATGTTGGCCATTCAGAAAGCTACGACAGAGTCGCACAACAACCTTTCATAAGAGATGTTCAAAGGAGTGAATTGCAGGAGCTCTCTCTTCTTTTGTGACTTATCACGAGATCACTTTTTGGTCTCTACTCTAACCATCCTTGGATTTAGGCGGCTTCTTCCCAGACGGCTTATTTCCTTCGATCGACTAGTTTGTAATCATAACAGTCTAGGTTGCTACTTGGATATTGTCCTCCAACATTGAGTACCACCCACCTATATAATTCTTCCATTGTCGCTAGTGGGTTTAAAGATAGTGACTTGAAGAAAGAAGTAGATGGCTTAAAACATCTGAAGTTTTGAAGACTCCCGTCCGATAATAGGACTATCTCTATTTGTTGGATGACTTGCCAGGAACCTCCTTATAGTCTGGAATAGTCTCTTCTTCACGCGGGGAAGAATAGTGCAGCCAAGGATCTAATGTTCTACTTGTTTGCCCGCTGAACAAGAATCTTTTAATCTGAATACCATGATGTAGTTCCTTTGAACAAGTTTATTGAGTTACGGGGGCTTGGCGTTGAAGCTTAATGCATGCCACGTAGCTGAGCTAGAGCTCTTTACCTGTGAGATGGTCATTGCCGGCGGTAGTATCGTCACGATTATAATGGGCATGTGATTGTAGAGTCAGTGACCATCGAGCGTTGCAAGGTTGATGCCAACCGCCATGAGTGGCACCGTAGTCGAGGATGTCTTGGCGACTGGGGGCGGCGAGAGCATGTCATCAGGTACGAATTAAAATTCATGAAGCGGCGCCAGAATCTTTGGCCTGGCATAAGGTAGGATGTGCAAACGACATTTGTGGCATCATACTTGAGGGTAATACTAGTGGCACCGTGCCTTCAGGTAATAGTAACACGTTCCCAAGGGCTTGAACTGGCTGGTTCTGCCTTTTGCTTGTCTCCCTCCTTGCCCTGTGGGATGCGCTACTAACGGCGCGCCATCCGCTGAGAGCCCAGAAATTGTTGATGAGGAGCTCTTTGCGACTTGGCCTTTACCTCCGAGCATTCTGCTGTCGTGAGGGCTCATGGAACTGAGGACAGCTCATCATCTGCTGGGGTATCGACATCGTCAAGAACAACGGGCTCCTTCCCTTTATTGCAAGCGGTTAAGGCGCAGCTCGGCCGATATCTCGCCCGGCCTCTTCCGGTCCCGATTTTTCTCTGTTGGGCTCATGAAGCTGGTGTTCACGACTACAGTGTTGGCGCGTGGCCTTGAAGCTCCTTACCGTCTGCCTTGCTTGCTCTCTGTTGTTTCCACTCATGTTGCCTTGATGGAGGTGGTCCTCTGCGATTGGATCATCGGCGGATTGGTTGACATTCTGCGGCATTGCTGGCGATCAGGTGTAGAAAAGGAGAATCAACAAAGAGTTCTACAAGGTGTGCGAGGGCTACTAGGTATTCATTGACAAGCCCTCTGGCTTTGTAGACAACAATACTTTTTGTTCAATTCCCATAAATGGCGCCAATTGTTGTTACCTCAATTGTCTAAACTTATGGGCCTTAGTAGCGCAACGCAAACTTGTAAAAAAGCGTGATTTGGCGACGGTGTGCCAACTATCTCTCTGATGATTAAGTCAGCAAAAGATGGAGAAGAAAAAGCAAAGGGTTCACGTAGTTGGAATTGCTTACACACCTTTCCCTACCATGCGAGATCTTCTTGGTTGTAGAAAGTGGTTCCACACGAATCTCTCCTTGATTTTGGAAAGAAAATATCTTAATCTTATGGATAAATATCTTCTTCCTTGTCGAGGATAAATCTTTTAGAAATAAAGGTTAGGCTGAGAATCACATTGTCTGATATGTCTTGCGTATTTTTCGTCTTCATATACTTATCCATAACGAACTTCCCATATCACGTGCAGGATGAACGGGGTGGGGACTTAAAATTCTAGGCGTCGCATGTACCTAAAGCTAGTCCGTGGGAAGACATCTAGCTTTCTTTAGGATTCTCGCTATACAGAGTGGCACCTTGAGTAATTGGGCTTGAAGTGTTTCTGACATGGAGTCGAAACGGCTCTGATCCCATTAGGTAGTGGATACAAAAACCATGGTACCACGGTTCTCACAATTTTAAAAATTGTTCTTAAGAATAATTTTCAAAAAAAGAAACATAGTAAATAGGCCCAAATTCCTCATTTTCATTGGTGATCTAATTTTTAATAAAATTGAAATTATGAAAACTATGCTACGATCGTTACCATCAATTTAAAATAAATGGATTTAAATTTATGAAACAATAACTAAATTTCATGAAACGTAATCAAGCGAGTTGCGATACAAATAACATAAAGCATATTTCACTATTTGATAATGTAGCTTCTACAAATTCGTAGTTTAACTTTACTTGCACTTTCAATGATTGTTAGACGACTTAGTTGATTCTGAGAACAATATCTTTACGAAAATTTTAGGAAATGAGACTTACATTATAAGAAATAATAGGGTTTTTACGACTATACAAAATATTATTCACAGAAATTGGAATAAAGGGGTAACAAACCTGATAAAATCAACACTAAATCTTCTTTATACGTATTTAACCTCCATGGTCTCTAAATCGAAACGATCTTCTTAAATTAGTTAAATGATCTTCTAAAGATGTACTTTGTGCCATATGATGATCATAATCTTCAAGAGACAACTTAGTTGGTGATGCATAGCTGCTTAACTTCAACCATAATGCGGCATCGGCTTTTCCTTCAGAACGTCTTGTAGAATTTGATTTGATAGGTGAAGATGAATATGAAATAGAGCTTTTCGATCCTTATGTTGTTTCTCCTCCTTTGTCCACAACGAGGGTTTCGTTTAAATCCATTTGAACGAGATGCATCATCCTTACTATACAATAATGTATTTCCGATCCAACAATGACTGCAGTATGAGTTATTAACATCTGTTATCAGATCACCTGATGCTCTCACTGATATCCATCAAATGCAAGCAAACCAATGACAACAACAAAAAAAAAAAAAAAAAGACCACAAAAAGATGAACAAATTTAATTGGAAACCCACCCCAAAATACATAACATATTTGTATTCAAATCTAAATAGGGTTAAACCTAATATAGAGGAATAATGGGTTATAGGCCTTTCAATAAGAATTCGGGACACCAATTTTAACAAAATAAAATGTGAAAATCGTTTTCTTTAATGCATTTTATTTATTTTCAGTTTCAAATGGAGCTGAAATAGAAAAGCAAATAGTGAAATTTATTGTTAATATTGCTATCAGAGTACAAAATGTTGTAAAGGCTGCCTACAAAACCTGCTTTTGGTTTAGGAAAACTCTGCTCCTGATTACTTAGTTTGAGAATATATACTTCTGCAATTTGGCTTAATAGAAAAAAACAGTGGGCAGTCATTTACATTCTAAATTTGAAAGTGGTTCAGTGTAATTTGTCTTTGCAATGAGGATAAAAGTGAGAGATTTTCATAACATTATCATCTGCTGCTGACTTGGGTATGTGATAAATTGGGCCTTCATTAATCAATCCTTGTTGACTGGAGTTTTTTTTTTTTCTTTCTATCACACCATTTATCATTGATTCAGTTGCTGTTATCTTGGTGCGGTTTATTTACTTTTTCCGGACTCCAATGGGTGGTTATTATTGGAAACCTAATGTCTTTAAACATTCTAGGTTATCTGCCGTGTTTTTATGTAGTATACATTCGAAACTCAATACCTTGTACCGAATATATATATATATATACTTTTAATTTCACCATAGAAAAGTTACCGTAGAGTTATAATAAGCATGCCAAGAGTGATATAATTAATTTATAAAGGTGGATAGTGAGATTACGATTCTATTTATTCATACCTTTTTTTTCAAATGGTTTTGATGTTGGTAGTTTGATGAGTTAATTTTGTTTTACAGGTCAGAATGATTTAAGTTCTATGAACTAAAAAATTAAAAATTCTTAATATTAAATCATATTACAATAAGATTTTTATTTTTTTAATAAAATTATAATAGGATGTCAAATAAAATTAAATTATGTACTAAATTCGTAATATTTAAAAAATTATTATTATATCAGTAAGTAATACAGCTCCGTAGTAAACATTCTGCGTTTTATAAAGAACAAGACATAAGAAAACTAATTTATTATATCATAACTAAAATGTTTAGTTTTCAAAAAAATATTATTGCCAAACTATTTAAAATTATGTACTAAATTTGTATTTTTTTTTCATTTTGAAAAATAAACTAATTTTAAAATGACTATACCTGGTGTTTTACAGTTATGATAATATGTAGTATTTTAAATCGAAACCTATTGAAATTTTATCATCTAAATTTCAATTACAAATTTAAACTTTTATAATTACTTTGTAATGTTTTCTTAAGAAGCTATTTTATTTTATTTCATAATGGATAATTAATATTTGAAACCTAAAATTTACAACGTGGATTTGAATTTATGATAGGTCTTTAGATACGCGATAGTTCATGCGTTTGAGACTTGGAAGTTGTAAATAAAAATTTTAGGCCTTGTTTAGTAGATAGAAAAATTTACAGTGCACACTATACATTCTTTTTTAACGAGGAAAACAGTTTAATTTACAGAGAATATGTAGAAAACAAATTTTGAAAACAAAAAATGAATTCACTATTTTCAACATTTATATATAAATCGAGAAAAGCAGTTATCTTTATTTTCTGTTTTTCAAATTATAAGAGAATTCAAAAAAGTATAAACAAAACAAATTATAAGTAAAAAAAGTGTAAAGCATTAGCGAAAATCAAGACAAAAAATCAAATGGCAAAAAATATGAATAGTAACCTTCATTTTAAACACATTTTCATTGTTTTCATTAACTTCATTTTTCAAGAAAATAGTTTTATAAAGCCAGTTTTCTTGTATTCTTCATTTTGACCGATTGAGTACGAAGCGTGTTTTACGAAATGAAAACTAGAGATTGAAATCATTGAAAATTTTCATATTCGAATTTTGGATATAGTTGAAAAATTTTAGTGAAGACCGCGGGGCCTTAGCTTCATCAAATTACATTTGTATCTTTCGTCACATAATATTTTGATGAACAAATTTAACCGTCGACGTGACATATATAAATTAGACATTACAATATTGATATGTATTATTTTGTTATCATAGAAACTCAAACCTGATTCTAATTTAATATATGTTCATATTATTAAAAAATTATAATTAAAGAAAAACAGCCTTGAGCTTGAAAAAAATGTTAAAAGAGGATGAGGTATACAAGTAGTAATATAAAAACTTATATGTATATATATATTAGGTTAAATGTTAGATTAGTTACATTCTGAAGCAGATTAATCAATCGAATCTATCATATTATAGGTTGTCATTATATTGAAGAATCAAAGTCGTAAAAAATGCTTAGTCACTATATTATCAAATTTATAAGTTTCGTTGATTTATTATGCTATTAATCTAGATATTTATTTATTAGTTTTATGATTTTTAGCAATTTATATATTGAATCTATCGATCTATTGCAAGTTTGACAATAAAATAAATTTTCCTTTCAAAATATTATTTTAAAAATGTCATATATCTAGTTAACATGTGTTTGTAGAGAAACTTATATAATTAACCAATAAAATTATTCAAATTAATTCTCTACGTATAAAATTTGTGTTTCTAGAACCTTTTAGAAAGCCGTGATGTTAAAATCGGAAAAGGTCTCTGCAGTGGTCCCGATTACTAACTAGGCGACCCGGGCCCGAAGCGGTGTCGTTTTTAATGAGTTTATTCTCCTTTTTCGCACCGGCGTGTTGATGACATTTCTGGTGTGATCAAAAGGAACGGATCCGATTCCATCGGCGGTGGATGGGTTGCTATCTATTCATTTTGTTTTCCAATTAATCGTCGTCGACGATGGAATATCGCCCGATTGGTTGCTATGGAGATTAAGGAGGGATCGAGGATGGCTTGATTAGAGCGAGGTTATATGATTTCAACTCCGCGGACTTTTTAGGTATCGATTCACCCATAACGATTCTTTCGCCATTATATACGTTTTGAATCGCATCCCTCGGGAAGAGCGCATCCACTCCATTTCGTTCGCGGGCGCTTTATCGGCCTTCTAATTGGCGATAAGCTTCACAGCAAAACCAAGTTGCCCAACTTCTCTATAAAGAAGGTGACAGTGCTTTCCGCCATCCATTTACCCCTTAAGCGAATGAAACTTGTGTAATGTGATCTCAAAAACAACAATGGTACGAAAATGTATTTGAAGGCCAGGAAGAGATCCATTGGAATGGAAGAGAAGAGAATAAAGAAAGGGAAAAAAAATACGGGCATGATGGATAGCGTTGCCATTGGAAGGCCACTGGTAGTCTTGTAGGTAAGAGTGAGGTGGATTAATACTTAATAATCCTCCGTTTCTCTCCTTAATTCCATCAAGTGAAAACGACAATAAATTAAAATAAACATAAATTAAAAATAAAATTATTTATATATTTAACGGAGATCCTTAAATTACAGAAATATGTTCTTAAATTAATAATAAATAAATAGTAAGTTAGAATGTGTTTGTAGTATATTGTAATAAATTCACAGATTGGAAATTTTCTCTCGTCTTTTTGAAATCTTAGGTGGTGTTTGTTTTTGACAATCTTTGAAAGCTAATCGGTTCGACATAAAATTTATTTGTTACAAATTTTCTTGTGACTTATGAAATTTTTTAAAAGTTGATAGAATAGAAAAAGTGAAAATATTTGGCTTTTACGTCGAAGAAAAGTGGATTTTTCACGAAAATAAGAAAAACTAAGTAGTTGCCAACCAAATTTGTAATACACACTATTAAGGTGACAATAGAAGGGTTTGGGGCCAGTGACTAATCACCGTCAGACTTCGTTTATTTTTTCGATTCTCAAACTTGTATTATTTAAAAAATTAAACGAGGAAATTAGGTAAGGATGAGAAATTCTCAAACAGTCCCATTACATTGTTTTATTTTTATTTTATTATATTAAAATTAATATATTTCATAAAGTAAAAATATTCATGAATTTTTTATAGAAGGTGTTTATGTAAAAAGCGATACATTATTATTATTATTTATATTTAAAGTATAAAATAAAATAATAAATAATTATTTTTAAAAATAATATAGTAATGAATGGGATGGAGTAACATCACTGTTAAGCGAATTCTGATTAGTGGGAGCACTCGATCTCATTAAGAGCGAAGGCAGGCGAAAGAGCAAATAATCGTAAGTTAACATGCTGCCTAAACTCACCGTGTTGCAAACAACTTAATACCGTGCATTATTAGTATGTATTGATAAGCTAAAAAAAAGTTCTGATCGGCGTCAGTAAAAAACAAACACCACCTTAGTGTTTGCTTTTTCTTTTCATTTCATTTGATTTGTTTTATCTTTTACACAATCATATTTTCCATTGTTTGTCTTAACTAAAATCCAATTTTCTCATAATATAGTGTTTTCTTTCTTGGATCCCGAGTTTTCATTCGATTTACCTTTGTTTTACAGTTTTTTAAATCGACTTATTCTGACATGTAATTATTATTTGGTTTTGTATATGGATGATTCGGACATTAACTTGTTCGATCAAATAGAAAAGTCATAATAAATCCATCCTCGGTATGTTATATTATATACAAACTTCAAATATTCTGACATCTTAGGATTACGCAATTGCTATGTAGGTTTAAACTTTGTCTTCTTGTGTAACTACGTCTCTTGTGTCTGTCTATACTATTTTAGTGACACTGGGTATATGTTTTGAATGAATGAAATTTCTCTTCTTTTTTTTTGTCAAAAAAAGAATTTGTAGTGATGTTTAAGTAATTAAGTCAATGGTAAGGACGGACAAAACCAATCAAATAACTTCATTCTAAGTTAATTATATATTTTTGAAACATATGTAATATTTTTAGAATATTACGAATATATCAAATTATTTTCAAATGATCATAAAGTCTTGATAATTAATTTTGTAAATATGTTGTACCTCGACCTTGTGGGGTTGAGGTATAAAAAACAAGTTTTAATTTGTCTTAGTAAATGTAATATGATTATTGTAATGGAGTTGCCATGAATGAATGTAGCATTAAAAAGTTATTATTATTATTATTATTATTATTATTGTATTATTATTATTTGACATTTAATAATGCACACATCATAAAGATAATGTGAAAGTTAAAGATGGGGATGAAACGAGGGAGTCCCAATATTTAATATTTACATTATTGCTTTAAATCATATTTGATCTTACATGAAAATAAATCAATTGATTATGGACAGACAAATTATCCGTTAATTATATTTTTAATGAATTTGACTTCTAGTTGACTAGTCGTGCTTTAGGGGATATAATTATTTAGGCAACAGACATTTTGATGAAGTGGTTTCTTAACAAATTTGTTTGATAATTTATAATTCAATTTTTAATTTATATATATATATATATATATATATATATATATATATATAACCTACCTTATAAAATACATGTTTTTTTATTTACAAAATATACATGTTAATATATTAATATTAATATTCTTACTCTAATAGTTGAGATTGTCTAGTTTCAACATATAATATTTATAAATTTGAATATTTTTTAAAAATTACAACAACTGCAAAAATTGTGACTATATATCAATACAGAAGACTCTCATGCCAAAGATTTTAATTTCTAAAAACTAGGTGGAATTCATATTTAAGTGTCGTATTACCAAATTGAAATTCTAATTAGAATATACTTCTTAATTCATATTTAGTTTATAGACAGAATTGGAATTTGTATAACACTCTTCTTTTATCCTTTGATGAAATCTTTAGGCATGATTTTTTTCTTAGTTCTTGTTTAATCGGCTTGCTTACAAAATAATGAAAAATTATTTAATGATCTTACATAATCTTTAAAAAAATTGTGAACCGAAAGAAGTTGAGACTCAAGCATCCATGTATCATCTCATTCCTAGACAAGCTGATTATGAAATGAAAATCCTTAAATATCTTCTTAATAAAATCTTCTAAAATTGAAAACACAAACCAACAAAAGAATAGAAAAATAAGCGTCCAGTATGATTTCAAAGACCTTTTAAATTTCACAAGAATTCCTAAGATAAATGTAATCTATAATTTTTTATATATAAAAAAAATATAGTATATAAAAATTTAAATCATTTTTAAAAACGTACACCTATTAATAATCAATCCATTGGAAATCTAGTTTGATTTGAATTTCTGTTTAATAAAATAAATATAAAAATATAATTATGTTCAAAAGAAGTATTAGTAAATTCATTAGTTTTATTTATATATGAATTATTTAATTTTCTTTTGAGTCTTAAATTAGTAAAAAAAAAATGGAACCATCATTTTCTTGCAACATCACAATTACTTGAGTTACAATTGGTTCTCAAAAAAAAAGAAAAAAAATATATGTATATATATATATATATACTCTATCTTTCTTATATATATATATATATATATATATATATATATACCATATTTGTTTATTTTATTTTTTGTATTGTCTCAGCATATCACGGAGTTTAGTTTACTATCTTCTTAAAAGCGGCATTTGATTTATTATAAATCTTATTATGCGTATATGGTTTGTCGTGACTTATTACAACGTGATATTGTTTGTTATCTTGTCTATTTATTTGCTGTAGGAGATTCGGACCAGTAAGATGAATTAGGTTAATTGAAGATATAAAATTATGGTTGTCGGTATGTTGTTAAGAACTAAAAGCGTAGATATCAATCCAATATATCATCAAATTTATGCAGGTTTTAAAGCGATTTATTGTATAATTTAAATATTGTTGTCTTACCATGGTTTTTAACTTCCCTATTTATATATCAGTTTGCTGATCTTTCAAGTTGAATCCAATAATAAACTTTTCTTTAAAAAACCTTAATAATAAGTAAAAACATTAAATAAAATAATTACTTAAAAACTTATATATTATTCCATATATTCTTTAATCTTTATATCGATGGATTAAAATAAATAAAATAATTTTGAAGTAATAAATAATAAAATATGGTTGAAGTTTCAAATCAAAATAATATATCCAATTTAGTTTTATTTTTATTTTCTTTTTTCTTTCCTGTTACTTCCCCCATTTTCTTTTCCTTACATTTTTTTCCTCAAGAACCAAACATAGCTTTAGGGATAAATGGAAACCAAGAAAATCCCAAGTTAAAATGTTTATTAATTCATTAAAGTAGTAATTTGATTATTTGCCTTTTACTACGAGAAATTTCTTAGTACTTTTGGACCTTTGGCAGATTGTATTTTGTTGTTGCATTATAATTATATATATATTCAATACACAGGATCTTTGGTCTTTTTTAACTAATTATATATATATATATATATATATATATATATCTCCTCATATATATTTATATATAGGGATCTTTTTAAACTTATGGAAATGCTCTGAGTTAGTCAAATAATACGATTATATATATTGTATGTGGTAGAGTTTTATAGTCATGTGTTCTATCGACTTGTACTGAGTTAGTCTTGGTGTGGTTTGAATTAAATCGTCTTTATGTGTCTTGCGATCCGTTCAAGGCGTCATGGTTTGACAAAAAAGTGCAACACCATGCACGAGTGTAGAGGTGTAGAGTGATAATTTCAAGTCAAAAATCACCTTTACTTAAAGAAAATAGACTAACATAGAGAAAGGAAGGCGAGTCGTATCTAATTTTATGGATGCGAAGGTGGAGTTGTTGCGCTCTTCTTTTGCAATTTGATGAAATCTTTATGATATTTCTACGTATTTTCTTGTTTGATCAAGTTTGGTTACAATATGAAAATTTATATAATGATGATCCTTGTATAATCCTGCAAAGTGTGGCAAAGAAATTGAGACTCAATATCGATAAATCATCTCATTTCAACACAAACTAATCATGAAATGAAATCTTCAAATTAAATAAATACACATAATGAAAAATAATATACAATAAACAACAAACAAGCAGAGCGAAAAATTAAAATTAAGAAAGAAAATTAAAAAAACAAATAACCGAGCAAACATAGTTCGAAGAAACCATGAAAAACATAGGGTTCATCTCTACGGTGGTGCATAAATACGAAATTTGAACATGATGGATAGCTAGCACATGATTTTACGGAGCTTATACCAATCTTCTCCCCCAGTCTCTTCAATCTCTTTAATTGATTCATGGCATGATTCTCGCAATAAAAGTTTCTCAAGATTTGTCAGTTCCAACAATCCATGATGAAGCTTTTTCATTTATCCAAACACCTACAAATTCCGAGGTTTTAGGACTACTCATTTGCTCCCTCTCTACACTATCAATTCCTACAGTTCATTTAAAAAAAATTCTAATCTTTCAAATAGTTGAAGGACCCTCCCAGAAAAACATACCATCTTTTCCATATACCATCCAACCTTAATTTAAGAATTCGCAATGATGGCAACTTCTCCACAGGATCATCATTGGATCATCTCTTTCTTGCATCCTCCTAGAAAGTAATTTGAGGAGTTTTGGAGGTAGAATTGATTTGCTCAGGCAACTTTCTAACATCCCGAACAGGAGACCAAATCATAAGGTAAGCATGGTGTAAGAAAGGCTTTTGATCGAGGAAATGTATATTTTGGTATGATGATCAATAGTAACATTCTTCTTCTCCGCACTAATCTGCGATTTTCAATATTTTCTTCTGTAGCGCCCATCGTAAATGACAATCGAAATTCAAGAACATTAATTTACGCGATAAGACTTTCGAAAAACTCCATCTTCAAATACGAAATGGAACAATTACTTAATTTCAAAATCCTTAGCTGGGTCAATTTTCCTAAGCCATCTCCCTCTAACCAACTTCCTCCCTTTAAAGCTAAAGTTTGAAGATTGGTTGCATTGCTCCCACCCGAATAATCATTCACACGCCGTTTATTTGGGATTGAAACTGAAACCTTGCCAAAGGACACTCAGGTAATGTAGCACTTGATTTCCAAATTGAATGAGACCTATTATGCAATCATTAATTCTAAGTCGAGACTTTGCGATTAACGATCTATCGATCGATGATGGAAGCTTTACATGACTTCCATATCCACTTTATGCACCAAAAATTTTAGGTAGAATGAAGTTGTCGCATGTATCGATGGGAGCACATGACCCTGACTTCTCTTACGATAAGTTGAAACATAGTAATTTAATATGCTCTGTAAGATCTGACTTTTTCCCATGATTCTTTCTAAATGAAACCAAAGATCTTAGTCGTGAGCTAGAATTAACATAAAGCATTGAAATGTATATGGTTGATGAGATTTTTGATGAATATGGCTTGGCTGATCTACAGCAGAATGTGGAATCATGTTTTCATGTACCAAAAAAGATTTGCATCCTTAGCACCATTTTCGCGGCAAGGTCTCAAAGAAGGAGGTCATGCATCACGACAAGACTTCACTTTCTTCCATCTAGCCTTGATCAGCCACTTGAATCAAACTGTGATTCGTGCATGTAGTCTCAGCGATATCTTGATCTTCTTCCTTCTCACGAGATAAATGACCATCCCTGGCTTGCCATACGTTAATCTGAGTCTTACGGGAATATCCCACAAATAAAGAAAATACAAGACTTCAAGTAATGGAGGCGGCGATCATTGTAACTCAAGCGAAATTCTCATGCAGTCGGGGCCTTGATCAGAATGCCACCTGCCTGACACTTTCTCCCATGATTGCTGTCTTATCTTTTGTCGGTGACCATGCGCTTAACACCCACGCATTGTAGAGTGAAGCCTTTGCATTTTGTCACAATCTTCTTTCCGGTTCCTTTAACTCCGTGTAGTTAGAGTAGGAGGTTGATACCAATCCCTCGAAAAGCTTTTTGAGAAAGAAGTGCCAACTCATCGTCATTCATGACGGAGTTAAATCAGATAAATTCTTAGAGATAAGAATTGGCATGACGATTTCTTTATTATTGCGCGGTGGTGATCAAACACTAACCCATGCTTGGCTGATCGGGAGCGTGGTTAGGAAGTCAACCCTATGCTCCATCGTCCATGGCTACCAAGTCCTTCTTCTCCCCCAAGTTATCATAGAAGCTTCTTGTCCCTCTCCCGTCTCTTTTTCATGTTTGAGAGACGTCACTTGGAAGGCGTGTGCAAGTACCCTCTTGCTCGTCTTGAGACACATAAACCCAGCTTACAATCAAGTGTCCATGGACATCGCGATTATAAACTTTCTTGCGAGGAATTTATGTTACCTACCCGCCCGTCAGATGGGCGGCCCGATCTCAAAACCAAGTCTATCTTCTTCCTTCGACATGCCTTCGCCTTTTTAGCGCCATCATCAATCCCCACCACATCGCTCATAGAACTTTAGAGAGGAGATGCAGTAGGTTGGATATTACGTTCTTAGAGAGACAGTGTCTTCCTTCCTCTACCAGATTTATGGCGATCAGACGTGAGTGATCTTAAGACGAAGGAGCCTTTCACGTGGAGAGGGCTTCCGGCGTGAGTGCCGGTTGGGAGTTTCCTCAAACTCCTTGAGGTGAGGTTTCTCCTACTTAGGTTTATTCTTAGGTTAAGTACCATGTAAAATGTTTGGTTGATTGAAGGGCCTTGAGCGGCCGTTTGATCGATCAAGCTTGGGACGAATTGATTTGATGTGAACCCAGTGATGGCAAGTATAGTGAAATTTTTTGGTCTTTGATAGTATAAATTGTAAGCTAAATCATGGATTGATTTAGATGAGGCGGAAATATGGCGCGGGGAAATCTTGGATTCCATAAGCTTGAACCGATGGTGTGTTGAGTTGAACCGTAAGCCACCGAACATTCACTAAGAATAAAATGACTGGCAGTATTTTGTGTGAATATAATATGTGTTTGGTCAGTGATTGATGGAATTACTGTGTATGATCTTCTGAGGAGCTAATTTTGATGTTATGAAATGAAATTTGTGACATGATTGTGTGATGTGAATGTTTTGTGAACTCTATGTCATTGATAATATATTTTTATGTGTTATATGAAGGTTATTGAAATGGCATGTGGTACATTTCATATGCATTAGAGCGTCCTAGAATGAAGTGAGTGCATGGTAAGTTGCAAGAAAGCAGTTTCGGAGGGTAGACTAGTAAATGTAAAATATCTCGGAGGTTGTCACAAAATAATATATGTGTCGGTAGTGCATTTTAAAAAATATCAATGTGATCGGAGCGGCTTGATTGATATACATCGGAGGAATGAATCCGCTCTAAATATAACACTCGGAACGATCCTTTCTACTTAAGATCGGAGGGTAGACCGCAAAATATAAACAAATAACTTTGTTTGAAATTAGTTTTCTCATCTGAGGCTTAGGCGAGTGTGAGGGGAGTGATGAGGACTGAGATCGAGTTGGTCATGTAGACATTAGTAGGATCATGCATTTGCTTGAATGTGTGTTTATTTTATAGACATATCTGTTAGGTGGAGAAATGACGAAACAGGCGATTCACAAGCGTGCTTCTGCCACACAGTCGAACGTGTTTTGAGGTGCGAGGGGAGCGCCTGCGGGAGGCGGCTCGTCCACAGGGTCGGGGATTTAGAAGAAAGCGGGATTATTGGCTTTGGGATTGCTGATGTATATACATGTGATGAATTCGGTATTTTAATATATATTGTACTAAGGTAAACATTTAACTCTTGGAAACATGATATAAATTTTTGATGTATGATGATGGATATTGTAGTGGGCCCGAAAAGGCGTTTATCCATATTTGTATCATGTGCTGTGATTGATGTTGGGGACTAAATGATGTATCACAGGTAGAACTCCTCAGTACAAAGGGACTACGCCCGATTTTTGTGAATGAGGTAGTTGCAGGCATCAGTATTATGGGGTTGGCCAGATGATCAAGCCAGGACCCCTAGTTTTGGGCGTCTGAGTTGGTTTTTATATATAATTATGAATTCCATAAGTGTTAGATTTATTTGCCACTCATCTTTTGCAATTGTTAAATCTTTATGATATTTCTCGTATTTTTCTTTGTTTGATCGGTTGATTTACAAATGGAAATTTATATAATGATCCTTGTAATCTATACAAATTAATACTGATCTAGTTGTATGGCTAACTCATCCTTTCCCTAGTCGGGACTCTATAAGTTGTAAGTCGATTTCGACTCTGTTTGACGAAAGCGTAGTGGGTGCAGGATCCACCATCCAGCGTTATTTGGGTCATGTATCACCAGATTAGGAGTAGTTACATTAAAAATCTTTGATGTATCTTGCCCGCTTGATGCCCAAGCGGGGTTTATGAATATCAATTCATAGGTGGGTGTTTGTTTTGACTTAATGTTGAAGTTATTCGACTTTCGACATTAATTTGTTTGTTTTTAATTTTCACTGACTTACATTGAAATTTTTTTAAAAGTTCTGTGAATATAAAAAATGAAAATGTTGGCTTTTACATTAGGAAAAAGTCATTTCTAAAACTTGAGAAGAGAAAAACTCTCACGTTGTCGACAAAGAAGAGTTAGTAATGCAATCTTAAGGATGACAATGAGGAGGGTTTGGGACCCATCGACCGGCCCATTTATTCTTTCGTTATGACTTCTCTCATTTAAAAAAATTAAACAAGCGGAGACGAGGGATATGAAAATTCCCGAGCCGTCCGTTTACATTTGATTTTGTTTTTATTTTTATAGTTACTTTTTATTATATTAAAGTGTATATTTCATAAAAATAAAAATATTATGAATTTATAAATTATTTATTAAAAAACATTCTAATTATTATTATTATTTATGTGTAAAATTATAAAATAAAATAATAAAATTATTTTAAAAAATCTATTAGTAAAGTAGGAGTAACAATACTGAACTAGATCCTTTGAACTGTCTCAGTTGAAAATAAACTCAAACTGCTAAAACTCAATTCTGATTAAATAGAAACTGCGATCTAGGAATTTAAAGAGCTAGTGAGTGAGAACACTAAAAATAATTTGTCCAGTTACTTAATCCCTACCCACTGTTGCCCAGTATTTAAAACAAATAACTTAATACTTAATGCTCATCAAATCTTGATGGGAGTTTGAAAATGGGCTCCTGAGTGCATGAGAGCTGAAAGTAGGCGTATGACCGACACCCCAGCTTCGATTACCCGACCCAACCAGCGAAGGCCTGGCGCTGTAGTTAAAAATCTGATCTTGGATGAATTAGAAATTCATATCCTGCGAATCAGTTGTATTTGTAATCGAAAATGGGAGCTATTTATAACAATCTATCATCACGCGATCCGACGAATCTTATCAATAAGGAAAGGAAAATAATAACGGATCATCACGATTGGATCTCCCAAATGAGAAGGAAGATTATCTCACAATCATGACTCTTTCTAAATCCATTTACCAAATCCTATACGTAAGAAAATCCACGTCCAATGGGAACAAATCCACAGTTACACAATCGGTGGTGGGACGCGCCACTATAAATACATGGCCACCCCAGCGGTGAAAGGTACGCACTCTTAGACACATACTCATATCTGCGGCACATTCGCCCTCCCAGCGATCTCTCTTTTCTCGAAGCGGCGACGCCGGGCGACCATGGCCAGCCTCATAACCCCTTCTTTGCCTGCCGGCTGCATTTTTGCGTACACGCGCTGCCTTGTTGTACACGCTGCCCGCGCGCTGCACGCAACGCGCGCGCGCGTACCCTTGTTTTTTGTGGTGCCACGCGTCGAGCGCCTGCGAGATCGCGGTGCGCGATCACCTTTCCGGCCCGGAGAAGACGTTGACGCGCCTGCATCGACCTGAACAATCGAGACCAGCCGGCAACCGCCACCGCATCCCAGCCCGATTAGGTTAAAAAATGTATGTCGATTGGCACCTGTCATGGGAACGGCGGTTCCTTTATAAATATATAGCGAATTCTGGTGCGCTGGTGGTATTGACCCGGAACCTGACGGGAAGCAGCTAATCCGCCAAGGATGCGAGATCTGCGCCGAACGGCGTGAATACCAATTTTTCAAAATACATTAGAACAATCTGGCTTGTCAATTTTGTTTATATATAAATTAAAATTGAATTCTAAACATTACCAGACAAGAATTGCAGGTGCGACACATGGAGTCCACACCCTTATTCCTGAGTGCGCCGTTAGAACCCCTCATGGGATATCCTCATTCCCATGAGTTCCTTCGCCTCCCCAGAGATTCGAACCCGGGACTGGGGTCTTTAGTCGATGGGAAGCATCTGCGGTGCACGCCATGACCTGAGCTGATGACGGCTCGGTGGTGCGGAGATGCTTCCCGTGGAGCTTAAAGGCTCCACAGGAGTCGGTGAAATGAGTGAGTGGTATGAGTGAGTCCCACCGCTCCACATAAAAAACCACAGTGTGAGACCCCAGCCTGCCGTGACCACCTCGTGGGTACCGCACCCGGTGGGAAGCTATTTCATGGGATATCTGCCGTTCCAGTTGGTTCTTCCGCCTCCCAGGAGATGAACCGGGACTGGGGTTTAGTCGATGGGAGCATCCTGGTGCCAAACTCTTGTGGGTTGGTGAAAATTTTAGACCCCACCGCCGTGACCATGGTGCACGCCCGGTGGAAGCTGTTTCATGCAGGATATATCTCGCGGGTTCACTTCGCCTCCCCAGGAGATTCGAACCCCGGGACGCTGGGTCTTTAGTCCCGATGGGAAGCATCTGCACAGTACCAACAGACTGGTAGCTCGGGTTGGTACTGGCCTTCCCCAGTGAACAGACTTCCCTAGGTGGGATCTCCCAGAACGATAATCTATGAGCTTCAATGCAACGAGAATGCGTGTTTCCTAAATAATTATATCCCTGAGAAAGCATAGTAAAGCTAAATACTAAGTCAAATTAATTAAAATATAATTAATGGAAGTAATTTATCCATAATTGATTTATTTTTCTCAATCTGTAAATTAATACGATATGATTCTAAAAACAACAGTGGGGCCTGAAATGTTGGGACCCAGCCCACATCCCCATCTTTTAAGTCATCTTACACATTCACGTGATGTGCATTATTAAATGTCTAAAACCGTAATAATAATAATAATAATAATAACTTTTTTAATGCTACATTCATTCATGGCAACTCCATACAATCATAGCCCATTTACTAAGAAAAATTAAAAAACTTGTCTTTTGGAGCACCTCAAATAAGGTTGAGGTACAAATAAACACAAAATTAATTATTGCTTAATTTTATTTTCTAAATTTGAAAATAATTTGATATATTAAGTAATATTCTAAAATATCATTAAGTTTCAAAAATATATATAATTAACTTAGAATGGACACAGGTGGTTTTGTCTAGTCCTTACCATTGACTTTAATTAGCAGCATCTACTACAAATTCTTTTTTGACAAAAAAAAAAGAAGAGATTTCATTCATTAACAGAAATCAAAATACTAAAAATAGCAAAGATGACACAATATCAAAGTTAATAGCAAAAAAAATAGCTTAAAACCACAGGTGGTAATCTAATGAAGGATCAGGCCGGATTAACCCTCATGAACTTAGGGACCTCGGCACTCAACCAGAATATAGAAACTTTTCCTTAAAACCATAAATTAAAATCCGTGGAGCGAACCCCTTTACAATTCTTCACATATCTTTTAAAAATAACAATCTGAGCGAAGTCTTAAAAATTCTTTCTTTCTGACACTTAGATTTTTTTCAAGAATCGACGAGGAGACTTTCCTCTACATTTTCGGACTTTCCAAATTTTACAAAACTTTGATGAAAACATTTAAAAAAACACTTCTAACTTCTAATTCATCAACTTCCATAATAGGACTCGTCCGCAACCAATCGAAACCATAATATACATATATACATTTATTTCTTTCAAATCATCAAAACATTTAAACCTTCTTCTTCAATTCCATATAATTTACTCAAAACATGACAAAATATTCACATATACAATATCTCTGAGAGTGTTTCCAATGCGGTCATCGTGTCGTCTCTCTCGATAGCTCGACTCAGCTGCACGGGGAGGTACTCTACGGGATGCACTGTCTCGAGTCTGAAAATATTTGTTGAAACATATGGAAAAAGTGAGTAGCAAACAGATGGTATCACATTTTGTTTATATAACATTTTATTTACATATCAAAATAACCATACTTATACAATTAAATCCATTTATACACATTAAACATTTATGCCTTAAACTTTCTTTCTCATAAATACTTATACCTACTACCATTAAAATCGATTTATGCTTTAAACATTTATACCTTAAACTTTCTTTCATCATCTGCATGCATTTAAAATCCATTTATGCTTTAAGAATTTATGCCTTAAGCTCTTTCCATAAATACTTATGCATTTAAATCCATTTATGCTTTAGAATTTATGCACTCTTTCTTTCCATAAATACTTATGCATTTAAAATCATTTATGCTTTAGCATTTATGTACCTTAAACCTTTCTTTCTTTATTTCTTTCTTTCATTCTCTTCACATTGGAACCAGAACTCGCCACATAGAATAGTTTAAGTCTTGACGGTGAGGGCGATCACATTCGATCATAACCACTACATTCTTGAATACGCTTTGCATAGGGTTCGATCATATGATGCTTTATCACGTGTAAGGATATTACTCTAGACACCTATTCCCTCCCTCGGTTAGTAACCTATAGCTTTACCTACAAATCCTTAGCGCTCAATGCTTGACGATATCAGTCATAACAGTCATAGAAGTTTAGGGTAACCATCGGTAAAACATTCTTCAAATACATTTGTAAACACATTTAAATCCTTTACTTGATCATTAAAGAAACACATATGCATTCTTTATATAAAACTTTCATAATACTTCTCTTTGTGTCATAATACATATTTATATACATGTAAATACATTTATATCCTTTCCTTTATCATTAAAACACATGTATATGCATTCTTCACACATTTAAACTTTCTGCTTTATCATGCATACATATAAATATATATTTGATGCAAGATAAAACATTTCCATATGCCTTAACATGTACATAAACATTTCCATTAAACTTTCGACAACATTATTCCTTTAAAAACTCATTTTTTTTTCAAAATATCATTTTCACTCCTGGATTCATTTAATTAAACACTTCACATTGGTCCAAATTCACGTCGGAATAGTCCTTTTCACCTTTTCAAAAAATCACAATTACACATTAACCATATCCATTTAATCACCATACACATTCATTTAAAGCCAAATGAACAAATTACCCTTAAGCACTAAAAACCCACTCATTTAGGCCAACCTTTTTCCAACAATACTCTATAGACTTTATGACTCAAAAATTATTCAAACGGTCTTCAAAATTTATGAAACTCTCCAGATCAGTTCTTGATATAGCCAATGACATCTCTTTAAATTTTCAATTTAAAATTCCTTCTCTAAAGCCCTCAACCACATAACAACACAATCCCACGATATGTAGTAGTTTGGCAGAACACATAACAATCTGCACATAGCTCACTTTGAACCATTTCTGGGCACTTTGATTAAAATTTCTTGCCAAACTTCCTTCAGATGATTTTCCCTAGAAGTCTATTGTAACCAGAAATTTAGATCACTCAAATCGGATCAAAATTGACAGAGATTATGGCTAAAATACAAAAACTGGTCAAAACAGAAAACAGGACATTTCCTGTACCGAGACTGCTGCCCAAAAATTGGCCAAAATGTGTTTCTCTTCCATTTTTTCTTTCCTCTAAACCCTTAAATCTGATCATTATACCCCATTTCAACATATGCACAATTCTCTATCAAACTAACCCTTACTCACTTGGTTTCAAAACCCTAATCTAATCCATGGCTTTCTCAATTTATCTCAAAATCATCATCATTCAACCTAAATGCCACTAATTTAACATCCATACAAGAAAATCAAAACATTAGACATAGAAAAACATCAAGCCCTAACTTTCCCTGGCCAAAACTTACTTGTTCTTGGTTTCCTTTGGCTCCTCTCCCCTTGCTATCACTTGTAGAGCACTTGAAACTTGAAGGAGAAGAAAAAACTCACCTCCACTTTGCCCCTAACCTTTCTCTCCTTTCTCTCCTTTCTCCTTTCTCCTTTCTCCTTTCTTCCCTCTACTGCCGTTCTCCTCACTTTGGAGCATTAAATCTCTAAAATTTTCTACTTTTATTTCAAAGTTTCCAAAATTACCCTTAAACCAAATAATCTCATTAGTTTGTTTAAGTGGTTTACTCTTTATCTAAGCTTCTCATTGGTCCATTCTCCTTGGGGACTAAGTCATTTATTATTTAAATCATGACTTAGCCATTAAGAAATGTTTTAAGTGGCTCTCATAATAAAATATCTCCCTTATAGCAGCTGCTCTGATTTCACACTTATACTACTTTTATACCGATTAAATATCAAAATATTCATAGTAAAGTGCAACTTCAAATTAACCATGAATTATTCAGTCGGCAAATCCTTCACACGGTGGATGCCGGCTCACGAAATCACGAAATCGGTTGCAAATCATTAAAATCGGAAGTCGGACAATAAGCGTATTATTATCAGTGCGATTGGATCGCACGGAAACTATCCAAAAGCGGACCCGTTTCATAGTTTGATTTAGATTTAGACTCTATGATTGATTAGGACATTTGTATTCAGACTGACTTTAGAAAAATTTCAGCAGGGCTCCCAATTTTGAATTCAGGAAATCACTATTCATAAATCTCCCATTATCTTCTAAATATGGGTTCAAAGTCATGGAACTGAAATTTTCTTAAAAATCCTTTGCAACCCCTCCATCAGGATAAAACAGAAAAAAATCACTATTCATTAGGGCTTTGTTTACAATTTTAGAAAATTTTCACTTCGCCCAAATGACGTCGAGCGTTAAATTCTAATCTACCTCGCTTCTATCATTAGACCTCAAATCAGTTCAACCAACACTATTATAATAACATTCGATAAGGTTGGGGTTTTACAATCACCCCTCCTTATAAAAATTTAGATCCTCGAAATTTAAATAACATATGAGTAAATGCGATCTTCCAGATTCTCTCCATGTTGCTTCCTCTCTGTCGTGATTCATCCACAACACCTTTACTAAAGGAATCACTTTGTTTAAGAACCTAATCATTTCGATCAACAATACGAGCAGGTCTTTCTTCATAGTCAAATCCTCTTTCAATTCAACGAGTTGATCTCTTAACACATGAAGAATCATCATACTTTCGAAGCATAGAAATGCTAAAATATGTCATGTATTACGGCCAATTCAGGCGGCAACCTCAGCGATACGCGCTGCCTCTCCACTTATTTCCATAATTTCATAAAGTCCCATATAGAGAGGACTTAACTTCCCTTTCTTTCCGAATAGCAACACCCTTTCCCAGGGTGATATCCTCATAAATACCTGATCCCCCACCTAAAATTCCAAATCTCTCCTTGGGTTATCAACATAACTTTTCTGTCAATCTTGAGCTATCTTTAATCTATCACTGATAACTTTAACATTATCTGTTGTAGCCTGAACAATTTATGAACCTAAAAATTTTCTCTCCTTCCTCATCCGACATAATGGAGTCCCTACATACCTTCTATATAAGGCCTCATAAAGGCCATTTCAATGCTTGCATGATAACTATTATTAGGAAAGAAACTCAGGTAATAGTAGGAAAATGTCTTTTTCCTAAGCTTCCTTTAAACTCTAACACCTGAAGCCAGAGCATAACTTTAATGTACGTATGGCTCTTCCAGTTAGTCATCCCAGGTAAATTAAGTACAATCTCTTTTATATGCAACTTGACCAACTTCTCAGCTAAGTCACTATTTTCCATAGGTAGGAAATTGATTGATTTCGTAAATCTATCCACAATCACCTATATCCGTCCATGTCACTCTTTCAAAATTGGAAAAAAAAAAATCCATCATGATTCTCTCCATTTCCAGCGAGGGATCGGAAGAGACTATAAGAACCCTGCAAATCTTTGATGCTCAACCTTAACATTTTGACAAATGAGACATTTAGAAATAAATTCTGTAAGACCCGAGAAATTTCAATTTCTGGAATAAGGGCAAAATCGTAATTTCAATTAAAAAAATTATAATTACGGTTAAAAGTCCATAATTAATTCTTTAGATCTCAGATGACGAAACGGATTGCACCGTTGGAATCGTCTCGCGAAATCTAGCTGTAGCGTAAAATTTCGCGTAATTTTCAGGGAACGATACGAATTTTACGTTTTTCGAGCGTCGGTTCGGTCTGGTAAATCGTTTTTAAGTCTGACGAAGAGCCCATATAACCATGAAATACTCATGTGCCGTAAGTGGTATGAGTAAGCGATGAAATGGACGTAGAAAGGTAGTCTTGGAATGAATCTGGGAAAAGAGGAATGGCATCATTAATGAAGTTGTTAAGTCACTAAATGACGAAAAACTGCTACAGTGCTTCTTCTCCAATGTTAAAAGAAGAACAAAAAACGTGAAATGCAGAAATGGGGCGTCCAGTAGCCATTTTTGTGTTTTTTTCATAGAGAACTTAAAAATGCGCGATTCATTTGTGGCGGTCTTCGAGACAAGAAGGAGAAATGTTCTCACAGCGGGACAAGCTACGCGATGGGTACTCCGGGATCGGGGAGTTTGCTAAATCACTTGGTGGGATTTTCTCCTCTTTGGATTTTATTCGTTTTAGTGTTTTTTTAATGTTTGAGTCGATTGAGGCCATTAGGGGCCGTTTGATAGGTCCAAAACCTGGGAATCGAATTAAGGTAAAATTTGGAAACCAAATGGAGCAGTCCGTGACTGCTCCATGACTGATGATGGTGTAAATTTAGTTTGCTTTGGGTGTCGATCATGTGTGTTGGTCGTTGAGGCGGTAGTGGCCGTGAAATGCGGGTTCAAAATATGAATCGATGTTTTATTTGAGTGTCGGGAACAGTAAACCCTAGGGTTTTACTGTTCCTAGGAATATTGACCAAAAATGTATTTTTTGGGAAAATCTGTGTTTGGTTAAGTGATTCGAATCGAATTGCTTGTGTTTGAACATTAGCCCAAGTGAGCTAATTTTGGTGTTTGAAATGATAAATTACATAACATGTTTGTGTGATTTAATTTTTATGAATATATTTGTGTTATATATTTGCATGTGATTGAAACTGTATTAGTCTTGCATACATGCATTCGTATGCAGCGCGGAACATCCCAGGATTATAGGAGTTAGTGCATGAGATGAGTAAGAGGAGAAATTAGTTCGAGAGGGTGAGTGCAAATGTTAAATGATCGGAGGTAGTCGAGCTAAATAAGATAATCAACCGTCGGAACTGGCCAGTTGATATTTATGCATCGGTAGTCTAAACTAAATAATATATCAGCGGAAATTCGAGAGCGCTTGATTGATATATATTCAGCCAGTTAGTCCACAAGCGATTAATATATATCAATCGTCGGGCGGCTTGATTGATATATATTCAGCCGGAGGGTTGCCCACCTAATAAAATGATAATTCTCATACAAGGCTTAGGCGGGAGTGTGAGAGAGTCAGTGAGGACTCAGGATCTGAGTTGGTCATGTAGACATTCCAAGAGTAGGATCGCCATTTGCTTGAATGTGTGTTTAAATTGGAACATTGCACTGCACTTAGGTGGTGAGTAGCCCACTTAGGGCGATTCTCCTACTGAGCTTTAGCTCACCCCGTCGTGGGATCCCCCTTTTCACAGGTACAGGGAGCGTGCAAGGAGACGGCTCGTCCTAGAGGCAGAGTTTAGAAGAAAAGCCGGATTGTGGCTTTGATGACTTCGTACATGTATTAGAATTTCTCTAATCTTAATATACGTATTGTTTAAGAGTAAAAATATTAACTCTTGAAACTATTGGATATAGTTTGGATATATTGTGTTGAAGAGTGCGGGTTGATGGGCTTAAGTGGCCGTATTGGATATATATATATTGCATATATATTGTTGATTGGGACGGTGAATACGAGTTTATACTAGTTTTGTATTTGGGTAGAACCACAGTACAAGGGACTGTCGATTTTCGTGAAAAATGTCGGGTCACCCGACATTCTGCAGTATTCAGCGAGTTGTGGGTAGTCAAGCGGACCCCGAGTTTTGGAGCGTCACGGCAGTATCGAGCTTAGGTATCTGAATACCTAGGGAGCTCGGATTTGGGTATCATCACCACTAGGTGGTTTGATGTGGAGTATAGGTATATGAAACCTATAGATAGAAAAATTTGGGCTTAGGCCATGGTTGAGGAAGAAGCGTCATGCTAGGTGTGAAGTTCGATGTTGAGTTTAGGTATGGGATTACTACAGGAAAATCACGGGTTAACACTAGGACACTCGTGCGTGTGTTGAAGTGTTTTGTGTGTGATCGGGGATATTTGTGAAGTGTGCTTGCATGTAGTTTGTACATAACATGAATTGGTGGGTTATTATGTGATTTGGAAATTTTATGAGTTATATGCTTGGTTGATAGCATAGGATGATGTGTGGAACATTTTGGGTGTTTACAGTGTGTAACTTGAACCAAGGAATTAAACAAAATAAGTTCATAAATTTATTTGGTTTAGAGGTGAAGAAATTTAATTTTTAAGGTTTTACTGTGTAAAATTGAAGAAAATTAAATAAAATAAATTTTACAAAATTTATTTCGATTGTTGGAAAATGAGAAGAAATGTTAAAGTAAAGAAAATAAATTTTTGTTAAGTTTATTTGGTTATATGGAGAAAGAATGATTTTCTAAGATTTTACAAGGGGTAAAATCGAAGAAAATGAAAGAAAATAAATTTTATAAATTTATTTGAGTTGAGAAAAAATTTTTTAATTAAAATCTTGGAAAAGAAAATATATTTTATAAATTTATTTTGTTATGAGGTGAAAATAATTTTCTAGGTTTTATAGGGTGTAAAATTTAAGAAAATGGGAGTTAAATAAATTTTTATAAATTTATTTGAGTATTAAAGTATGGAAAAATGAGAAGAAAAAATGATTTGAAGTGATTTTTTAGTGATTTTCCAATTTCTGAAATAAATGAAAAAAAGTCATTATAAAAAAAAAATAATTTTTTTTTTTTTTTTGTGAAGAAAATTTTGATGGGCTCTTTGCCCATTTTGTATTAATGAGAAATTTTTGTATTCTGTCGGAAGGAATTTGGAAGAGCTAGATTGTATTGCAAGAGGGGCTCTTTAATTGTGTTGCAATACAGTGTATTCCAATATTCTGTGATTTGCTGAGACTAATTGAGGAAAATTTGTATTACAATACAATGGATTAATATGTGTATTGAATTTGAATGATCTTTGTATTCTATCTGACCCGCTATCGTAATGACCTGTGTGGCTTGGCCAGTGAGGGCGCCTTGGCGTGTGGCGAGCGTGCGGGCGTGCATGCGTGGTAGCGTGGCGCGTGACGACGGCGTGTGGCCGTGAGGCGAGCCTTGTTGGCCTTGGCGTGGCCAGTGTGAGGAGCCTGTGGCTGGAGTCTTTGGGCCGCGGCTGGAGTCTTTGGGGCGCGCGGCTTTGGGCGTGTGCGGCCTAAGCTGGGGCGACGAGGGCATGCACTCGGTGCACTTAGCACATTTGGCTCGTTTCGGCTAAATTATTTTCTGAGTCGATAAATGAACTTGTTCATTACTCAAAATAAAATTTTTCGAAATTTTTTTTTTTTTAATTCAATTAAAATCAAATAAATTTTGATAAAATTTTCGAAAAAATAAAATTTTCATAAATAAATTTTTGAAAATAAATTTCATTGAAAACAATATTTTAAGCGAAATTGATTGCGTATACCTTTGAGTTATGTGTATGATTAGTGTGCAGAATTTGTGGTTATGCCTTAGAATCTTGTATTGGGTTAACTACCATTTGAAATGGTGATTGCCGCGATAGTTGCGTACGAGTATATGCATGGTGTGATGCGTATAGGAAGAATTGAATGCTAAGGTTGGGAATTATGACCTTAGGGATTTGGGTCTTTGAAATGAGCAAGAGCCTAGAATTTTATAGAATTAAATGAATTAAGTGGTTGAATTTAGCGCCACTTAGAAAATGAGCGAGATTCGGTTCATGGTTGTCAAATACATTAGTGTCGGCGCTCTGGCATTACTAGATAGACTAAAGTGAAAATTAAATGACTCTTGTTGCCATTGAACGATATAGATGGCTAGTCGAGGACGAGGACATAGAGAACGTCCACGGGGCACTAGTCAGGCACGACCAGTGTTTGATCAACAGACTTTTGCCGAGGCGTAGGTGATACGGCGAATCTTTATAGCACGGTTAGTATAGCATGTGAGCGGGAAGATCCTAAGTAACCCTTGGGTTTAGGGCGTATCATCCTCAGAGCATTCACGGAAAAGATCAGATGGTGGTAGGCCATTTGGTTCATGCGAAGCAGAAAGTGTTAGAACATGGAATTACCTGCGACCTTACGACCCGAGTTAGACTAGCTGCGTTCTGGCTAGAGAATGAGACGAATATGGTGGAAATGGGCAGGACCTCTAGAGACCTTAGAGGAGCCGTTGCATGAATTCTCCCACAAGGATTAGGGAGATAATAGATGCGATATGTCAGGTTCTTGCGGTTAGAGATCTCGGGGACTCTACTCACAATGGACCTGAGGATTATGGACATGTTAGAGTTCGAGGTCATCCTGAGGATGGATTGGCTGATAGCTTACCCGGGATGGACCATCGATTGTGAGGCGTAGGAGGTTCACAGCTATGCGCGGGACGATTGCTCGTATGGTAATTCGGAGGGCAAGCACGATGTTTTGCCTGGGACCAGGTATATGAGTCAAGTGCTAGGGACCGTAGGCGGGTTGGCTAGCGAGCCTACTGGGGGTGGTGAGACAGGACTTGGGTCACCTCGTGGTTTTGCGAGAGTGCGCGAATGTTTTTTCCGGATAGCTACAATACTTGCCTCCATAGGGATGTAGACTTCGGTATTGAGTTACACCCCGGGTATTTCACCCATCTCTATGACTCCACATAGGATGACACCAGTTGAGTTGCAAGAACTCAGAGTCCAGTTACAAGGGCTATTGGATAAGGGGTTATCAAACCGAGCACTTCACCATGGGTAACCGATTACAGTTGCGAGAAGAGAGGAGGCGAGGAACCCTTCGGCCCGTGCATTGACTCAGGCGATTGAGCAGTTCACGATTAGTCGGTGCTCTCTTGCAGGGCGGTAGTTTGTTTGACCCGATTGAGGAGTGCGGTCTGCTCCAGGAATAGACCTTACGCCTTTGGTTACCATCGGCCAGAGTTAGGAGACGAATATAAAACTGGCATTTAGGGCCAGCGATATGGGCACTTTGGGTTTACGGTGATGCCCCAGTTGATGAATCTTCGCGGCATTCATGGATCTCATCATAGGGGATTCCAACCCTATACAGATCAGTTTGTCGTAGTCTTGCGTGGATAACATTTTGATCTCCGGTCGAGTGGAGCATAGGTATCACTTGAGGATTGTTTCACGGTTGTTAAGAGACCATCGGTTATGCTAAGTTCGATGAGTCTGAGTTAAACTACTTGGGTGAGATTTAGGGACACGTGGTGTCAACACCCGGGAGTGTCGGTCGACTAGGAAGGTTGGGCGTGGTGATGGTTAGCGAGAGCCCAGAGAATCTGATCTTTGAGTACATAGTTTCTTGGGATTGTTTGGGTATTACAAGAGATTCGAGGAATGTTTGAAGTTGTCCATTCGAGCGGGGTGTAGGTTCGCCTCACGGGACATATGGACTCCGTGGTTGGGCGGTCGACCATAGAGAGAGAAATCAAGGATACTTGGAACACTCAGGATCTACGGGTGTTACAGGTAGCGAGAGGAGGATCAGCTTTCTCTGGATTCGGGAAGAGCGGGGGAAGACTTACGCCGCACTAGTTTTCGGGACTAGGGCGAGTTGAGCATGATGTGGGATTGCCCTAGGTGGATCAAAGACTTTGGGACAATACGATCAGTTAAGTAGAAGGACGTGAGTATCTGAGTTCATTCCTGCACCACAGTAAGAGTTAGAGGAACTAGTTTAAATTTGGGTGCTATACACTCTGTGTGACACCAGTTAGCCCAGAAGGGGCTAGAGTGTGGGTCGAAGTCAGGGCGGGTCGATTGCGCGTGGTCGTGGTGGACCTTAGGGTGTTAGACCTATTGGTTGTTGATACCCGGAACGACATGGATGAATTGATAACCATCGGGTTGTCGATGTAGTGAGACCTAGAAGCTAGGGTTGTTATACTTCGACCACGACATTAGATTTGGGCTTAGAGGTTAAGGCCTTTAGAGAAACCCAGGTAGATGTTTTCCTAGGATGCGGGGTGAGGATTGACCTGATAGGTCGAGATTATGAGTGAGTGATCTGCAGTTAACAATGGTGGGCAAGGTTGGTTGTCACCGGTATGGCATAATTGCCTTCGTGTGCCACGATGTCATCGTCAGTCGAGGTGTGGGTGCATGAAATGCGGCTGTTACCATACAGTGAAGTGTGGGTTAAGTTTGTCTTTAGGACTCGTCTAATGAGACGCTCATAGTTGAATCGGAAATGTAGAGGCTCGAAGTGTAAGTAGAAGTTATGTGCCCGAGATGGCTCTGGGGACATGGTTATCGCCCAGACTTAGAGTTGAGTGATAGGAGTCGGGGGTGACTGGAGGGTTGGATACCCTTTGGAAATTGCGTTGGGTGTTGTTGAGCTGACAAAGGCTCGGTAAATGGAAGTCGGTATGGCATGGATTGAGTTGTGATCCATTGGATTGTCGATGGTGTGACCTTGGAGAGGTTAGCGTTTACACACACTTGAGGTGGAGTGTGGGGGTTACGTGTGTATGGGTTACATAAGATTGTTAGAGGGCATGTTGCGAACATGTGTCTGGATCATAAGGGTAGAGGATTAGTTGCCCTTAGTGGAATTCGCCTACAACAACAGTTATCAGGTGAGTGTGCGAATGGCACCATATGTGTCATGGTATGGGAGGCCATGTAGATTACCGTTATGTAGGATCGAGGTGGAAGAGAGCCCCATCATTGGTCCTGATCTGATTAGAGACACCTATGAGAAGGTGAGCTTGATACGATAGAGTCTTCTCACGGCTCAGAGCCAGCAGAGGAGCTATGCAGATGTACGACGTCGACCCTTAGAGTTCGAGGTTGGTGATCACGTCTTTTTGAAGGTGATACTGGGGGAGTGATCGGGTTTGCGGCTAACAAGGCCCGGGAGGCTAGTGGGGAGTGCTATGGCGGCCTTTGTGGAGTGGAGGAGTCAACGTGGGGCCTTCGGAGTTCTGTGCGGGCCACTATCCCTTCTTGTTTAGGGATGAGTCTGTGAGTTTAGTTGTTCAAGATTTAAATGACCGTTTGCATGCATGGTAGAGTGCACGTTGTATATGCATGTATGAGTCCGGACCAATCACGAATTTCGGAATGAAATTCCTAATTTCAATTAAAAAAATTATAGTACGGTTAAAGTCCACCAATTAATTCTTTAGATCTCAGATGACGAAGCCAGTTCTGCCAGATTGGAATCGTCTCGCGAAATCTAGCTAGCACGTAAAATTTCGTAATTTTCCGAGACAATCGGAATTTATACGTTTTTCGAGGCATCGCGGTTCGGGTGCCGTAAATCGTTTTTCGATGCAACGAAAGACACATATAACAAGTACTCGTATTGCCGCAAATTAGTATGGAGTAGAGAAGCGATGAAAATGGACGGCCCAGAAGTGGTCTTAGAATATCAAATCTGGAAAAGGGACGTGCGATCATTAGCCAAAGTTGTTAAGTCACTAAATGACCCAGCTTTCTGATGCTTCTTCTCAATGTTAAAGAAGAACAAAAAAACGTGAAATAGAAATGGGCGTCGATAGCCATTTTTGTGTTTCTTAGAGGCTTTCTCTCTAAAAATCACGCACTTGTCCGTGAGTCGGCGGTCTTGGTGAAGGAGAAATGTTCTACGCGGGACAAGCTACGCGTGGACTCCGAGATCGGGAGTTTCTTCAAACTCCTTGAGGTAGGATTTTCTCCCTACTTGGATTTTATTCCGATTTTAGTGTTTTTTAATGTTTGGTCGATTGGGGCCATTGGGTGGATTTGATCGATCCCAAACCTTGGGATTGAATTAATGTAAATTTGGAAACCAAATGGAGGCGGCCGTGTTTGCTCCATGACTGAAATAAGTGTAAATTGGTTGCTAGATTGTCGATCATGTGTTGATTAGATTTGAGGCGGTAGTGGCCGTGAAATGCGGGTTGAAATATGAATCGATGTTTTATTTGAGGAGTGTCGGAGCATTAAACCCTAGGGTTTGCGTTCCTAGAGTGTGAGCAAAAATGTATTTTTTGGGAAAATGCGTATTTAGTTAAGTGATTTGAATCAGATTGCTTGTGTTGAACATTAGCCGAGTGAGCTAATTTTGGTGTTTGAAATGATGATTACATAACATGTTTGTGTGATTTAATTTTTATGTGAATATATTTATTGTTATATATTTGCATGTGATTGGAAGCTGTATTGATGCGGCATACATGATCCATATGCCTTTGGAACATCCTAGGATTATAGGAGTTAGTGCATGAATCGTCTAGGAAAGTATGGTTAGGAGTAGTCAAATGTTAAATGATCGGAGGGTAGTCAAACTAAATAAGATATCAGCGGAGTCGGAGCAGCCCGGTTGATATTTATGCATCGGAGGGTAGTCCACAGACTAAATAATATATCAGCAGGCTTTCAGATATTGATGATATATATTCATCGGAGGTCAGTCACAAACAATTAATATATATCAATCGTCGGGCTGGCCCAGATTGATATATTCATGGAGAGGAGTTGCCCACTAATAAAATGATAATTCTCGCGCACTCCCTGAGCAGGCGAGTGTGAGAGTCGGTGAGGACTCGGGATGCGAGGTTGGTCATGTAGACATTGAGTAGGATCATGCATTTGCTTGAATGTGTGTTTAAATTGGAACATTGCTTTGCACTTAGGTGGTGAAGTAGCCCACTTAGGGCGATTCTCCTCCTGACTTGCTCACCCGTCTGGGATCCCCAGCTTTTCACGGTGCGGGGGCGTGCGAGGAGACGGCACAAGTCCACAGGCAAAGGTTTAGAAGAAAAGCCGGATTGGCTTTTACTTGACTTCATTAACTAATTAAATTTCTCTAATCTTAATATACGTATTGTTTAGAGTAAAAATATTAACTCTTGAAACTATTGGATATAGTTTGGATATATTGTGTTGAGTACGGTTGATTAGGCCCAGTGGCCAGTATTGGATATATGTATTGCATATATTGTTGATTGGAGACCCGGTGAATACGGGTTTATACTAGTTTTGTATTTGGGTAGAGCTCCCCGTACAAAGGGGCCGTCCGATTTTCGTGAGAAATGTCGGGTCACCCGACATTCACGAGTATTCAGCGGGTTGACGGGTAGTCAGCGGACCCAGTTTTAGGCGTCGCCAAATTCTGACATCTTTCTTTATACCCCTCCACCTTTAGTATTCCCTTAGGGTATGATGCATTTTAGTGTTTCCACGTTACATCGCATATCTGGAAGAGTGAGCCTCTCCCATAATTTATTTCTTTAATCTTCCCACATCTAGTACACATAACACATGTGACTATCATCCTTATACCGTATGCATTACTAAAAAATCCTTTTAAGCGCGGTTCGACTTCCTTTTCAATTTAATCATGATCGTATCTTGAGTCTATAGCTTCCTTATCTTGTCTATTAGTACAGGACTAACATGAAATGTAGCTAGTAAGGCTCCAATATCTGTCAACTCTAGTCTCGCACCTAGGGCCTCAATTCCATAAACATAGGGAGTACACAACCTTTAGGTGAGATATGGGAACCATTAGGCTTCCTCTTAGAGCATCGATTACCACATTAACATTTCCACGATGGTACTCGATAGTGCACTCATAAATCCTTAGCTAGGTTCAACCCATCTCTCATCTCATATTTAACTTTTTCTATGTGAATAAATATTATTACACATACATTCTTGTGATCTGTAAAATTTTACATACGACTCTCCATACTCGATAATGCCTACATATCGTAGAGGCAAAGACTATAACAACCAACTCTAGGTTATGTCTCGAGATAATTCTGCTCATGCTTTTCCAGTACCTTAAATCATATGCTATCACATTTTCATGTTGCATTAACACACCCTAAGCTCGTAAGCATCCGCAAACTGTATATGCTTCTTGCCCTGACGGAATTGTAAGAACTAGGGCTAAGGTCAAATTTTTAGTTCATCTAATCTTTTCTCGATATGTCTCTACATACAAACTTTTCATATTTCCTTGTCAATTTAGTCAAAGGATCCGCTTAATCCTTTGAAAACCCTTAACAACCTTCCGATAATACCCCTGCTAACCTAGAAAACTTGTATCTCTGTCACATTCGTAGGTGGTTTTCTGGCCCACAATTTTCTCAATCTTGAGGATCAACAAACCCCTTCACCGAAATCACATGCCTGTAAAGGCAACACTGTCAACCTAACTAGAATTTACTAAGTTTCTGCATACTAAGTAAATAGAATTTACTTAGATGTCTTCATGATCTTCATTACTGCTTAAATAGATTAAAATGTCATCAATGAATACTATAACAACCGATCTAAATAAGGCCGAAGATCCTATTCATAAAGATCCATAAAAGCTTACCGAATATAGTTAGTCCAACTAGCATGACTAAAACTCATAATGCCTATACCGTGTTTTCAAAGTTGTCATAGGAACATCCTCTGACCTAATCTTTAATTGATGGTAACCTCGAGCTTAGATCCATTTTCAAAAATACCCTCAATCCTCGTGAATTGATCAAAAGATCATCAATCCGTGTAAACGGGTGTTGATCGGCAAGATTTCACTTTATTCAACTCTATGTAATCAATATACAATCTTAAACTTTCATCATCATTTTTTTTTTTTTTTTATAAACAGAACCGGCACTCCCTAAGGCGAAGTACTCGTCCTAACAAAACCCTTACTCACAAGCTCATCCATTTTATACTCTAATTCTTTCAATTCTTTCAACTTTAAGGAGCCATCATATAAAGTGCCTTAGCAATTGGTTCTCGTCCTAGGGGTCATTTCAATCTAAAATTAATATATATATATATATATATATATATATATATATATATATATATTTTATATATACTCTGTAAGACTGGAAATACATCCTGAAATTATCGACCATTTTTAATATCTTCCATTCGACTACCATTATCCTCACCTCGCTTAGCATAAGCTAGGTACCTTGATATAACTTTTCGAAGCATTTTACTAGCCCACATAACTGTCATATTATTGGTAGGTAGTATTTTCCGTAACCCACATAAAACAACCTCTGCCTTCGCTTATAGAACCTAACTCTTCTTTCCTATAACAACTTTGTAAAGATGATGTTCAGATAGTAACCATGCCTAATATAACATTCTAAAGTCATGGATATCTAATATCATCCGCTAAAACTCCTAGCCTCCAACAATCACTCGTTGTGTTAATCAACTTTTTCCATACTTTTCCTGTGGTGGCAAAATCCTACCTGTTACATCTATCATTATGTCTTCAATTTCTTCCATTTTCTTTCAACAATTAATACTATTAACACCACTTAATGTCATTGATTCACTTAAACTAAATTAAACCCATGCATTTTCAATTAATCCATCTCATTACTCCTACCACGCACCATGCCTTTTCAGATCTCCTATACCACATAATTTCTGCTCTAATTTCCTTTACCCTCTCAATGGACACCGCCGCTCACTCTGGCCGATTAAATGTTAGATAACATCCGGTTTCATCCGCTCTTAAAGGCACCGTCCTCCACAAACCCTCGTGAGGCGCATGCCCTTAGCGTATCGCGGTGAGGAACACACGCAGACTCATAAACACGCCTCGTGTGGTGGTACTCATCGCCTCAGATTCTCCGGTGGGTGGTCGGCCTCGACGACGATTTTTCCTCGTGAATTGTACCAATATGTCATGTAATGCTATATATGATTTTAAATCACATAAATTTTTTTTTTTTTGTTTTTGTTTTTGAAATCTTAAAAGAAAAACATTAAACAATCATATAAAATAAAAATTTTCAAATCTTTATAACATTTTCAAAACTTCTCGTCGATACCATGTTGAAGGATCCCATCCGATTAACCTCATGAACCCGAGGGTCTCTCCCTACACTCCAACATATATAGAAACATTTTAAACCATAAATTAAACTGTGGAGCGAACCCTTACAATTCTTCATATCTTTTAAAAATAATGCTAGTCAAGTCACAAAAAATTCTTTTTCTTTCTTTCCAACACTTAGATTTTTTTTCTAAGAAATCTACTGGGAGTTTCGCTTTTCTGGACTTTCCTAACTTACAAAACCCGATTTAAAACATTTAAACACTTCTAAACTTCAATTCATCAACTTCCATATTAGGACTCTCGTCCACAACCCAATCAAACACAATATACATATATATACATTTATTTCTTTTCAAATCATCAAAACATTTAAACCTTTCTTCAATTCCATGCATAATTTTATCAAAACATGACAAAATATTCACATATACAATATGCAAATTATTTTCAATGCAAATATTACGCGTCGTGCCTCCTCGATAATCGAATTAACGTTAATAAGAGGTACTTCACAGATGCACCCTCGCCTCAGTCCCGAAAATATTTGCTGAAACATATGGAAAAGAGTGAGCTAAACGAGCCTGAGTGTACATTTTCATTTATATAACATTTTCAAGACATATCAAAATAATACATACTTATACAATTAAAATCCATTTATACATTAAACATTTATGCTCTTAAACTTTCTTTTCCATAAATACTTATACCATTAAAATCGCTTTTATGCTTTAAACATTTATACCTTAAACTTTCTTTCAATAAATACTATGCATTTAAAATCCATTTATGCTTTAAGAATTTATGCCTTAAACTTTCTTTCCATAAATACTTATGCATTTAAAATCCATTTATGCTTAAGAATTTATGCCTTAAACTTTCTTCCATAAATACTTATGCATTTAAAATCCATTTATGCTTTTAAGCATTTATGCTCTTTAAACTTTCTTTTTTTTATTTCTTTTCTTTCATTCTTTCGATGGAACCTGTGGGGAATAAACACACCGAACAGCTTCGGCACTGACGGCGAGGGACAATAATATCTCCAAATATAACCACTACGCTCATGAGAAACTCACGCTTGCATAGGGTTCCAAATATAGTACTTTATCACGTGTAAGGATATTACTCTAGACACCTATTTCTCTCCCGCTTAGTAAATCCGCAACTTACCTCTAAATCCTTACACGCTTAAAGTACTTCGGCCGATATCACCATAATACTTAAGGTATTAGTAACCACGCAAAACATTTCTTCAAATACATTTGTAAACACATTTAAATCCTTTTACTTGATCATTAAAACACATATGCATTCTTTTACACATCTTAAAAACTTTCATAATACTTTAACAGTGCATACATATTTCATATACATGTATAAATACATTTGAAACTCTTTCCTTTTATCATTAAACACATATGCATTCTTCACACATTTAAACTTTATAACACTTATCATATACATATAAATATATATATTGATGCAAGATAAAAAATATTTCCATATGCCTTAATATACATAAACATTTCCATTAAACTTTCAGCTTAACATTAAAACCATTCACTTTAAAACTCATTTTTTTTTCAAATATCATTTTTGAATTACGCCACCGCTTCACTCGTTTGCTTCCCGTTGAGTTCCCTGCTCCGTCCGATAGTCCTTTTCACCTTTCCAAGAAAATCACACCACATTGAACCATAACATCCTATTTTAATCAATCCACTCATACACATTCATTTAAAGCCAATGAACAAACACTTTGGGCACCAAAACCCACTCATTTAGGCCAACCTTTTTCAACAATACTCTATAGACTTTATGACTCAAAATTATTCAAACGGTCTTCAAAATTTATGAAACTCTCCAGATCAGTTCTTGATATAGCCAATGACATCTCTTTAAATTTTCAATTTAAAATTCCTTCTCTAAAGCCCTCAACCACATAACACAATCTGCACAACATATGACTCAGTTTGGCAGAACATAATCTGCACATAGCTCCACTTTGAACCATTTTATGGGCACTTTAAGATTAAAATTTGCTTTAACTTCCTTCAGATAAATTTTTCCCCTAGAAGTCTATTATAACCAGAAATTTGAACACCAATCGGATCAAAACTGAGCAAAGAGGCTAGTACCACCAAAATCATCAAAACAGAAAACAGGATATTTCCTGTACTGAGACTGCTGCCCAAAATTGACCAAATGTGTTTCTCTTCCATTTTTCTTTCACTCTAAACACTTAAAATCTGATGCATTATACCCATTTCCAACATATCACACACACCACTATCAAAACCCTAACCCTTACTCACTTGATTTTTCAAAACCCTAATCTAATCCATGGCTTTCAATTTATCTCAAAATCATCATTCAACCCTAATGCCACTAATTTAACATCCATACAAGAAAAATCAAAACATTAGACATGAAAACATCAAACCCTAACTTTCCCACCATTAAAAACTTACTTGTCTTTTTGGTTTCCTTTGGCCCTCCCTCCCTTGCTATCACTTGTAGAGCACTTGGAGTTTGAAGGAGAAGAAAACTCACCTCTCCACTTTGCCCTAACCTTTCTCTCCTTTCTCCTTCTCCTTTCTCCCTTTCTCCTTTCTTCCTCTACTGCACGTTCTCCTCACTTTGGAGCATTAAACTCTAAAATTCTCTTTTATTTCAAAGTTTCCAAAATTACCTTAAACCAACATAATCATTAGTTTGTTTAAAGTGGTTACTCTTTATCTAAGCTTCTCATTGGTCCATTCTCATGAGACCAAGTCATTTACCCATTATTTAAATCATGTGACTTAGCCATTAAGAAATGTTTTAATCTGGCTCTCATAATAAATATCTTCCTTATAGCAATATCCCAGGCTTTCACCTTATACTACTTTTATGTACCTCGATTAAATATCAAAAAAAAATATTCATGATCGTCTAAACTTCAAATTAACCATGAATTATTCAAATTAAATCCTTCACAAGGATGCCGTGCTCGAAATCACCGAAACCCATTTAAAATCATTAAATCAAAATTCGATACAATAGCGATATTATCCGAATTCTCACGCTCTATCGTCCGAAACTATCCAAACGACTCGCTTTCACCCGTTTCACCAGCTTCGCCGCAGACTCTCTATGATTGACTCTGACATTTTCGTATTTTCGGCCCAATTTCTGAAAAATTTCAGCACAGGCTCCAATTTTAAGTCCGGAAATCACTATTCACTTAAATCTCCCATTATTCTAAATATCGCTCAAAGTCATAGGAACCGAAATTTTCTTAAAATCCCTTTGCAACCCCTCCATCCCGATAAAAATAAGAAAATCACTATTCATTAGGGCACCCCGTTGCCACTTTCGAAAATTTTCACTTCATGCCCAAATGACGCCCGTAGCGCTCTAACACCTACCGCTTCTATCATTAGACTCAAATCAGTTCAATAACCACTATTATAAATGATTCAACATGTTTAGTCATCCAAGATCTTGTAATACCTTAGAATTTATCACTGTGTAACATATCACTAATATGGATTTGTTATGATTTCTATCCGATCGAAGTAGTGTTGATGTCCGAATTATCCATACAAAAACCAATGAATAACCACATGCTGCAACAAGTTGACAAAAAAGACAAAAAAAACAAAGGTAAAATCGAATGAAAACTTATATCGAGCGGAAGAAAACACTTTATTAAAAGAGAAAATTCAGATTTGAGTGGACAAACAATGAAAAATATGATTCCATGTCAAAAAGGATAAAAAAAACTAACATAAATGAAAAGAAAAAGCAAACACTAGGATTTCCAAAAAAGATGAGAGAAAATTGCGAACTGTGAATTTATTATTAAATTCACTACAAACACGACATTCTTAACTTCACTATTTATTTATTACATTTTAATTTAAGAAACATATTTCGTAATTTATGATCTCCGTTGCTAAATATATAAATAATTTTATTTTTTATTTTTTATGTTTATTTTATTTTTATTGTTGCCATTGATGGAAGGAGAGAAATGGAGGATTCTTTATTCTTCCATCCCTAAATGGATTCTTCTGCCTTCAAATACATTTTTCAACCATTAGTTGTTTTGAGATCAGTGTGCATTAACAGTTTTCTTTCTCGAAGGGGTAGCTCTATGATGGCGTGAAAGCACTGCTTGCCTTCTTTATGTAGAAGTTGGTAACTTATTTTACAAGAAGTTTATTCGGCCAAGTAGATTTAAAAGTTACCCGAACGAAATGAGTGGATGTCGCTCTTCCCGAGGGATGCGGATTCAAAATTTATATACGGTTTGTTAACCGTTATGGGTGAATCAGATACGAAACGCAACCCATGATGCCGAAGATGTCATCGACGAATTCATCCTCAACATGGATCATCATCGCCATCAAAGAGTCAACAACCTCAAGTTCGTCCCCTACTTGTCCGACTACGACAGTTACCATTCATTCACGAGCTCGACAAATAATGCTATGATATATATATGATTCAAATTCCAACGTAAAAATTTATTTTGACCACCACACCTAAAATTATCGGGCCATTAGACTTTCATTTGCTTATGGGGACAATGGCATAACCTATATCTGAAGATGCCATTAGAGTGAAGGGAGAATTATGATTACAATTGGTAAATACGGTTTTAAGATTAATTTTCAAAATTATAATTGATGAATACGGTTTTAAGGTTAATTTTTAAAATCACAATTAATGAATATGGTTTTAAAAAGTAAAAAGAAAAATAATAATTTAAAGAATATTTTGAAAAAAATCTATATGTATTATTTTTTTTTAAAATGAATTATTTTAATATCAAACTCTGAACTCTCAAGACTTCTTGGGTATACTTAAAAAAAAAAACTTATTGGGTATTATTGAATAGGCCACCATATGAGAAGGAAAGATAAATAAAGGAGACCCCATTATTCAATTATTGAACCCCAAAAACTTGTTGATATTATAGAATAGGCTATGATACGAGGTGGAAAGATATATCTTAATTTCTTTAATTTCAAAATTGAATAAGGTATATTGCAATAATTTTCAAACTTGGGTCTTTTTAGTTGTCAGTTTTTATGCAAGTAAAAATAATAATAATTTAAAGAATATTTAAAAAAAAATCTATATGTATTTTTTTTTTAAATGAATTATTTTAATATCAAACTCTGAACTCCCAAGACTTCTTTGGTATACTTTAAAAAAAAAGACTTATTGGGTATTATTGTGACGCCCCAAACTCGGGGTGTCCGTTGACTACCTGTCAACCCGCGGAAAATCTATACGTCTCGTATCTCGAGACCCATACCTAAGTAAAAATGGCCTCCTGGGCCCATAAACCAATACTCATCAAAATACATTCAACCAATTATATTACATGGTTCAAGAGTTATACATTACTCTTAGTACAAATACATATTAAAAATTATAATTCTAATACATATATCCCAAATCATCAAAGCCACAACCCGGCTTTCTTCAAAATTAGCCTCTAAACTCGAATCGTTCGAACGCTCCCGCATTCGAAACGGACATTCTCGACAGGTGAGCTATCGCCCGCAGTGGAATCACCTCTAAATGGGTTACTCCCCACCTAAGTGCATATGCACTATCCAATATAACCACACACTCAAGTAACACGCGGATCCCTACTTTTTGAATGTCTACATGCCCATTCCCATGTCTCGAGTCTCACCGACTCTCTCACACTCCGCTTAAGCCATGTATGAGAAAAATAATTATTTTCAAACAAACCGTTGTTCTTGAAAATACACTACCACGTCGGTAAAATATGGGACTACCTCCGCGAATGTGTTGAGAACTTCCAAATGGGCCATGGTTCTCATCCGAAATGATCTGTTGGACCGTCTCCTAACCCCATTCTTCGGAAAATCATCCTGTGAAATTCCTTTCGCAACCATGTTCGTTCATGTCATGCACACACACACACCTAATTTCTAGGTTACCCCGGTGCATATGAAATGCATTATGTCATTTCAACACAATATATATATAACCACACACTCAAGTAAATACGTGATCCTACTTGAATGTCTACATGCCCATTCCCATGTCTCGAGTCCTCACCGACTCTCTCACACTTGCCTAGGCCATGTATGAGAAAATAATTATTTTCAAAGAAACTTTGTTCTTGAAAATACACTACCAATGCTCCAGAAATATGGGACTACCCTCCAATAATGGGCCGGGAGAACTTCCCGAACAATATGCGGTTCTCATCCGAAATGATCTGTTGGACCGTCTCCTAACCCCATTCTTCGGTAAATCATCCTGTGAAATTCCTTTCGCAACCATGTTCGTTCATGTCATGCACACACACACACCTAATTTCTAGGTTACCCCGGTGCATATTAAATGCATTATGCCATTCCAACACAATATATATATATATATATATATATATATATATATATATATATATATATATATATATATATATATATATATATATATATATATATATATATCAATATATTAATTATGCAATCATAGCACATATCATTCAGTATTGATCAACCATCACCTATATTTGCTTATTTGAGCTAATCACTAATCCATTTCCAAATGTTTACACACACAATTATATTCCATATAATTGTGACATCAAGTTAACACATCAAGCTACATTAATCTTGTTAATTTCCACACAACACAACCCTTCATCTAAACAATTTATACACTCCAAAAACATGGACGTTTGGCTTCATTTACAAACTCTGGACTGATGAATCCGTCCCAAAACATCAAACACGAGTAATTCAATTTGGAATTACTCAACCAAACATTTTCTCACAAAATATTTATCACTGTCTATGTGAACGCGAAACCTCGGGTTACTGCTCACGGCCACTTCTCAACATCTGCTCCACTTGTGAACCCAAAACTCGGCCATTTCCGGCCTTATGTAACACAAAACAATTTAATGTATAAATTACACCATTGCCACCCAAACAATCCATACACAACACTGGATCATTCAAACCGCTCCAAATAATTTTTTCGATTGCTCCAAGTTTTGGAACCTATCAAACGGTCGTTCAAGGCCTCAAACCAACTCAATCATCAACAAAACACTTAAACAAAGTGTAACTTCAAGTAGGTTAAAACCCTTACCTCACGGAGTTTGTCGAAACTACCGGTGCCCACGCGTTGCCCTCACCACGTAGAACAACTTTTCTTCTAGGCCCGAAGAATTCCGACGGTCCGATCGCCCGGGATCTTAGAAAGAAATGGCACACTCTCTCTCTAAAATCAAAAACCCAAGCTCATTGTAAGTGTTTCCTCTCCCTCACATTTTCTTTTGGTCTTTTGAATAAAGGAGATGACACTATTCATGTTTTGTCCTTATTATCATTTACAAATTCCAAAATGCCATCCATGTCCCCTTTGCTTGGATTTTGACACGTGGCACAATCTGTTGGAAAACAATCTGATAAGGGGATTGAGTATAGATTTTGAGGCGTGAATAATCACTATCTTTTAAGTGTTTATTTCACCCCACGCTTCAAAAGGCAAAAGAAGTGAATATAAACACTTTCGTGGATACACAAAATCCAAATTAATTGTTTTTGCAAGCCAATTAATTTACTGTTAAGAATGTCTTTTTTAAGAGAGTGAAGAGGTGCAAAGAAAAAACCGAAGAGTAGTAACCACAAGAAGAAAGAACACATCTCTTGAGCATAAAACACATCTTTTGGGCATAACCCAAAATGTAATTTTCGGGTTGGGCTTTTGTTTCAATTTAAAGGCCCAAGATGCCCCAAGTGCCCAAGTGCCATCTTTGACTTTAAATATATAATTTAAAGCCCCATAAATATTCTTCTTATCCACTCCTCTGGAAATGGCCTTTTTTGAACTCTCGAGTCCATCACTTTAAGTAAGTGTTGCACTCTTCTTAACCGATGCAGACAAACCCACTCATACACAAACTACTTTTAACAATCCCCACTTAGTTTCAGGTACGGTATAGTCACAGATGTAGCCACCAGCACGTAAAGGTAACTATTGTTTTAAACCTTTGAAGTTAGTGTAAGCACTTCAAGATGTTTAGCAAAAATCACGCGGCCCAAGCTTAAACTCTTGATTCTTTCGCTAAACCGGAAATGCCACACACGACGGTACATTTGACTCATAAAGACGTTTCCTACAATAACTAGCACTATTTAAGGCTATGTGCGCTAAGCATCCTAATTCATAGACATTTACAAAGTTCCTTTTCTTGCTAGAAGCTGCACCACTCTCATGTCTACTAGGTAAAATAATTTCATTAAGAAAGTGTATATTACACTCAAATTTTTATAACTCATGGTACTAACTTGCTATCATCCTAGTATTCAAAATCAAGGCATCATTAACTTGTTATTACCCATTAAACTTCTAACTTAGTGGTAATACAAGCATATAGAAGTTGGGTTCCTACTAATGATAAGTTTAGTTGGAAAGGTTGTAAACTCCATCTCAACAGCAAGATTCTTTATTAAGTCTCTTGCTGAGCTTTAGTAAAATGGGATCAGTTAGATTCTTGCAAGACCTTACATAAGTAATAGTTATTACACCATCAGTGATTAATTGTCTCACATATTCATGTCATAGACTTATATGTCTTGACTTTCCATTGTATATCTTACTGAGCGCTCTTGACATAGTAGCTTGACTATCACACAAGAAGATGGGCATCTGGCCAGGCCACAACTCTATATCTAGTAACAAATTTCACCATTCAAATATTTCCGTCACGCATAATAAATCTGACTCCATATTTAATGTGTTATACATGTTTGCTTCTTAGAAGCCCAGGAGACAACACTGCCGCCTAATATAAATATCCATCCTATGGATATTTTATCATGTGTACTTGTTATCCAACTAGCAGATAACCTTCTAACACACCGGAAAGTTATTATAAACAATCCCAAGTCTTTGGTCCTTTTAAGATAGCCAAGAACTCTTCTTGTTATCAGCTTTTCCAATGCATCACTTCCCGATTTTTAGTGAATCTCAAAGCTACAAACCGTAAAAAGCTATATCAAAGCTGAAGTAATGCATATCATACATTAGACTTCCTATAGCACTAGCATACTGATTTGAGCAATGTACTCTACTGTGATTTTCATTCAAAATGAATGGAACATCATAAGGAGTGTTTGCCATTTAATATGCAAATGATTTAACTCTACATGTTTTCTCAATATAATGAGATTGACAAAGTGAAAAACCCCACTATGTCTCTTAAACTTTGACACTCTAAGATCTTGTCTACCTCTACCTAAGTCTTTCATTTGAAATGTCGAAGAAAGATAAGCCTTAGTATCATTGACTCCATCCATGTTAGTACCTATTATAAGCATGTCATCAACATAAAGACATATAATTACATACCCAAAAGTTTCGTGAATTCTAGGAATAAATGTATTTATCGCCACACTTTCATTATGCTTGAAACCATATTCTAAAATCACTAAATCAAATTTTTCATGCCATTGTTTTGGAGCTTGTTTCAATCCATACAAAGATTTTGTTAGCTTACATACTTTATGCTCATTTCCCGGTAGTACAAACCTCAGGTTGTTCCATGTACACCTCTTCACGGGATCACCATTTAAGAAACGCAGCTTTTAACATCCATTCGATGAATACAAGGTTATAAATGGATGCCGACAACAACAAATCTATAGGAAGAACTGAGCTAATAGGAGCATAAGTATCAAAGTAATCAACACCCTCCTTGCCGAAATCCTTTAGCCAATTAACCTTTGCTTTAAAAGATTTACTTTATTCTAAATATCCATTTATATCCATTAGGTTTACTATTAGAGTGTGGATCAACTAGAACCTATGTACCATTTGAGGTGAAGAATCCATTTCATCATTTATAGCTTCTTTCCAAAAAAGATGAATCTCTTTGAAGCCAAAAGCTTCTTATACGTCTTAGGTAAGTTATATCCTCTTCTACATTTAATAAGATAGAAATCTTATTAAGTACATTAGTTCTATCACCTTCCACAAGAAAGACAACAGCTGAGAGGAAATGAATCAGATCCAATACTTTTTCTTTTCTATTTCCCACTTCTCCTTATTTCCACTTGTTCTTGAATTTTAGTATTTTTGTTGTCCACAAGCAAAGGAGAACTAGGACTCATTAGAATATTGGTTTCATTTATTCACCGATAATGATGTTGACTCATTTGTAGAAACTATCTCTCAGTTTTAGCCCAAGAAATTGAACATCTCTAGATTCCATGATTACATTGGGGACTCAAGTCTACAAACCTATAGGCCTTGGGAATTTTCAGCATATCCTACAAAGACACTTTCATTGCTCAGAGTCTCTAACTTTTTACAGAGTTCTTTTGATCCGGGTCCCATAAAAGGCTAGGACAATCTCAAACCCAATATAACTTAAATTTGGTTTTCTACCATTCCATAATTGTAAGTGGAAGTCTGTAATCTTGAGGGTATTCTATTATGAATATGGCAAGCACTAAGTAATGCTTCTCCCCAAAGGTTAAAGGGAAGCTTAGAATCCTAAAGTAACATTGAATTCACCATATCTACAAGTGGTTCTATTCTTTCTCTCACTCAATCCATTTTGTCGAGTATAAGGTGAAGTTCTTTGATGTATTATTCTATGGCTCAAGGTATGAAAGAAAAATAGCAGAAACTATTCTCCACCTGTCGCCATGTATTTTTTATTTTCTTTTTCCTTTGATTTTCAACAACAATCGATTTGTATAATTTTAAATTTTGCTCTAACATCATCTTTATGTTTCATAAGATATACATAGGTATATCTAGAGTAATCATCACGAAAGTGTCAAAATATCTATTTCTCCTAGTCAAATTACCATTTAAATTTTACATATGTCCGAATGAATAATTCCAGTACCTCACCTTTCTGACTAGAAATGGTAATTTAGTCATCTTAGCTTCTGAATGCAATTTCACATTTATCATGGTTATCATTTCCGTATGTTATGTAACCATTTCAGCCATAAATTTAAGTGACCTAAAATTTTACATGTGCTAAGGAAAGCACACTAATTGATGAATCAACCATATACATGCAAAATACTTTAATTTTATTATTAACAATAGAATTTACTGAAAGTTTGAACATTCCATCACAATCATATCCCTTCCTAACAAAGACCCTATTCTTGAGAGGATAAGTTTGTCGATCTCAAAACAGCCTCAATCCTCCCTGCTGGTAAAGCAAATTTGCAGAAATTAAATTTTTTCTAATTTCGTACATGAAGAACATTAATTAAAATCTCACTTTTCCCATGAAATGAATTTCTCAATGGTTCCTTGCTGAACTTTGACAACATTATTTCCCATCATTCATGTCCTCAGCAGCAATCTCATAATGTTTGAATTGATTTTACTATTGCATATATGAATGGTTGCACTTAATCATACTACCAATCATTGGTGTTGGAGATGTAAGCTTACATTCACTTCTTGCCACTACCTAAACTGTGCATTTCTAAACCATAGCAACAAGATTTTGTAACTTTCTCTTGTGCTTCAGCCACATTAATTCAATAGAACTACGACATCATATCTTCGCTCTTCCAAAGTCTACACTTTGTTTGAAGTGCCCTTTTTCTCTTGCAATAGAAACAGGTCTTATCTTCTTGGAATTATTGTTAGAGCTGAGTTCAAGAGTCTTTCTCTTATTTCCATTTGTTTCCAATCTAGTTCAAATTTGTTTGACAAAGAACAAAATTCACTTTGGAACCGTATAATGTTTCAAGTCTCTACCATCTCGAATTCTTGTTTCTTCTTCAATTTATGTGAGATGTTTTTGTAATTGTTCCAGTGAGTGAAACTTTCAAAGAATGTACAATTTCTTCCTATAATCATTCACATGGATGTTTGGCACTATAGCCCCTACTTGCAATTGTTCACCAACGCCAACTTTCAAATCTTCGAATTTGGAAATTAAAACTCAGAACTCATGCACTTGGTCCAAAATCAAAATATGATCAACTATATTGAATTCAAAATCGAGGGGCAAGAAACTTATCTCGCTTCCTTTGTTTTTCAAAGGTATTTGAATTCCAAAGCATTCCGCATTTCTCTGGGGGGACTGGACACCATGGAATGTGTCACAATGTGCGATCCGGAAGTGTGTTGAGAATGTGTCCTCAAGATAGCAATCTGGGCCCTTGACGCTTTGTACGCCTCTTACATTTTCTTGCTTCATCGAGAAGAAACTGGAATCGTGGGCAAGTTCGATCCAACACGATGCAATTTTCAAAGCAAAGAGAAGGAAGAACATCATCTTATCCTTCCAACGAGTATAATTAGTGCCATCAAATCGATCAAGTTTCATGAAGTCTTGGTTCATGACCTTGAATGCGGAATTAGTATGTTTGTCCATGATGGACAGAGAAATAAACACTTAAAAATTGTTAGAAAACAATCTGATAAGGGATTGCTAGGGAGTAGATTTTGAGGCGTGAATAAATTACTATCTTTTAAACGCTTATTTCGCCTACGCTCGGGCGTAAAGAAGTGGAATATGGAAAACACTGTGATATAATATAATCCAAATGCCTAATTGTTTTTGCAAGCCAATTAATTTATTGCTGAGAATGTCTTTTTAAGAGAGTGAAGAGGTGCAGCAAAAACCGAAGAGTAGTAAATCACAAGAAGAAAGAACACATCTCGGGGCATAAAACACATCTGGGGCATAACCCAAAATGTACTCTTCGGGCTGGGCTTTGTCTCAATTTAAGGCCCAAGATGCCCCCAAGTGCCCAAGTGTCATCTTTGACTTTAAATATATAATTTGAGTTCATCACATTCTCTTTGGTCCATCCCTCTCGAGTGTCTTTTTTTGAACTTTGAGTCCATCACTTTATGTTGCACTCTTCTCTTAACCGATGTAGACAAAACCTGTCTACACAAATCCATTTTAACACCTGGCTGTTTCATCATTTCTTTACCTACGTAATACGTGTCAAGTTAAGACATGTTATATGTGACTTTTGTCACATCACATGTCGCTTATCACCTCGATACTGATGTCTCGAAACGGTAAATTCCGGATCGCCTTGGAATTCAATAAATTTAATGTGAGAAGGATTACAGACGATTCCAACTATGAAACTGGCTTTGTCATCCCGAGATAAAAAAAAATTTTGGATTTTACCAAATTACGATTTTATTCATTTTCGTAAAATTACCCTTCTCGGTCTCACAATTATTGAATAGGCCACCATATGAGAAGAAAAGATAGGTAATATAATTTTTATTATTCAATTATTGAACCCCAAAAACTTGTTGATATTATTGAATAGGTTAATAGATACGAGGTGGAAAAGATATATCTTTTAATTTCTTTCAATTTCAAAATTGAATGAGGTATATTGCAATAATTTTCAAACTTGGTTTTTTTAGTTGTTTTTTTATGCAAGTAAAAAAAAAAATCGGTAGAACTTTACATGGAAAGAGGAAAGATAAAGTAGAACTCGTATTCAATTATTGAGTTACAAAGACTCCTTGGGTATATGATTGAATAGGCTATGATATGAGGTAGAAAGATATATAAAGTAGACCCCGTTATTCAATTATTGAATTACCTTAATTTGTTGATATTATTAAACACATGCTACATAATTATACTTGTTTTGCCAAGCTATATCACATGCCAATTCTAAAGTTTGGCCAAATGAACTTTTGTTTATTTTAAAATATTGATTATAAACAATATCTAAAATAGACTCTAGAAACTCGCCTTTAGAAACAAAGTGAGCTATTTTTTAAATTAAAATAGTAGTTATAAACTATGACTTTAAATTAAATTGAAAGAAAAAAAACAAAGTCATGTGCTTGAATTAAATTTTTTTTGGTAAAATGGGTTATTTTGAACCCAACTCCAATTCTAAAGCAAAGTAAAGGAGGGAAGATTAACACATTATTCTCGTAGTATTTTTGAGAGGTCCCAGAAATCATTTGTGAAAGAAAAAATGTTTAAAATGATTTTCTTTAGTTCTTTGAATAAAAACATTTATTCCAACATTAGCTCCAGCAAGAAAGCAATTTTTTGTTGCTTGTAATCGTAATTTGCATCTATTTCTTTCTTTCTTTTGCTCAATAAAATGTTTTTCCTAATAAATTAGATTTTGGTTTACTTTATATTGTTACCGCCTTAAATCCACGCTTGGTTTATTATCGCCTTATCGTCATTTATCATTGTCTTATTGCAGAGTGTGTTCGCCATCGATTTGTTATGACGCGGTGTTGTTCGTCTTACGTTTTACACTTTATTTTCGGGGATGATTCAAATATGCAAGACGAATTTAATTTCTAGTCAAGATATCACCATACCGCTGTGACAAGCTGCTAACTAGAGTCGTAGATATTCTAATCACTATATTATCAAATTTATAACTTATACCATTTATTATGCTAATAATCTGAATATTGTTTCACCATGTACATTTAGCTATTTGTATCTCTGATCTATGATCTATTGCAAGTTTGAATCAATAATATTATTTCTTCAAAAATAAATAAAAAATTTAAAAATAATCATTTAAAAAACTTATATTCATATATTATTTAATCTTTTATATTTATGATTAAACTAAAAAAATTATTTTGAAGTAATAAATAATAAAATTGATTTGAAATATCAAATTAAAATAATATATGGAATTTAGTTCTATTTTATTTTCCTTTTCTTTCCTTTCACTTCTTCCTCCCTGTTCTTTTCCTTACATTTTTTCCTCAAGAACCAACATAGCCTTAGGATAAATGGAAACTAAGAAAATCTCCAACTTAAAATGTTTATTAGATCATTAAAGAGAAAATGATTTATTTGGTTACTGGACAATTTCACTGGTAAATCTGCTGACCTTTTGGTGTATTTTGTTGTGGCATTATAATTATATATAATTATGAATTATGTAGGTGGAATTTCTATTTACTCTTCTTTGCAATTTTGAAGAAATTTTTATAGATATTTCTCGTATTTTATTTTTTTGATCGTGTTTGGTTACAAATAATGAAAATTTATAAGATGATCCTGCTTATAATCTATACAAATTAATAAAAATCGGTTGAGACTAATATCAATAAATCATCTCATTTCAAGACAAACTAATCATGAAATGAAATCATCAAAATTAAATAAATACATTGAATGATAAAATATAAATTTGAAAACAACAAACAAACAGAGATGAAAAATAAAAATTAAGAAGAAAAATTAAAAACAAAACAAACATAGTTCAGGAGGAAACCATGAAACATGGGGTTCAACTCCGATGGTGCATGCAAATGCAAATTCCAGAAGATGATGAAATCAATCAAAGTGTACTAGGCGCCTGTCATCATACGATTTTACCTGAGCTTATCCCAATCTTCTCCCCCGACCTTTTCAATCTCCTCAATTGATTCGCAGCATGATGGCCCTCCCAGTGAAAGTTTCTCAAGATTTCTCAGTTCCAACAATCCATGAGGAAGCTTTTTCATTTTATAACAATAATGAATTTCCAGGGTTTTCAAACTACTCATTGCTCCTCTCTCTACCATCAGTTCCTCTAATTCATCTAACTGAAATAATTTTAAACTTTTAAGTTGAAGGAACCCTCCCGAAGAACATACCATCTTTGTCCCCGCATATGCATTGAGCCATAATTCAAGAATTCGCAATGATGGCAACTTCTAGGATCATTTCATTGATCATCTCAACTTGCATCTCCACAATTGAGTCCGAGGAGTTTGGGAGGGTAGAATCTCAATTCTTCCTGCAACCCTCTCTAACATCCTGCATACAAGGACAATTTACAAAGGTAGGCATGGTGCGAAAGGCATGAGTCCATAGTTAATGTTTTGTTATGATGATCAATAGTACTATCTTTCTTCTCCCGTGACTGATCTACAAGTAATTTTACTCAATGTTTTCTTTGTATGCCCTCCTCGTAAATGCATGAAATTTGAGGATTTCAAGAACAGTTAATTTAGCAATAGACTCGAAAAACTCCGTCTTCAAATACGAAGTGGAACATTCACGTAATTTCAAACACCTTAGCTGGGTCAATTTTCCTAAGCCATCTCCCTTTAACCAACTTCCCCCATTTAAAGTTAAAGTTTGAAGGTTAGTGAGTTGCTCCACGCCCAAACAACCATTCACATTATTTGTTTATTTGGGACACTAAAACCTCGCAAAAGGACACTCTAGATGTCTTAACTCCTTCAATTTCCAAATTGAATGAGGTATATGGCAATAATCTCCTAAGTCAAGACTCTCCAGATTAACCAATCTACAGATCGATGATGGAACCTTTATCTCTCTAAATTCCTTCATGCACAAGAATTTTAGGTGAATGAGTTGTCCTACATCTCGTGGGAACACATGAGCACCAACTCTATTTTCTAAGTTCAAAACCGTAAGTAATTTAATATGCTTTTGTAAAGATCCCCAACTTTTTTTCCCTATAGTTTACCTGAAAATGAAACCCAAAAATTTTTAATTGTGAGCTAGAATATGGCATTGAGAAATGCCATGGTTATGAGATTTTTTGATGAATAATGCTTAATTTACCATTAGAACGTGAATCCATGTTTTCATGTACCTCAAAAAATTTGCATCCTTAGCCTCGGTGAAATAGCAAGGTCTCGAAGGAGGTCATGCATGCGACAAGACTCCACTCCTCCATCTACTCCTCTCGATCAGCCACTTGAATCAAACTTCGTGATCAACTCTGTGCATGTAGTCCCCAAGTAATGTCTTCTAGTCTTTCTTTTCCCCTTCTCCGAATAAAGCCCCTCAAACTCAACTACAATTTAATCAACTCATGCGTCAATCTCAGAGTCTTTCTCGGGAATATCCCACAATAAAGAAAATAAGACTTCAAGTAATAGGCAAGTCATTGTAACTCAGCCAGAATCTCATGCACGATTCAGTATTCCTCGATCCAAATGCCAACTTATACTCTGTGCCACATTCTCCTCCCACGATTGCTTTGTCTTCCTTTGTCGACAATAAGTCGCCAACACCACGATAGCAAGAGTAAGCCTTCGTGATTCTTCACAATCTTATCTCCTGGGCCTTTAACCCGTAGTTAGAGTAGGAGTTGTAGTACCAGTCCCTCGAAAAGCTTTTTTGAGAAAGAGCTGCCAACTCTCATTGTCATTCATACGACGGAGTTCGTAGATAAATTCTTCTGAAGTGGCATGCAGAGCAATTTTTTTATTGCTAGTGGTGATCAACACTATGCTCCCATCCTTGGCCCCGATCAAAGAAAATGTGTGGCTGGAGGCGACTCCAAACTTCACTACTCCACGTCATCCATGACTCCTACCAAGTAATTTCTTCTTCTTAAGGTATTCACAAAGCTTCTTTCGCCAAGGTTCTTTCCCACTCATCTCTAATTCCTACTTCTTTCATCATTGTGAGTCTCTCTCTTCACTTTTTCTTCATCATCTAGAGACATCACTTGATCAATGTCATCTAGCAAAATTTCTTGCTCAACTCTTGAGACATATAAACCCAAGCTTTCATAATCATGTCTCTTGACATCCCTTGATTATAAACTTTGGCAAGAGTTGTTCCCGCCTGCATCGCCCATCCCTTAATGTATGGACACCACCGATCTCGCACGCTCTACCTTTCATCATCAACATCCGTTCACCTTGTTAGCGCCATCAATAATCTCCACCACATCGCTCTTTCAACCACCGGGTCGTCTCACATACCGATCAAAGAAAGGATGAGCTAGAAGTGGTTAGAACTTCAAGACCATACTTGGATCTATTGTTATAATCGCCCCAATCAACGATTTATATCCAACACGACCGTCAAGCTCGTATTAAAGGGTAGCTTGTTCCACTCATTCCCACACAAGCAGGAACTTGAGGGTGTTGAGTTCGCCATGATCCATTTTGAGGATAATTCTACGATAACATCCTCAAATTTTCCACGGTTGCGCTTCAGAGCCGATTCACCCACGCCTTGACTCTTTCTTCAGATAATCACGCTTTGAATCCACATCCTCAGAAGAGACTCCATCAACTCCGTACTGCTCGCAGTGAACTTTATCCGTCTCTACTTCCCAAAACACCGCTTCCCGCAAAACGCTGCCCAACTTCTCCGCAAAGAAGGCAGCGCTGCCTTCGCCATTTCCGAGCTACTTCTTCAAAGAAGAAACCGATAAAAGGATCTTAACATCTGCAACTCGATGGCTGGAATATTTATTTAATTTAAAGATAAGAAGAAAATCCCTTTTCAAAGAGAGAATGAATGCAGAAAAATCAATGGCAAATCGTGGTAAAGGGTCGGCGTTCATTCTCATACCGTCAGGAGATATAGATAGATATCTCCTCCATTTCCACCCATCCATTCAAAGACCTTTCAAATGACTTCCTCTTTGAGACTAAATTCCAACAGAAAATTTATTTTGGACTAAATTCACAATCTAAAATTATTGTCCATTAAACTTTCATTGTGCTTTAGGGGGACAACGGCGTAACTCATGAAGATGCCATTAGAGTGAAGGGAGAATTATGATTACAATTGGTATATACGATTTTAAGATTAATTTTTAAAATTATAATTGATGAATACGGTTTTAAGGTTAATTTTAAAAATCAGAGTTAGTGAATACGGTTTTAAAAAAGAAAAAGAAAAATAATAATTTAAAGAATATTTTAAAAAAAAATCTATATATTATTTTTTTAAATGAATTATTTTTAATATCAAACTCTGGAACTCCGAAGACTTCTTAGTTATACTTAAAAAAAAAAAAAAAAGACTTATCAGGTATTATTGAATAGGCCACCATATGAGAAGGAAAGATATATAAAAGACACCCTATTATTCAATTATTGAACCCCAAAAACTTGTTAATATTATTGAATAGGCTATGATACGAGGTGAAAAGATATATCTTAATTTCTTTAATTTTGAAATTGAATGAGGTATATTGCAATAATTTTCGAACTTGGGTCTTTTTAGTTGTCTTTTTATGCAAGTAAAAAAAAAACAAAATGGTAGAACTTTACATGAAAAGAGGAAAGATAAAGTAGAACTCATATTCAATTATTCAATTATTGAATTGCAAAGACTCTTTGGATATATGATTGAATAGGCTATGATATGAGGTGGAAAGATATATAAAGTAGAGATCTATTTAATGGGAGGGGGTTCTATCTGGCGGTAGGTTGATGTGATATTTAATGGGAGTGTCTATAGCAGCCTATCTGCTCGATCTATTTCCATTTCACAAAAGGAACTGGAGAGATCAGATCTATGGATGGCAACGGGCCGGACCCAACCCTGTCTCATTTTTTTTTTTTTTTTATTTTCAAATTCGTACTATTTAAAAATTAAATGGGATAAGTCGGCGGGATAGAGAAATTTTCATTCCCGCTCTGTTTGTATTTTATTTTTTATATTTGTTTTACTTATTATTAAATTAATATATTACATACAAAATAAAATATTTTGAAGTTTAAATAAATTATTTATTATAAAATATTATACTATTATTATTTAATTAAAAATATAAAATAAAACTAAGAAAAAATTATTTTTAGTCATAATGGGGGTGGGGCATGTAAACCCCAACCTTTATTGAATGTTATAATAAAGAGTTATTGAACCCGATTTGGAGGCCTAATGATGTATTTAGGTGGATTAGAATTTAGATCGTCTGACATCATTTGTAGTAATGTAAGTCGAAAAATTTCGAAAATTGTAACCAAGTTCTAACAGTAGTGATTTTTTTTTTTTTTTTTATCCCATGGAGGGGTTGCAAAGGGATTTTGAAGAAAATTTCATTCCTATGACTTTGAACCGATATTTAGAAGATAATGAGATGGCTAATAGCGATTTCCTGGATTGAAATTTGGAGCTCACAAATTTTTCGAAATTTGAATTGAACACGGCAGTGCCTGTGGACAAATCATAAAGACTAACGAAACTGAATAAAGTGAAACTGACCGCTTGATGGGCTTCCAAAAGCGATCCGAACGTAATTCGGTAATAATACGCCATTGTCCGATTACCGATTTTAATGATTTTAACCGATTCGTGATTTCGTGAGCTCGAATTCACTGCGAAGATTTAGTTAAAATATTTTGCGTTCAAATTTAAATATGTACTTTACCATGTGAATATTTTCAAGCATATAATCGATATAAAAACAATAAAAGAAATCGAGATAAAATCGCTATAATGGAGATATTTAATTGTATCTAGCCAATCAAAATCTTTCTTAATGGCTAAGTTATGATTTAAATAATGGGTAAATGACTTGATCTCGCTGGAATGGGACCAATGAGAAGCTTGGATAAAAGAGCAATTCACTTTAAACCAACCACAATGATATTTTTTTTACTTAAGGGCACTTTGAATAATATTTTAAAGTCTAAAATTTGGGATTTATGTCAAAAAGAGGGATCACGTATAGAGAGGAAAGAAAAGGGAGAAAAGAGAGAAAAGAAAGTGAAGAAAGGAAAGAGGAGGAGAAAGGGCAGGCAAAGTGGTAGAGCGAATTTTTATTCTTTCAAGCTCCAAGTGAGCTCCAAGTGAATCAAGGAAGAGAAGACAAGGAAACCCAAGAAACAAGTAAGTTTTTCTGCGGTGGGGAAAGTTGATTTTATGTTTTTCATGCCTGAACATTTGATTTTTCTGGTATGGATGTTAAATTAGTGGCATTTAGGTTGAATGATGATGCATTTTGAGATAAATCGAGAAAGCTAATGATTAGATTAGGGTTTTGACAACCAAGTGAATGAATGGTTAGGGTTTGATGTAGACTTTGTAGTGATATGTTGAAATGGGTACGATCGATTTAAGTGTTTAGAGCTGAAAGAAAACTACAGAACACACTTTAGAAATTTTTGGCAAAGAGTCCCAGACAGAAATGTCCTGCTTTCGCTTTGACCGGGCTTTGGTATTTTGGCCATAACTTGCCTATTTCAGATCGGAATTGAGTGATTCAAAATTTGCAAATAGACTTAGGGGAAAAATTTATCTGAAGTGGTGCCCATAAATTAAACTTAAAGTTCCCAGAAAATGGTTCAAAGTGGAGCTATGTGCAGATTCTGTTCTGCCAAACTGAGTTATTTGTTGTGCAGATTGTGTTATATGGTTGAGGGCTTTAGGAGGTTTCTGGAATTTTAAATTGAAAATTTAAAGAGATGTTATTTGATATATCAAGAACTGATCTGGAGAGTTTATAAATTTTGAAGACCGCTTTTGAATAATTTTTGAGTCATAAAGTCTATAGGGTATGGTTGAAAAAGGTTGGCCAAAATGAATGAGTTTTTAGTGCTTAAGGTAATTTGTTCATTTGGCTTTAAATGAATGTGTATGGTGGATTGAAATGGCTATGATTAATGTATAGTTGGTTTTCTTTGAAAAAGGTGGAAAGGACTATCGGACGGGAATGAATCGACGGAAGCAGCGGATTGAGCGAACTCGTGAGTGAAAAATGATATTTTGAGAATTTAGTTTTAAAAGTGAATGGTTTTAATGTTAAACGGAAAGTTTAATGTAAATTTTTATGTAAATGTTAAGGCATATGGAAATGTTTTATATTGCATTGTTTTATCTTGCATCAATGCATATATTTATATGCGTATTAAATATGTATGCATATAAGTATGTATTGGTGAAAGTTTAAAAATGCTTAAAGCATGCATATGTGTTTTAATGATAAAGTGATTTAAAATGTATTTATAAATGTATTTCAAGAAATGCTTTTACTGATTGGTTACTTAAACCCCTATGACTATGACTCTATATCGGGCCAAGTACTTAAGTGTAAGTATCAATGAGGCAAAGTTATGAAAGCCATTAATCGAGGGAGGGAATAGTGTTCGTAGAGAATATCTCATACGTGATAGCATTTTATGGACTGAACCCTATGCAAAGCGGAGCTTCCGCAGCCGTAGTGGTTATGACTGAATGTGACCGTCTCACCGCGGGGCACTTTAAATCGTTCGGTGTTTATTCCCGGTTCCATCAAAGAATGAAAGAAAGAAATAAAGAAAGAAGTTTAAGGTATAAATGCTTGTAAAGCATAAAATGATTTTAAATGCATAAGTATTTATGGAAAGAGGTTAAGGTATAAATTTTAAAGCATAAATGGATTTTAAATTTATAAGTATTTATGGAAAGAAAAGTTTAAGGCATAAATTTAAAGCGTAAAATGGATTTTAAATGCATAAGCATTTATTGAAAGAAAGTTTAAGGTATAAATGTTTAAAGCATAAACTGATTTTAATGGTATAAGTATTTATGAAAGAAAGTTGGCGCATAAATGTTTAATGTATAAATGGATTTTAATTGTATAAGTATGTATTATTTGATATAAATCGAAAATGTTATATAAATTAAAAATGTATACTAATGAGCTCAGTTTAGCTCTTGATACTCTTTTTCCATATGTTTCAAATAAATATTTCTCAGACTGAGACAGCATCTAGAGTACCTCCGTGGCAAAGTGAGCTTCAGCTTATCGAGGAGCACGACGCGATGTGACTGTAATGAAAATAATTCCAGATATTGTATATGAATATTTTGGCATGTTTTGATACAAAATTATGCATGGAACTAAGAAGGTTTAAAATGTTTTGATGATTTGAAAGAAATAAATGTATATATGTATATCGTTTGATCGGGGCTGACGAGGAGTCCTAATATGGCGCCGAGGCATTGAAGTTTAGAAGTGCTTTAAATGCTTTCACTCAGGTTTCAAATTTGGGAAAGTCCGAAAAACAAGAGGGAACTTCCTGCTGATTTTCCAAAATCTAAGTGTTGGAAAAGAAAGAAAAAGAAATTTTAGCACTTCGCTCGCATTATTTAAAAGATATGTGAAGAATTGTAGCGTTCGCCTTAATGATTTTAATTTATGGTTTTAAGGAAAAGTTTCTATATCTCGTTGAGTGCCGAGCTTCTGGTTCATGAGGTTAACTGCCGGGATCTCAACATGGTATCGAGCCAAGTTTTGAAAAATACAAAGATTTGAAAATTTTTATTTTACAAGATTGCTTTTATAAGCTTTTAAGATTTCATAAAAAAATTATGTGATTTAAAACATATATGCATTGTTAGCTTGACATATTAATTTTAATTCATTAAATGCGCTGCCGAGGCCGACCACCTACCAGGAGGATAAGAAATTAGAGGCAAGAAATTATGATCAGATAGGAGATCCTGAAAGGTGAAGGTCGTGGATAGAGGGTAATGAGATGTTTAATTGAAAATGCATGGGTTTAATTTAGCTACAAAAAACTAATGACATTATGAATTGTTAATTGTAATTGCTGAAAGAAAATGGAAGAAATTAAAGATGATTAATGATGAATGTGTGTACGTAGGATTTTGCCACCCTAGGAAAAGCATGGAAAGTTGATTGTTACAACAAAGAGTGATTATTGAGGTAGGAGCTGCAGATTTGATATTATTAGATATCCATGACTTTGATGTTATATTAGGCATGGATTTACTATCTAGACATCATGCTACAAAGGATTGTTATATAAGAGGTTAGGTTCTATAAGCCAAGGAAGATAGGTTGTTTTATAAGCTACGGAAAATACTACCTACCAATAATATTACGCTTACGCGGAAGCAGTAAAATACTCAGTATCAAAGGTACCACTATGCTATTGAGGAGGGATAATGGTAGTCGAACGGGAAGATACCCCATTAGCCAACAATTTCCATACTGCAGGATCTTCTGTATATATAAAAATATATATATATATATATATATTAATTTTTAGATTGAATGACCCTAGACAGAACCAATTGCTAAGGCACCATATGATGGCTCCTTGGTGTTGAAAGAATTTTAAAGAATTTGGAAAAGTATGTTTGGATGAGCTTGTGAGTAAGGGTTTTGTTAGGCGAGTAATTTCGCCTTGGGAGTAAGGCTCATATAAAAACATTTAATGAAAAGTTTAAGATTGTATATTGATTATGTTAGAGTTAATAAAGGGAAATACGTAATCAACACCTATTTGTACGATTGATGATCTTTGACTCAATTACAGTGAACTGAGGGCTTTTGAAAATGGATCTAAGCTCAAAGTTACCATCAATTAAAAGATTAGGTCAGAGGATGTTCCTATGACAACTTTGAATGACGATAGGCATTATGAGTTTTTAGTCACACTAGTTGGACTAACTTATATTCACTTTTTATGGATCTTATGAATAGGATCTTCAAATTCCTTTATTTAGATCATTTCTGCTATAGTATTCATTGATGACATTTTAATCTATTTAAGCAAGAATTAAGATTCATGAGATATCTAAGTAAATTCTATTTACTTAGTATGCCAAACTTAGTAAATTTTAAACAATAGATGCTGTTGCTCTTTCTAAGGCATGTGATTTCTGAAGGGGGGTTTCTCAAGTGATCCTCAAAAGATTGAGAAAATTGTGAATCGAAACCATCTCACATAATGTGATAGATACAAAGTTTTCTAGGTTTAGCAGTGGTATTACTCTAAGGTTGTTAAGGATTTTCAAAGAATGGATCCTTTTGACTAAATCTGACAAGGAAAGACATGAAAAAGTTTGTATGGTAAGAGACATGTTTAAAAGATTCGATGAACTAAAAGGAATTTGACCTAGCCTCTAGTTCTACACTCACTGTGTAAGAAGGATATGGGCATATTCTCGTGATGCTTCTAGGCGTAGCTTAGGGGTGTGCACGCAACATGAAAATGTGATAGCATATGATTTAAGGCAATTGAAAAGCATGAGCAGCACTATCCGAGACATAACTTGAGTCAAGTTGTTGTAGTCTTTGCTCCACAGATATGGAGGCATTATCATAGGAGAGTTGTATGTAAAATTTTATATCACAAGAATATAATATTATTCACATAGGAAAAAGCAATATGAGCCGCAGGAGATGGGTTGAACTCATTAAGGATTATGAGTGCACTATTGATACCACTGTGAAATGTTAATGTGGTAATCGATGCCTAAGAGAAGCTCATTTGAAATGGAGCATTCACCTAAAGGTTGTGTACCTCCCTAGATTTATGGAATTGAGGCCTTAGGTGCTAGACTAGAGTCGATGTATATCAGCCTTACTAGCTACATTTCATGTTAGTCCTCAGACTAATAGACAAAGAGCAAGGGAGCTATAATTTAAGATACGATCATGATTAAATTGAAAAGGGAAGCCGAGTCTGGCGCTTAAAAAGGATTTTTAGTACTGCATATGTGTATAGTGATGATAGGTCACAAAGTTATGTGTACGCATGTGGAAGATTAAAGAAATAATTAGGAGAGGCTCACTTTCCGCATAGGTGATGCATCGTGAAACACTTAAATGTATCATACCCTATGGAACATTTAAAGTGTGGAGGGGTATAAAGAAAGACAAGCCAAGAGGAATTATTTAAATGTCTCTAATGGTCAAAGGAAGGTTGAGTATCAAAGATTTAGGGTTCTTATAGTCTCTCGATCCTCAAGTGGAATGGAGAATCATGATGGATTTTTTTTTATTTCCACTTTGCCGTATGGTTATGACGTGATATAGTGAGTGTTTTTTTGATAGATTTGACGAAATCGCCAATTTCTACCTATGGAAAATAGTGACTAGCTGAGAAGCTGGTCGAGTTGTACATAAAAGAGATTGTACGACTTCACGATGACTAACTGAAGAGCCAAGGCTGCATATTTGAAGTTAGTGCTCAAGGCTTGTGTGTTAGAGTTTAAAGGAAGTTAGGAAAGACATTTACCATTAATGGAGTTTTCCTACAATAATATTTATCATGCAAGCATTGAAATGGCGCCTTATGAGGCCTTATATGGAAGGAAGTGTAGGACCTAATATGTTGACGAGAAGGAGAGAAAATTTTTAGGTTCATAAATTGTTCAGCCAACAGCATAAATGCCAAAGCACGCAGATAGATTTAAAGATAAGCTCAAGATCGACGCAGTGCCACAATGACAAACTCAATAGTTGAGCCTAAATTTAGACCGTGATTTGAGAGATATCACCCGAGGCACAAAAGTCGACATCTCAGAAACAAAGGCCAAGTCCCCATATGGACCCATAGAAATTACAAAAAGTCAATTGAGAGGTATACAAGCCAAATAGGTCACACTGACCTGGGCCACATACTATTATTATATCTCATACACACTACATGTGTTAAGAGATCATAACCACTGTCGAATTGGAAAGAAGATTCGACGATGAAGAAAGACGACTTGTCACCTGTTTCGATCGAAATGATGTCAGGGTTTAAACAAAGTGACTCCTTTAGCAAGGGTGCTGTGATGAATCACAAGACAGAGGAGCAATGATGAGAATTCTAAATTAGCTTTATAAGAACTCAACTTGTTGAATAGAATAGTAGCACAACCCGGATTGAATGCCCCAATGAATGTATTATACTTTGTTCTAGAATGTTCGGGACATCCCTACGGTTTTTTATGCAAAGAGCTTCATACATGAAAATAAAAACAACAAACAATCAAGACTCTTTTTTTTATCCCATTTTATGTGTCAAGGTCTTGTCTGGGAGAATTTGTCCTATATGGATTTAACCACATTTGTTAAATATCAATGGAGATCAATACCCAGATTTAATCAACACCTGGAGTCACAATTTAAATTTTCAGAAATTGGTTTCAAAATAATTAAAAGGTCCAGAATAAATCATAAAAAGACTAACGAACCGAGAAAAGGTAAATAAACTGAGTCCATTTGATAGTTTCTGTGTGGGATCCGAACGTAATTCCTAAGAATAATATCATATCATTCTGGGATACTGATTAATGATTTAACTGATTTCGTGATTCACTGTATCCAAATTCATCATGAAGGATTTAGTTAAAACATTTTATGTCCAAATTTAAATACAAGACCACCATAGAATATTTTTACACACAACCATGATAAAAACACAATAAAAATAAACCATGTAATCCATATGAATCAGATATTAATTTGTACTTATTTAATCAAAATTCTTTCTTAATGGCAAAGATCAAGATTATAACACTGATCTATGAAGGATCAACATAAATGACAAAAGGTTGATAATTCACTTTAAACCACCAATGATATTTTTTTACTTACAAAACTTTTAAATAATTTAACAAAATTAGAATATAAAAACAAAAAAATAAAGATGCTGATCATTATATAGAGAAAGAAAGGAGAAAAGAGAGAAAAGAAAGTAAGATGAAAGGAGAAAAGAGGAGGAGAGGCAGCAGGGCATAAAGTGGTAGAGGTGAATTTTATTTTCTTCAAGCTTCCTCAAGTGAGCCTTCCAAGAATCATGAAGAGAAGATATAAACCTAAATAAAATACAGTGTTTTTCAGGGGAAAGGATTTTATGTTTGCCATGCTTCAATGACGGATTTTCAGCTATGTTAAAATTAGTGGGCATGAGGTTGAATACGATGATTTCTTTGACAAACTGATATGTCATGATCAGACTAGGCCTTGACAAATCAAGGAATGAATGGTTAGGGTTTGATGTAGACTTGTGTGATATGTTGAAATGGGTATAATGCATCAGACGGCTTAGAGGAAAGAAAAATGGAAGAGTAAACACACTGCAGAAATTTTTAAGCAAAGAGTCCGGTACAGGAAATGTCCTGTTTTCTGTTTTGACCAGTTTTGGTATTTTTGGCCATAACTTGCTCATTTCAGATCGGAATTGAGTGATCTAAAATTTGGGTAAAATAGACTTCTAGGGGAAAAAAATTTATCTGAAGTAAGTTCATGCAAATTGTAAACTTAAAGTTCCCAGAAAATGGTTCAAAGTGGAGCTATGTGCAGATTCTGTTCCCTGCCAAACTGAGTTATTTATGTGCAGATTGTGGTTATATGGTTGAGGGCTTTAGAGACGGAAATTTTTAAATTGAAAATTCTAAAGAGATGTTATTTGATATATCAAGAACTGATCTTGGAGAGTTTCATAAATTTTGGGGCACCGCTGAATAATTTTTGAGTCATAAAGTCTATAGGGTATGGTTGGAAAAAAGGTTGGCCAAAATGAATGGAGTTTTTAAAGTACGAATTTGTCTATTTGGCTTTAAATGAATGTGTATGGTGGATTGAAATGGAAGTTATGATTAATGTATAGTTGTGGTTTTCTTGAAAAAGGTGAAAAGGACTATCGGACGGGAAACGGAATTACGGAAGCAAGCGATCGAGCGTGAACTGTGGAGTGAAAATGATATTTTGAGAATTTAGTTTTAAAAAGTATGAATGGTTTTAATGTTAAACGGAAAGTTTAATGTAAATTTTTATGTGAAATAAAAACAAGGCATATGGAAATGTTTTATATTGCATTGTTTTATCTTTGCATCAATGCATATATTTATATGCGATTAAATATGTATGCATATGTTAAGGTATGAAAGTTTAAAAATGCTTAAAGTATGCATATATGTGTTTTAATGATAAAGTAAAGATTTAACTTATTTATAAATGTATTTTCAAGTAAATGTTTTACCGATGGTTACTCTAAACTCCCCTATGACTGTTATGATCGATATCACAAGTAATTTTTGCGTTGTGATTAAGTAGGGTAAAGAGCAGTTACTAACTATAGGGAATAGGTGTCTGTAGAGTAATATCCTTACACGTGATAAAAGATTACGATCGAACCCTAGCGCAAAAGCTACAGCTTTCTCCTGGCACAGAGTGGTTATGACTGAATGTGACTGTCTCACCACAAGACTTAAATCAAGCTCAAGGTGTTTATTCCCTCGGGTTCCATCGTAAAGAATGAAAGAAAGAAATAAAGAAAGAAAAGTTTAAGGCATAAATGCTTAAAGCATAAATGGATTTTAAATGCATAAGTATTTATGGAAGAAAGTTTAAGGCATAAATTTTAAAGCATAAATGATTTTAAAATGCATAAGTATTTATGGAAAAGAAGTTTACGTATACCCTAAAGCGTAAAATGGATTTTAAAATGCATAAGTATTTATTGAAAGAAAGTTTAAGGTATAAATGTTTAAAGCATAAACTCCATTTTAATGGTATGCATTTATGGAAAGAAAGTTTAAGGTAGCAAATGTTTAATGTATAAATGGATTTTAATTGTATAAGTATGTATTATTTGATATGTACTAAATGCATAACTAAACAGACACTCACCGGAAACAAGTAGCTCACTTTTTCCATATGTTTCAACAACATTCGCACCCGAGACAGCAGACGGCAGAAGACTGCAGTAAAGTGAGTCGAGCTATCGAGGAGACGACGATGTGGATCATATTGAAAATAATTTGCATATTGTATATGTGAATATTTGGCATGTTTGATAAAATTATGCACATGGAATTGGAAGAAGGTTTAAATGTTTTGATGATTTGAAAGAAATAAATGTATATATATGTATATCAGGTTTGATCAAGTTGTGGACGAGGAGTCCTAATATGCGCTGAGGTATCAGTTTAGAAGTGTTTTTAAATGTTTTCATCAAGTTTTATAAATTCGGGAAAGTCCGAAAACAGAGGAACTCGGCCGATTTTCGAAAAATCTAAGCGTTGGAAAAGAAAAGAAAAAGCAAATTTTTTTAAGACTTCGTCCGCATTATTTTTAAAAAGATATGTGAAGAATTGTAAAGGGGTTCCGCTTCCACGGATTTTAATTTATGGTTTTAAGGAAAAGTTTCTATATCTGTTGGAGTGCCGGGAGGTCCCCTCGGGTTCATGAGGTTAATCCGGGTCGGGATCCTTCAGGGTAAGACCGATATAATAATACCCGAATCTATTTCGGGTTTGAGAAAATAAACTCAAACCCGTTAAAAACCCGATTATATTTAAACCAAACTTATCACATTATGGATAGAACAAGATGGGACAAGAATCTGAAATAACTCGTCTCGTTATCATCTTAACCAGATCATCTTAATTCATTTTTGAAATAGTTGTTTGCTGGGTTTGGTTTCTTAATTACTCCTTGAAATTAATTCTTCTTCACAAATTCATCCTCTCATGTTTTGTTTATGTAAAATATATTTATCTAATAATATTTTTTAAAAGAACATACTCCTAAGATAAATGGTATAATCGACATAAATTTTTTTATATTAAAAAAATGAGCATTTAAATTTTAATTAACAATTTTAAAAAACTATTAAACCTATTAATAATCAATCCTCTCAAATTCAGTTTGATTTGAATTTCACTTGTTTAATAAAATAAATATAAAACTATAATTATGTTCAAAGAAAAAATTAGCAAATTCATTAGTTTTGGTCCCTTAGATTATTTATAAAAATTTTGGAACTACATCTCGTTATTTTCTTCGTAACTTATCACAAAGTGACTTCCTTCTTTCAGATGCAATTGGTTCAAATAAATATTGAAGCTCACTGCCGTCATTTTTTAGCTACTGATATCGGGGAACAAGACAAAACTAGCAATGGGTTCCCACTTCATAATGAAAATTTTATTTATGATAAGACAAGACAGAGAGAGGTCCTAAATTACAATTTTTCTCTCAGAAGGTAATAGTATTATTGTACATTAAGTGGGAAATGTAACAAAGATTAATATTGTAATTCAGCTTTGCCATGTGCTATGCATGTTATCTTAATGCCAACTAGTATTGTAAATAAATGCAAAGAAGGTAATGTTTTTTTTTTTTTCTTTGCGCTCAAAAAAAAAAAGGTAGGGGGTCTCAATATTTCAGGGTCTCTATTATTAATTTAAATAATATTTGATTATTTATTTATTCATTCATAAATATGAATCAATTATATAAAATGAATAAAAATTATACATTTGATGGAATTTGGACTTCTAGCTAGTCATGTTTTCGATGAATATAATAATTTAAGCACCAACTTAGATGTTTGGTGACGTGTCTTACATCGAATAATGGCAAAATGAATAAAAATTATACATTTGGTGATGTGCCTGGGCTTGATGCGAGCCTCGGGCATCGAGCTTTTTGAAGACCCCTAGACATATGACACTATCAAAGCTTACCTCCTATTAAAATATTGTTTTATAATTATTCATGTCTCATTATCACGCTTGATCATTAGAGAAAAAATTAAGTGGGATGCTTGTTGAGGCTACTGGGAGTCAGATAATTTACTCCCACCTGCTTCAGAAGCCGTGCATGGTAATGACATCTAAGTTTTGTTTGGCAATTAGCAAATATCTGATAATTTAGTTGCTTGTTTTAAGAGATAACTTAGTTGCTGCTTAATCGATTCCTATTAATCAAGCCAGACAAATGTGTTTGCAAAATTGAGTTGATAGCTACTTAATCAGAGCAAATGACCAATAAAACATTAGCATTCTCAAGAATTAAAACATCATTTATAAAAAATATTAGTCATTTTAAAATTTTAAATATACAAATTTGAGTTGCAAATTTTGCAAAATATTAATATTGTGCAAATTATTAAATATTACTATTAATTTATCAATAGAATTGTAAACAAAATTTTTTATGTAAATTAGTAATTAGATATTAATTATTGAAGGTGGGGGCAATTAGCTAGTAAACTCTCATAGGTTTCGTGGAAAACCCACAGAAGAGCAAAGAATTATCGATAAATTTGACAAACTTGTATTTTCAACTCTACATATGCAATCCTCTATTTGAAAACTACTTGACAAACTCTTTTGAAATTAGCGACCGGACTTAATCCTCTCTTCACCAACCGATAACATTAGAGGCTCTCACCGGGTCAATCTCTAAAATAGGTCAAATCTCTCATTTCTCAGACAAAACGCCTTTTACCAAACGAGACCCTAATCACCGATAACCGATTGTGTGACTCCACTAAACAAATTCTTGATCAAAAAGCTAAAAATCATAGAACTAAAGAGCTCCCGATGGGTTCATCAGCGCCTAACCTACATGCAGAGCTGCCTAACGTTTAAGAAATGAAGGGTATAGGAAGGGGAAGGGCCCCGTATTCGAGTCTCAGTCATAATAATTTACTACAGTATAACTACAATATTAGCCGTAAAAAAAACAATTTGATGAAAAAAGTTATAAACCGTATCTTTTTCTAATCCACTCCTATTAAAATATCCAAATTTTTATTTTTATCCTTCACTTCCAAGCCGCTTTATTTTAGCTACTCGATATCGGGAAACAAAACATGGAGAGTTCCTGCTACAATGTTTCAAGAATGTAATAGTATTATTGTACATTATGGGAAAATGTAATGCATTATTATTGTAATCCTACAAGGCAGGTTATGCATGTTATCTTAACGCCAACTAGTATTGTAAATAAACGTAGCACGCAAATGTTTCTTTTTTTCTTCGACACTTAAGAGCAACTCCACTAGCTACCAAAATCTGGAGCCAAAGCCATTTTTGACGCTAGACGGAAAAATGGTGTCTAAAGAAGCTAGCCAAAACAGATTGTAATTGGCCGTGGAACAGTTGATCGCAAAAGTCACAAATATAGCCGACACGCTTCATTAGCAAAACACAAGAAAAAAACCCATTCTACCCTCAATATTATAGCCATTGGGAGCCGAAAATCACACCCGTGAACCATGAACCATTTTTGAACCGTGAACCATGAACCAAAAAATCACACAACAATCAAACTGGCATGGAAAATACAGAGATTCACCTGACAAATAATCCAGACCCGTGAACCATTTTTGAACTCCCAAAAAATGAAACAAAAAATTCTATAAATCACCAAAAAATAGAAACGATTTCCAGATCTGAGGGAAATCGCAATAAACGGAGCCAAGAAGGGAAGAATAGTCGAGGAAATCCAACCCATTTGCAAGAAGCCTGAGCCCTGCTGCCGCCGCCGTCCACCGGGTCCGCTGCCCTCGCTGTTTATCGGCCTAAGGCTTGCCACCGTCACGCGCTACCTCCTTTAAAGGTGAGAGATCCTCCGACGCAACGACTGCCGCGGCCTCTTCCCCCCGCCTAAGCATCGTATAAGAACAAGGGTGTTTCAAGCGCGAATCAAAGGAGCGAGGAGGAGAAGGCGAGCCTGTGAGGGAGAGAGGCTCTTGCCCCGTGAAAGGGTGTCGACTACGAGGCTATGGAAGGTCTTCGTCGCGAGCGTAACCCGCCTGGATCGATCCAGGCGGGTCAGCCCCCATTTCGCCTATCAAGAAAGCCACTGATTTTCTGAGGGTTGTTTCCGACTAGTTTCAAAAATATTATAAATAAAATATTATTAATAAATGAAAAAAATCATATATTTTATGAATAATTTAAAATACAAATTAAATAAAATGTTTTACTTGACATGAATTAATTTATTTTTATTAGTCTACAAATATTTTTATTAACTTAATTATTTTCAAAATAATATTATAAATAAAATATTATTAATAAAATGAAAAACCATAAATCATATTTTTGTGAATAATTTAAAATAAAATGTTTTACTTGATATGAATTAATTTATTTTATTAGCCTACAAATATTTTTATTAACTTCTAATTATTTTCAAAAAATACTATTATAAATAAAAATGATATGAATTAATTTTCCATCTTAGTTTACTAATACTTAATTTAACTTTGATTTTCAGAGCGTAAATGGCATCTCCTCCAATACTGCTAGGCTGTGGAAAATCTTTCTTAACTCGAGGAAGACGTGACACTCGTGCATATCTTGCTGACTATAACCTAAGATCCTGATCTAGATTGGGCAAAATTATAACCCTTAAAGATGATTTGAGACTTGTGCTTTGAAAATTAATTTTCATTATTTTTTATAAGAAGTACAAAAAATTTTAAAATTAATTAATATTTGTAACCCAAAAAAAGTTCAACTATTGAAATTATTAATTCAAAATATTTATTTTTATTTTTATTGATTTAATTAAATATTTAGAGCCATTTTTATTTTTAATTGAATCTTTATATTTAGTTTAAATTTTAATTAAATATTTATTTATCTTTTTAAATCAATTTTATAGTGTATGCAGTGATATAAATGAACGATGGGCATGATGAATTATTAAGGAAGAGAAAGGTAAAATCGAATAAATTCTGGTGATAATCACTAACTTCACTACCACCGCCGGAGATGTTTTAGCCAAACTTGTAGCCTAAATCTCAAAAAGAACTTTTCGAGCAAAAAAATAATCTTTTTAGATGCTTTTTTTTGCTAATCATCGGAGACGCCTAGAAGAACTCCAAAGAATACCAAAACCATTTTTGGATGCTAAACTAAAAATGGTGTCTGAAGAATACCAAAACAGAGCTAAAATTGGCCAAGTGAACGCTGGGATAAGCAAAATCACAAATATACCGATCACCGCCATCGCCCAAACACAAAGAAAAAACCCATTCTACCTCAATATTATAAATGGCGTGAAATAAAATCACACCCGTGAACCAACAGATTTTGAACCAAATCCAAATATTCATACTGGCATGAAAAATACAGAGAATCCCCTGACCCAAAAACGACCACCCGTGAACCATTTTTGAACTCCCAATGATTGAAACAAAAAATTCTATAAATAGCAAACAAATGGAAACGATTTCCAGATATGAGGGAAATCGAAAAAAACTGTTCGAAGAAGGGAAGAATTCAGGAGGAAATCGAACCCATTTGCAAATGAAGTCAGCAAATGGCCGGGCTGGCCGTCCACCGTCCGCGTCAACACCACGCCGGGTCATTTGGCCCAAAAGGTCGTCAACGGCCGCCGCCACTTCCTCCGTTAACGGTGAGACCTCCGGCGCACGAAAGGCCGCCGACCCTCTCTTCCCACCCCGGGCGATCTCTTCCCATCTGGCCGACTGGTCCCCCCAAACGCCGCTTGGGTATTTGAAACGAAAAATGAAAACCCTAATGCCGCTTTAGGTATTTGAAATGAAAAATACTTTAAATCATATTTTTTGTAAATACTAAATAATTAAAAATAAAAATTTTTACTTGATATGAATGAATTATTTTATTAGCCTACAAATATTTTTATATTAACTTCTAATTATTTTCAAAATTAATATTATAAATAAAATATTATAATATTAAAATGAAAAACCATAAATCATATTTAGAATAATTTAAAATACAAATTTAAAATAAAATGTTTTACTTGATATGAATTAATTTATTTTATTAGCCTACAAATATTTTTCATTATTTTTTATAAGAAGTACACAAATTTTTAAAATTAATTAATATTTGTAACCCAAAAAAAGTTCACCTATTGAAATTATTAATTCAAAATATTTATATTTATTTTTATTGAATTAATTGAATATTTATGGCCATTTATTTTAATTGAATCTTTATATTTATTTTAAATTTAATTAAATATTTATTTATCTTTTAATCAATTTTATAGTGTATGGAGGATATAATGAATGAAGGTACATGATAATTATTAAGGAAGATAAAGGGTAAAATTGGAATAGATGCAGGATAGGGACAGAATCTTAGACGCCATCGGCTGAGATGCTTTGGGTTTAAAACTTTGGCCAATCTCAAAATTAACTTTTTGGAACCAAAAATGGCTTAGATTGCTTTCTGCTAATCACGAGATGCTTCTAATAATGCAATAATACGAATACTTCGCTTTAAGATAGAGGGTCTCGACCTATAAAAAAAAAAAAAGGGTTCAATATTTGTGGTTTATTAATTTAAATGATATTTGATTATTTATTTATTCATTCATAAATATGAATCAATTATGAGCAAAATGAATAAAAATTATACATTTGATGGAATTTGACTTATAGCTAGTCATGTTTTCATGAATATAATAATTTAAGCATCAACTGAGATGTTTGGGTGATGCCCCAAGCATCTATCAATCTAAGCAAAATGAATAAAAATTATATATTTATGATGTGCCCCAATGATGCAGTCTCACACCGAGCTTTTTAGAAGACCTCTAGACATATGAAACTATCAAAGCTTACCTCCTAGTTAACATATTGTTTTAGTGAATTACTGGTGTCCATTATCACGTTTCATTTTTTAGAGAAAAAATTATGTGGGATGCTTTGTCGAGCTTAGGGGAGCTGATGGATAATTTAATTTAATCGGGACATTCTGTAGGTTGCATGGTAATGACATCTAGGTTTTGTTTGACAATTAACGAATATCTGATAATTTAGTTGCTTGCTTTTAACAGATAACTTAGTTATTTGCTATTAGCTGATTCTATTAATTGTTTGTATAAATGTATTTAGTAAAATTTAGTTGATAACTACTTAATTGTATAAAATGACCAATAAAAACATTAGCACTCTTTGAAGAATTAAAACATTATTTACAAAAATATTAGTCATTTTAAAATTTTAAAAATATACAAATTTTTTTTGATACAAATTTGCAAAAAATATTAACACAGTAAATTATTAAATATTACTATTAATTATCAATAGAGAATTGTAAAGTCAAAATTTTATGTAAATTAGTAATTAGATATTAATTAATAGTTGTAAAAATTGTGTAGTAATTCACATAGATTTTAAGTAAAAACCTTATGGGTGAAGCAAATTATTGACAACTTTTTGACAAACTTGTCTTTTCAACTCTACATATGCAATCCTCTATTTGAAAAAAATACTCATGACAGCTTTTTTTAAATTAGCGAATTGGACCTAATCCTCTCTTCACCAAACGACAATATTAGAGGTTTTGACTGATCAATCCTCTAAAATATGCCTTCAACTTTCCCCATTCTGGTGCAAAACCCTTTAATAAATGAGACCCTAATCACTGATAACCGATTAGGACTAATTAAACAGCTCTTGATCGAAAAAAGCTACAAATCATAGGACTAAAGAGCTCCTGATGGATTCATCATGTTTAACTCGTATGGTAGAGCGTTCAACGTTTAAGAAATGAAGGGTATAAGAAAGGGAAGGGCCCTGGATTCGAGTCTCAGTCATAATAATTTACTACAATATAACTAAAGTGTTAACCGTAAAAAAACAGTTTGATGAAAAAAAGTTATAAACCATATCTTTTTCTAATCCACTCCTATTAAAATATCCAAATTTTTATTTTTATCCTTCACGGCGCTTTCTGCCATTTTTTAGCTACTCGATATTGGGAAAACAAATAACACGCACGGTCAGTAGTTCCTAATTAATAAATGTTTTATTTATAGACAAGACAAGGGAGAGGTCCTAAGGTACAATTTTTCTCAGTAAATTTAATAGTATTATTGTACATTTAAGTGGGAAAATGTAACAGTATTATTATTGTAATCCAGCTTATCATGCTATGGTATATTATCTTAATGCCAACTAAGATTGTAAATAAATGCAAAGATTGCAAATGTTTTTTCTTTTTTTTTTCTTTTGACACTTAATGATGCACACATGTAACATGGCTTAAGATAGGGGGTTCAACCTATAAAAAAAGACAGAAAAAAAGGATAGGGGGTTCAATATTTGTGGTCTCTCTATTAATTTAAATGATATTTGATTATTTATTTATTCATTCATAAATATGAATCAATCATGAGTTAAAAATGAATAAAATTATACATATGATGGAATTCACTCATTATCATGCTTTCGATGAATATATATAATTGAAGCATCAACTTAGATGTTTGGTGATGTCTGTTATTTTGAAGCAAAGTAATTAATATATATCTATATATATATATATATATATATATATATATATATATATATATATATATATATATATATATATATATATATATATATATATATATATATATATATATATATATAATACTCATGTCTATCACTGCTTAATTCTACTTAATTTAGAAATAGGTTTTGTTTAAAACTTACTCTAGATAATGCTTTGGGCTTTTTTGCTGAGATATTATATACTTTAAATAATTGCTTCAAAATGTCACCACAAATCAAAAACAAGATAAAAGACTAAAGTACCTTAAATTTGTTCTCGAAAATCGATTTTTTTTTTTAAAGCAACCTATTTTATAAAAAAATTATTAAAGATGTTCGTTTTCAAGAAGATATCTCTTCAATTCATTTTTATAAGAATTATTTTTATTTTTTAAGAAAAATAAATATATTTCTTAAAATAAATCCTCCTTTCTTTCCTTAATTTATTTTGTCATTTAAAAATAATCATTTTCATAATAAATTCTTATGTTTTAGTGTACACAACAATAATAATAATAATAATAATTAAGTCCATTCATTATACTATAACTTGAATGATATTTCATCCTTTATATATGATTTTGTTTTCTATCCACAGATATTAGTTTAAATCAATAAAATTATTCTTCTTCTTTAATAATAATAATATTAATAATAAATCTTTAAAATTTGTTTACTTTAAAGGCTAATAATTATTATTTTACTTAAATATAGGTTTTGATAACAATCATCAATACATCCTTTAAATTTTCAACTTTTTCGACCATTATGGGGTTTTAATATTAAAGGGAATCGACTTCAGAGCCTCTATAAAGATAGATTCCCTTTTAAGCATTAAACTTGATCGTGCAGAGACATGTAACATTACCAAAGCTTATCTCCTATTATAATATTATTTTATAATTGTTTAAGTAGCATAACTTTCCTTATCACTTCTTATTTTTATAGAAAAGAAATTAAATACGAATCATTTATGGATGAATTGATTACGGGCTAAACATCCAAAATTGGATCATGGATGATTTGATCATGTTAGATCGCCAAATGATAAATTCCCCTTTAAGCATTAAACTTGATCGTGCAGACATGTCACAATATCAGCTTATCTCCTATTAAGATATTATTTATAATTGTTTAAGAGTATTACAACTTTCATATCACATTTTAATTTGGCATGAATTTAAGAGAATTAGATCTTGATTAGTAATATAATTGATAGAAACATAAAATCAATAATATTAAAAACTTTAAAGAATGACACAACATCCATGTTAATAGCAAAAAGAATCGATTCAAGGTATACACATTTGATAATTCAACAATGTATGAAATACCTAAGATTCTAGCATACTGATGAACATAATTTGATTTGATAATTGTATTTGATCGAACTTTGACATCTGAACTATCGATGCGAAAACCACAAAGAAATAAAGCGTCGGCAACACAATTACCTATCACAACAAGTCAACGATAAAACACATCGCAACAGAAAAAATAAAGTCAAACCCAGATGGATGGGAAAGAAAACCACTTTATTAAAAAAAAAAAACTCATACATGAGAAAAGAAAACAAAGGAATGTGTGATTTTTTTGCCAAGAATGGCCGGAAAATCAATTTTCCTTCAGGCAAACAAGGGTTTGAAACGAGAGAATATGTTAAGGGACGACTATGATTTCAAAGAGAGGGACCCACTTGAGCTAAGTCTTATTAATATGTCAATCATTCTTAAAATTGGATTATGGATGATTTGATATGTTACATTAAATTCCTCTTTAAGCATTAGACTTGATCGTGCAGAGACATGTGACACTATCAAAGCTTACTCTCCTATTAAAAATATTGTTTTATAATTATTTATGTAGCATAACTTCCTTATTTACGTTTTCATTTTCAAAGAAATAGATTATGATGTTTATTGAGCTTAGGGAGTCGATGGATAATTAACTCCTAATCTGCCAGAACGTATGATAAAGAAACTGACAATGATAATCGACGAGGACTAAACAACTTTGATCCAAAAGCTATAAATTGTGTGACTAAATGTTCTTGATAGGTCCATCATTCATAACCTATGATAGAGCGTTTAGAGTTTAAGAAAGGAAGGGAGGGGTCACGGGTTCTAGTCTCAATCAGAATAGTTTAATACATCGTAATTAAAGTGTCAGTTATCAAAAAAATAGTTTGATGAAAAAAATTATAAATAGTATCTTTTTTTAATCCACTTCTATTAAAATATTCAAATTTTTATTTTTATACTTCTACTTATTATTTAAATCTTTTAATAAATTGGTTATATGGATGGGAAAATATTTGATGAGAAAAAACATGCTATGAAGAAATTATTTTTTTGAGATAATATGAAATATAATTTTCTTTTATACATTTATTTTTAATAATCTATAACTTTTTAATTTTGAGATAATATGTGGGATTGTTGTTATTATAAAATAAATATTTTATCTTAATAATTTTTTATCTTTTAAATTTTGGAAATTTTATTCTAATTATTATATGGAAAATATTTTAATAACAATTTTTGAATTTATTTTGCTTAAGTAACTATAAGTCAACATTCATTTTTAATTTGATACAAATATTTAAATATTACTTTGTTATTTTATATGATAAAATTATAAATAAGAAACCTAAATTATAGCCCTCAATTTTTTTTAACTTTTTCTAGTCTTTTTTCTTTTTAAGTAAAAATTGGTGATTTTTTTTTCATTCTTGAATCGAAACGACCTCTCTACACTTCTTTCCATTATTTTCTTTCTTAATAAAATGATTATTCTACAATATCTAGGTTTCCATTTGTTTTTCGTTTTACCATCATTCTTTAGCGCAAATACTGGTTATCGCATTCTCACAAGTAGTTTATTGATCATTATCGCAGTAGTAATTTTTATTTATGTTTGAGCGATTCAAATGAAAGAAAATATATCTAATTATGATAAGAAATCAAATCAATACCATCATGCTTATGTAATTTGAATCAAAAAGGTATTCTTAAATTTCACAATAATAATATCAAATATGTAGGATCAATTATCAAATGTATAGGTTTTGAGTTGATTCATTATGCTATTAATCTGGATGTTGTTTTATCCTCTATGATTTTTACCCATTTATCCAACGTTTTCCATCGCGATAGACATGTAGTTTGAATCAATAATTTGTTTTTCTTCAAAAAAATATAATAAAATTATAACTCAAAATAAACTCTACCTCATGCTTAATAAACTCTATTTTATTTTTAAATTTTATTTTAGTTATTTCATGGTTGCATTGCTACTGGCTCTAATCATTTAATTGTATTGATATTTTCAAAAAACAAAATTGCAAACTAAGAGCTATTTAGTGGATTTTGAATATCCACAACTAGGAAGGATTTCTCAAACCTATAGGAATCCAAATACTCATTTATCAAATTTTAGACTCCCGACACAACCAAAAGGATACAAAAAGTGTTCAATTGTAACGCCCAAACTCAGTCCGTTGACAACCCGTCAACCCACGGAAATTTTATACGTCTCGTATTACGGCACTCCATACCCGAAAGAAAAATGACCACTGGGCTCCCACATCAATACTCATCAAACATATACCCAACTATATTCCAATAGTCCAAGAGTTATTTCATTACTCTTAATACAAATACATAATAAAATATACAATTCTAATACATATTATCCAAAACATCAAAGCCACAACCCGGCTTTCTTCAAAATCGGTCTCTAAAATGAGCCGTATTCTCGAACGTCCTCAGACCAAATAATTCTTCGACAGGCGAAGCATCACAAGAGGGTGAATTCACCCTAAACGGTTATCACCCAAGTGCATATGCAATGATCCAAAGGAAACACACACTCAATGTGACGCCCCATTCCCGGTGTCCGCTGACCACCAACTCATGAATTTACATGTCTCACGCTACGAGACCCATACGGCAAAAATGACCACTTTAGCTCACACATCCTACTCATAAAATGTATATTTTATAAAAAAATGATTTAATTGCTAATTTGTTTACAATTTATACAAAATGTGGGTCTCTCGGCCTGTAATTTTAGAAAATACAAGATAAGGCCATCTTGGTCGTTTCGTTTCTAAGGTCCCGGGATGCGTCCTTATCCCCGCGCGTCTTCTGGTGACTGAAAAATATATTCCTTCGACAGGAGCAATGCCCAAGAAGGGAATCTCCTACTCTGGATTACTCCCCACCTAAGTGCAATGCAAATGGGCACACCAAACATTCAACACATGCCAATATATCACTCATGCATATATTAACAAATCAATTCCATAACCATGCTATTCAATTCATAACAATAACATAATATTAAATTTCTCATTACTGGCTAAGGCATAATTCGACAATGGCCTGAACAAAATTTACAAAATCACAATCAAAGATGTATTCACTCATGGCAACAACACAACATCAATAAATCAATCACTTTAAAACAACTGCGGACCGTCCAAAACCACTTTCTGTGATTTCACCAGTCCAAATCTTTGAATCGAACCACAAGCCATCCGTAGCCTCAACAAACTTCTATCCATTATAATGCCTCAAAACAAAAAAGTAAAGCAAATAGGAGAAAAACTCCTACCTTTCGGGAGCTGTCAAACTCCCCAATACTTACCACGCTGCCTCACCGTGGAGGATCAACTCTCCTCTTGCCTCCACTTCCCCGACACTAAGTCCGATCGTCAGAAACTTTAGTACAAGAGAGCTTTCCCAAAATCCCACACTTTCCCTCTCTCTTCCTATTGCTCTTCCTCCCCTCTTCCTCCTCCCAATCCATTTGGTCAAGATCGACACAGAGAAAAGTCCTCTCTGTCGCCACGCGTCCATTTCCCTTACCTAGACACCTGCATTTACCCTATCCACTTATCCATCTAACTCGATTCCCACTCAATGGCATGATGTCATGTGTCACATGAGTCCCACTGAGCTCAACGCTTGATTCTCCCATAGCTTGACACGTACACTCACACTCATAAAGTGCCAAGTGTCCCTGACTTCTATAAAAGTTCTTCGCCAAAACTGGAAATTCGGACTGCTCTTAATTCGATCGAATTCGACGTGGTAGCTAGATTTCACGACGCATTCCAACTATGAAGTCCTGCTTCGCTATCCGAGATCTGTGAAAAATTTCGAATTTCGACCGAAATTACCATTTTATCATTCCTAGGAAATCGATTTCTGTGGTCTCACATTCCCTCTTAAAAGATTTCGCCTCGAATCTACACACATATGCATCAAACCACGTGCATATGTATCCCCACGCACACCTTGCTTCAAAACACTCACCTTCCCCAAGGTCACAATCATCATAATCCAATGATCATTAATCAATCCAGCGTCCCGACCGACATCCATCCACCGAGCCCTCACGGCTCACCATCACCCAATGAAATTTCCAATGGGTGTCCAAATCTCGAGTCACTCTCGACTCCTATCACTCAACTCTAAGTCTATGTGATAACCACGACCGTATGTTTTCATCTCGAGTCTCTCCCGACTCTTATCACTCAACTCTAAGTCTGGGTGATAACCATAACCGTGTTTTCATCTCTGCAATAGAACTTTTCGCCACACTCGAGCTCTTACATCCACACGTAAATTCTGGATCGCTCCTGGTCTCTACACCCACACGAAATCTCAGATCGCTCCCTGCCCCCATGATCTACGTAAATCTCAGGATCGGCCCGTGTCACGCCCGATCCCGATCCGAATGACGGCTTGATCCGAACCCAAAGCCCGGCGCCGAGCACTATCTATACTCATTATACTCTATCAGACTGGACTCTCTATCACCTTTCTTCTCGTAGCCAGACTGCACTGCTGCATACAAATAATTTCGTAATAACAAAAATCATTTTACATATACAAAGAACTACCATCTGAGTGGTCCTTCAAGCAATCTATATACAATATATATACAGGTCCCTTTTACTTATATTAAATACAATTTCTATTACAAAACATCGATCATGGTTGCCGTGAGCACCTATCTCCGAGTCGGCCTTCTCACATAAAAGTAACGTCTTGTCCTCTATCCTTGCCTTCTGCTTCTGTACCTACACGGATTGAACACCCGTGCTAAGTTTTACGCTTAGGTGGGAATGATACATGGACAACCACCCGCGATGACCGTCACAAGCTTTCTATACATATGCATTATATATATCTAAACATTTTCTATAACGTGACTTTATCATATATTCCACAGATGTCAATCTTTTCATTACATGCTCTGGCCTTTAAAGACTTCCTTATTTATACTTTTCTCATTCCTATTCGAGCGCTTTTACATATCTTACATACTCATTCCGTGTTCATCTTCACGTCTTGTTATATGTCTTTTCAATGTTCCTATTCTTTGTCAAGTTATATAAAGGCTGCCCTAGTCTATGTCTTTTCATCTTCTGCCTCTGCTTAATGACAAGATTCTTCACTTCATACTAGTACTATTGCATAATTTCCTATTATAGGTGTCTCATCTTCAGACTCTTCATATCCCGTTATCCCGTACTATTCCTATAATTTATATACATTTGTAATGTTCTTATTCTATCTATCCTATACTTTGTGCTTTCTTTTGTATACTTATTACTTTTCTGTTCATATACTTATTTTCATATCAATTTATAATTGTACTACTGTTTCTTGTAATTGTCTCAGATTTCTCATCGTGATAAAGAAGTATGCTTCTATATCAGTCATATCTTCATACATATCATTTCCTTTTGGTTTCATAAACTACAAATACCTTAGAAGCTTATTACGGAAACATAAAATCTGAAGGTACTATCACCGTACGAGGCAAATGGATTCTCCGTTTCTGCTAAAACCCGACAGCATCATCACCGCACACACGTTGACCTATGTCATATGCTATCTGGGTGACTGAAGGTACTATCACCGTACGAGGCGTTGATCTCTCGTCTATTGTGGTGACCCTCATGTGGGCCACCCGATCCAAACTGATCTACCACCCACCCAAACGGCCTCACATCCGTCTATGAATATGCCGCAAAGAATCAGATCTTCCCTATAGGCATGTCACCTATCCTTCTACCAAAGTTCTAAGCAAACAATCAGCTTTATTACGTTTTCAGTACATATCTCATAAGCATGAATAACTATTGTTATCATAATTGCTTATGCATATATACTATCATTACTTTACTCTGTATTCGTTCTCATATGTGTAGTTTCGTCTATCATATAAATACTTAATGCATCTAATTCCTTGCATTCCATATATTCGTATATATAGCTTTCATATTCATATCTCTTTATATCATTTATGCTTCGCATGATTTAGCTTATTCTTGTACTTCTATATTCCTATCATGTAGGCTTTAATTATCTGCATTTTCTATATATGTACCCCATCATTTATGCAAATGTTCTCATTCCTATGCTTTGTCATCTTTTTGCTTATCTCTATCGCTCTTATCATTTATGTCTTTCTATCATGTGTTCCTAGCATGTTCCATCTTATCTCTTTCTTCGTATGTCTATCATATTCATATCATTTACGTATTCTAATAAGTATCCTTATCTATTCATATATCTTTCTATATTTCCCTATCATGTTCCATCTATTCGTTTATGTAGATATAATCATAAGTTCACACATATAATCTTGCATTCATATGTGCCTATCATTTGTGTACTTTAGACTATCATATCTTATAACATATCCTCATCATATCTTATCATATCTTATGACTTATACCTACTATATCTTAAGACATATCCTATATTCAGTATCATGTCTATGTTTTATTAACACATCTATACATATTGCATTTTCATATTTTCCTTGTTTCATGTCTATTTACATATGGCACTTTATATTCTTATAAAGTATGAGGTCTATGAGATCATCTTGGCCTCATATATTCTCATTCCTCTATGAATCTGGTTTACTTAGGAATCGGAATCAATCCAACTGATCATCCAAAATAAAGCTATGGCATTTTTCATGCCAACTAGCTACTTTGTTCATTTTCTAAAGACAGTTTGTATTACTCATTTTTCCGGGGTCTTAACTTGTTATTTTTGACACACTATGTCCTTATAATTATTTAAATATAAGGTGCTATGGTTCTATTCCAACTGAATCACCCAATTCGAGCACCGAACTCAAGTTACGCTCCAAAACAACCCGACTTCTCTATGTTCAACACTGAAACCAGAATTTGGTTTGCACATGGTCCCACTTCGAGGGATTTTAAATGTAATTTAGAGTCATAATTTGACGATGTCTATTTACATATGGATGGTTCTCCTTGAAGATATTTGACCGCCACTTGAATCACTCAAATCGGATAAGAAATGCAGCAAGTTATGGCCAAACATAAAACCGTCGAAATCGGGAACAGAGCAGCAGTGCAATTGGTACACCCCTAAAGTGTATCCAGACATCTCAGCCAAAACACTGTAACTAGTGTACCGTACACTTTCAAAGCTGCATCGGTACAAGTCACCCGAATGCCCTAAAATGTGTGCTTTTCCCCATTTTTCCATATTTTTGATACCCAAATCAATTCTATACTTCAAACAGTATGATCAATCCATCATATGTTCCTCAGAATTTCTTTCTACTCACCTTTCATTTATCTTATGCACTCTATCGAATCCCAACATGGTTTATTTATATTCATCTCTTATACATAGCCTGTGGTTTTAATCTAAACCAGAACTTCAAGAACCCAGGATCCCCATCAAACCTAGAACAAGAACAATCAAGTCTATACTTATATAACCCTTAGAACCCAAAAAACACATGTGTAATGGGAACTCTAGGTCCCTCTCATAGCAAAACTTAGAGAAACAAAGGATTCTGTGATAATTTCCATACATACTCTGATTCAGGTTAGGCTCCACAACCCACAACCCACAGTAAAACATATATCTAGACAAGAAAATCCATACAAAACCATATAGTTCCAAACCAAAACCAAGTTCCATACCTTGCTGATCTTGGCTTCTCTCTTCTTCTTTCTTCTTCTTCCTCTCTTCCTCTTCTTTCTCTCCCTTCCTCTCTACGGTTCGGTCCTTCCAAATGAGACCAAAATTGCTCTTATCCCATGTTTTGTTATAAGCTATGTTTGGCCAAAACAAGAAAACTTTTTCTCATTTCCTTTTGCTACTCGTCCCCATTTATCTTCTCTCTATTTCCTATTCCATCTTTTCTATATTTGCCTTTATTCCCATAACTTATTCTATTTACATTTCATTTTTAAATATTTCATATATGAACCCCTAATCTTTCACTTTTATGACCACTAGGTCCTCAAGTGGTAAATTACATATTTACTCCTTGGCTTTATTATAAATTCGGTCTTTGTTTTTATTCGAAAAATTCATATTTAGCTTTTAATATATACTCCTAAACAAGTCCGAAATCATAGGTATATTTCAGATGTTACACTCTAGGTCTCTTACACTCCACGTAAATTCAGGATATCTCCCCAGTCTCTTACACCCACACAGTAAATTGCATTCCCGGTCTCTTACACCCTCACAGAAATTTTGGATAACACCACGAGTCTCTTACACCCACACAGAAATTTTGGATAACACCACAGGTCTCTTACACCCTCACATAAATTTTGGATAACACCACGGGTCTCTTACACCCTCACAGAAATTTCGGATTTCTCCTGCCCTACACCCACACAGACCTTGATACTACCGTGTCTCCTTCACTCCTAATCCTGTGCTTCTCACCTTAGGGGATTAACGACCCCCTTCTTGCTTTGCCCAACATACTTTAATTACTCTTCATTTTCTGATTTGAACTATGAGTCTTCATCGATCGAGTCCCAAAGACAAACTCAACCCACACTCACTCAAGAGTGAGAAATGACCACACCAGCACCCACACTCGACTCACGCGATGTTCCATGAACGCAATCCCGACCTATCCAGTCAACTCTCACCCTACCTCCTAGGGAAGAACATCCATACCTGGCTTCTCTAAAGGCCTTAACCTCAAAGCCCAATCCATCAATCTTGCGTAGCTGTAAGTCCGCCTCTTCCCGAATCCAAAGAAGGCCGGTCCTCCTCTCTTGCTACCAATACCCGTATCCCGAGTGTTCCGAAAGCATCCCCGATCTCTCTCTCTATGGTCAGTACGTCCCAACCATGGAGTCCATGTCCCAGAGGGCTAAGTCCCATAATCCGGCCCGAATGGACAACTTCGGGCCCATTCTCGAATCTCCTCACTGCCAGGGTCGCATTACATAATTCATCAACCTGCCAACTCGTGAATCTGAGCCACATAGTCCATCACGCCATCGCCGCTTCAAATTTAGAACCTTGAGCCTTCGCATGCCTCTCGCCTCGGGAAAGATACCCATGAACAGCCCCAAACTCGCCCATGTCATAACTCCTAAGTCCTGTGAAGTCCTAACCCATCTCCACCATACCCGGCCTCGCCCAGGGGCCGAATGCACGAACCCGATCCGTCAGATCGGCTGTGATCTCCATAGCCTCCAAGACATTCTCGACCGATAAACCAATTGGGTCCACACCATCGTGATCTCCCTCCTCCCCCCTGGGCGAATGTAGTGAGGATGATGTGCCCTAAAACTCCTAGAGGTTACTAGACCTCTCGACTACCCGCTACTGGTCTCGTGGCGACAGAAGAAATGGGCCGCACACCTACAAATTCCTCAAGAAAGGCCCGCCGATCAACATGTGTGGTCAAATGTCCCGGTGCCGACCAAGACTCGTGGACGACCTCTACGTCCTCGCCCTCTACTAGCCATCTACATAAGTTAATGGTAGATTAAATTTCAATGCAGTATCTCTAAGGCTCAAATCCCCATCCATTACATGGCCCTTAAACAAAAAGTAAAGCAAGTAGGAGAAAAAACCCCTACCTTTCTGGAGTTTGTCAAAACTCCCCAATATTGTGTTCCCGACGTCGGCTTCTCAACGCGGCGGGATCAACTCTCCCTCTCGCCTCCGCTTCCGACATCGGCTCGATTGCCGGAAATTTAGAGAGAAGGTAGAGCTTCTCTCTCTAAAAATCCCACACTTTCCCTCTCTCTTCCAATTTGCTCTTTTCCTCCCCGCCCTATCTTCCTCTCCCAATCCATTTGGTCAAGATTGGGACAAGAGGAAAGTCCTCTCATCGCCACATGTCCATTTCTCATTGGACACCTTAGATTACCCTATCCACTTATCCATCTAACTTGGATTCCCACTCAATGGCATGATGCCATGTAAATACATGTGAGCCCCACTGAGCCTCAATGTTTGACTCTCCCATAGCTTGACATCAGTACGCCTGGCCACTCATAAAGTGCCAAGTGTCCCGTAATTCTCTACGTGCCTCGAAAAATGTGAAATTCGACAGCCTCGACCCGACGAAATTGACGCGGGGTAGCTAGATTTCGTGTGGAGACGATTCCCAACTAAGGGAGTCCGTTTCATTATCCGAGATTCAGAAAATTTCGGATTTTGACCGAAATTACCATTTTATCCTTCCTTAGGAAATCTGGATTTTCCGGGGTCTCACACTCAAGTAAATACGTGATCCTACTTGAATGTCTATATGCCCATTCCCATGTCTCGAGTCCTCACTGACTCCCTCACACTTGCCTAAGCCATGTATGAGAAAAATAATCATTTTCAAAACAAAACCTATTGTTCTTGAAAATACACTACCAAATGTCGGTAAAAATATGGGACTACCCTCCGAGGCGAATGTGTCGAGAACTTCCTAAACAAATGAATCCCTATCCGAAATGATCCGTCGACCATCTCCCAACCCCATTCTCCGGAAAATCATCTTGTGAAATTCCTTTCGCAGCCATGTTCGTTTTTTAGAAAATTCATGTCATGCACTCACGCCTAACTTCTAGGTTACTAGGTGCATATGAAAATGCATTATGTCATTTCAACCATTTTTATACCAATATATATATTATGCATATATTCTCAATTTTACAATCACACCACATGTAATTCAACAATATCAACCATCACTTAAATTAGCTCACTTGAGCAAATCACAATCTCATCTCCAATGGCCTACACACGCAATTATATTCCATAATCAGGACATCATGTTAACACATCAAGCATTAACCTATTAATTCCTTTGATCAACCAACCTCGCCACATTCACTTCAAACAATAATGCCAAAACACATGGACATTTATGGTCCATCAACACAAACTCCATGACTGTTGAACAAATTCCAAAACATAAACAAAGGTCATTCAGGGGCGCCTCACTCACCAAACGCTTCTGCCTCTCGTGGAACCGACCCCATACCATTTCCTGCCTCCCACTCACCAAAAACACAATTTATTGCATAAATTATGAAACAAAACACTCAAAATAGTCCCTACACAAATAATGCATCGGGTCCAAATGGGTTCCAAAATTTCACACTTTGCCCAAGACTGGGGATCGATCAAACGGCCACCATGGCCTCAAACCAACATAAGCATCAAAAAAACACTTAAACAAAGGGTAAAATAAGTAGGATAAAACCCCACTCACGGAGTTTGTCGAACTCCAAGAAAACCGGTGCCCACGTGTTGCCCTCACGCAGAGAACAGCCTTCTTCGCCCAAGAAACTGACGGTCCGATCATCCGGGATCTTAGAGAGAAGGTGCTTTCTCTCTCTAAAAAAATATCAAAACCTAAGCTTCTGCACTTCCATTTTTCCCTCTGCACACTTTCTCCTTTCTTTTTGAAGAAGAAGACCACTACTATTGGCTATTTTGTCTTCATCTCATTAAGAATTCAAAAATGTCATCCATGTCCATTTTCTCGATTTTCACACTGGGTGACTATCTCTACCATCCATTTCCATCATCTCTCAACTCATGTAACATGTGTCACATGAGTACATGTTATAGGTGACTTTTGTCACATCACATATAGTTTTACGACACCCGATACTCAGTGCCTCGAAAAACGTGCAAATTCGACTGTCTCGGAATTCGACAAAATTCGACGTCTTAGCTAGATTTCACGAGACGATTCCAACGATGAAGTCCGTTTCATCATCCGAGATCTAGAAAAATTTCAGATTTTTATCGAAATTACGATTTTGCCCTTTTTCAGAAAATTGGAATTTTCTCGGGTCTTACATTCTCCTAAAAGAATTTCGGCCCAAATCTGCACATACGCATTCAACCACGTGCATACGTGAACCTCACCTAACTCCAAGATCGTGCCTGGGTATGACAACCCTGGGCTTAAGGTCCCACTATCGACAACCCGATGGTCATTAACTCATCCATGTCAAGAATGACATCCACACCCAATATGTCTACCACCCTACGGTCCACCATGAGCAGAATCACTAAGATCCCTGACTCACGATCTCGACACATATGACCAACTCTCACCTTACATCCTAGGGAAGAATTTTCTCATAATCTCTCTAAAGGTCTCAACCTCTAAGCCCATGTCATCGTTTCTAGTCTCTAGGAGTTCCGCCCCAGCTCCACCATACTCTGGGGCCTCAACCCTCTAGCCGAACGCGCCTAGTCTATCCTCGGGTCGGCCGTGAGGTAATCTTCATAGCCTCAACACATTTCGACCGCACGAACCAACGGTCCGCCACCACTCCGACCTCCTCCTCCCCGTGAATGTTGGAGGATGATGCGCCCTAACCTTTCGAGGCTACCGGATTCTTCCCGGCTACCTCGCACCGGCCCGAGCAATAGCAGTAGTCGATCCCTACCGCCTGCAGAAATGCCCGTCGTCAAAACACCTGCAGGCCCCGGGATTATACCTCAGACACCCTTACGTCCTCGCCCCCGACTAGCCATTTACACAAGTCAAATGACAGTTAAATTCAATGTAGCATCTCTAAGGCATAAACACAGCCCCGAGACATTATTCACACACAGAAAATAGTTCATACACAATGTCCATGCATTTTTGGTAATGCAAGACAATCGTTCCACATTAAATCATTTTTACCAACAAAAATTTCATTTTTTACAAAATTTTATTTCATTTTATTTGATTTTTTGATTTTTTGATTTTTTGATTTTTTGATTTTTTGATTTTTCGATTGATTTTTTGATTTTTTTATTTTTTGATTTTTTGATTTTTTGATTTTTTTATTTTTTTTATTTTTTTTTTGAACAAAGGTTCATGATCGCATCTCAAATAAAGGACTCAAATGTACCAGATCGAGTCAAAACTCCGGGTTGGGTGCACCAAGAGCACAACTCGCCCAACCATACCCTGCCGCGGGAAAAGACCAAGGCCAGATTTGGCACGCAAAGGGGCGCCAGATCTTAGCCTCGCCCGGCCTCGACGTGGCCTGGTCGGTCAGACAAAGACGCACGCCGCATGTCTCGTGCGATGTGCCGCATATCGTGATCTCCGCTCGACCGTGAGTCATGCCTTCCCGGGCCAGAGTCAGATCGCAACACCCAAACACCATACCATCAGGCCCCTTGAAACATGATACACAACCAATCAGACGTGGATACGCCCCAAACTGCCGCCTCCAACATGATACAATTGATTGTATCGCACCTTCACTCCCACCAACCAGTTCCGCCGCCACGACACACCGACCAGATCAGACACCCGCCTCCCCCCCCCACAACCCCGCGCGCCTAAGCCGCTATGCGCATTACAATCGAGACTGTATCGTGACCCGCTTCCGCCAATCAGATACCACATCGCCGTGTCACAACACAATTTTCATCAGATCAGGACTCCAGCTGGCAAAGAGCCCAACCCACTCCCCGCTTCGCTTTCTTTCCCTTTTTCACATTTTTTTTCTCATTCTTTCTTTCCAATTTAATGAAAAACACCAAACATATATATATATATATATACTTCATTTTTTTTTTCTCATCATTCAATACACTCCAAATAAATTTATAAAAATTTATTTTATTTACTCCTTCGCTTTACACACTGTGAAAAACCTAAAAAAAAAAATTTCACATCCCACACATTTTTTTCATTTCCAAGAGCTTCCCACATTTCCATACATGCAACACTGCAATTTCTACACTTCAACATTTTCAAGAGTTTAATTATAAACTCTTTTTCTTGTACGAAACCTGGACCAATTTTCCAGCTTTTCACATAATCCCTAAGGTTCAACATAATCCCTATGCTATTCACCAAGCATACAAATCATACACAACATACAACACATGATCACACATCACTCATGTTATACACACCAATCACATATACAACACACAATGCATGTAGTGTTCTAGTCCTGCCCCATGATTTCCTAGGGAACCGCATACCTAAACTCTAACATTGAGCCACCAAGTGGTGATGTTCTTACACCTTTCGACCATGGCCTAAGCCCAAATCCCTCAAGCCCTAGGTAATCGTATACCTAATTCATTGATACTAAGCTACACTCTAGTATCCGACATTGAGCTCTAAGTATTTATAGTCCTACGCTCGCACGTCGCGGAAGCCGTATCGGACTAAACTTATGGATACCCAAACCCGAGCTCCCTAGGTAACCATTTACCTAAGCTCCTGAATACAAAGTCGTGACGCCCCAACCCATAACCGTGACAACCCGTCAACCGCCAAATGAAAATCTATCGCCTCAGACACGAGACCCATACCTGAGTAAAAATGGCCACTTGGGCCCCTGCATCAACACTCATCAAACATATACCCAACTATATTCCAATAGTCCAAGAGTCATTTCATTACTCTTAATACAAATACATATTAAAATCTCCAATTCTAATACATATTATCCCAAAACATCAGCCACAACTCTGATTCTTCAAAATCGGTCTCTAAAATGAGCCGTCTTCCCTCAAACGCCTCCCCGTACCGAAATAATATTCCCCGATAGTGGTGAGCTATAGCCCAAGATGAATTACCCTAATGTTACTCCCCACCTGGGCTTAATATGCAATGATCCAAAGGAAACACACACTCAAGTAAATACGTGATCCCACTTGAATGTCTACATGCCCATTCCCAGTCTCGGTCCTCACCGACTCCTCACACTCGCTGCCATGTGACAGCCGAAACGCGGTGTAAATTGAATGCCCATATGCTAGCGCACGCAGAGTCCCAAGTAATATAAAGGTTCTTAAAGTACTGAGCATCGATCCACTGGGAAAGGTGGAATTGACTACGAGGTTCGCTGCATAACATCTCGAATAAACATCTCTAGGTAAAATTTAAGTAAGGAAACCGCAACTAAGTTATTGATTCTAGTGAATTAATGGTGCTGACGCCAGTGGTTAAATCTCCCTATCACGCTCAATGGATTACTTTTCTATGGATATTGTTATTCAACATATTTGTAATATGTCACCCGCGAGGTGATCTCGCTTACGAGATATCCTCTCGAGGTATATCCGCCTCATTCGCGAATAGAGTCGAGTATATCTCTATCTCGACTTGCAGATTCAAATGCTTAAATGTCTTAACCTCAAATGCCACCTTCAGTTCCTAATATCTCATTAACCGACCTATTAAAGGCTACTCTACCCAGATCCCTGAATACCCTCATCTCGACCTCTGATCTCCAAGACGATTATAAGCAATATCGCGACATTAACATATAATTGAAATGCGTATAGAGTAGATGTGACAAATTAATAAAATCGAATACCATGAAAGATCAAACTTTAACTTATCAGGAGTGTGACAGTGGTTTGATAACCCTAGAAAGAGATCTGTAACATAATGAAAGAAAAGATGAAACTGTTTAATAAAGAAAACATTGTTCTAAGATCCGGAAATATACGAAAATGAAAGTGCTATTCCCGGCACTCGTCGCGTGTCATCAGCTTCTGAAACCTCGTGGCCTCCGCTCTCGTACGCTCCCGATCTCCCGATTCGAACCCCATTTGCTTTAATGATGATGATTTTGTCGACGCCGCGACGCAGGACGCCGCTGACGCGGTGATGTCACAACGTGGGGACGTGGGACGCCGCGACGTAAACGTAGGACGTCATGACGCTGGGACGCCGCTGACGTGATTGTGCACTTCCCCCATCGCCTTGTTCCCATTTGCTCCAAAAATCCGCTTCTCGTTGTCGCTTCACCCCAATGCTCCCAAGGTTCACAAAAGACATCAACTCGCATTCTAGTCATAAAACTATAAAATTACTTCAAAATAAACAGAAAATGTAGATCGACGCTGAGTATAATATGAGTGTTTTGCACCATCACACTTCAACTTAGTTTCCTCGCTTGTTCTCGCCAAGAACCTAATTCTGCATGTGATTACTAATACACCCGACATATCGTAATCACACTACGTTGATGCACATGTCAAAAATAAGGATCAATTCGGATCGACTTCACATACCCACCGCTTTGCCCGATGTTCGTGAAAGGCATACAAATATTTGACTTTCAGAATTCGATGATAGGGTGAAACTGACTAGTGCATCAAATCCCATGGTGTTCAATAGCCTTCCCAAAATCCCTATGTGCTTATACAAGTGACTGACCTTTGTGATATGCCTAGGTTCCGATACCCCCAAACTTAAGCTCAATCATTTATTGTGAAGAAGTAACTAGGAAAGGATAGGAACGCACCCATTTATTCATGTCCTCATACTTAGAATTTCTACGTACCTAAAACAAATGGAAGAAGACCTTAGTGCCAAGAAGTTTTAGCCGAGTGTTCCCCGTAGGCTAGGATCCACATGAATTTCACTACCGTTAAGGGCACTGTGCATTCAATTCCCTTCAACCACTTCGAACACTAACCAAACTCAAAGGCCCTAGGTCATGGAATGAATCCATCTTCTGCCCATGAAGTGCAAAGGAAGTCACTGACTTTGGCCACTGCTCAGTATATTAGGCTTTGATAGCTCCTCGATCGTATGTGTCCTGATTCGATTGGATGATCCCGCTTTATTCCCATATACCTATTTTTGTCATATTTCTTTTTTCTTTTTCTCTTTTTCTATTGTTTTTGTATTTTCTTTTGGTCAGCTCATGGCAATCCTCTGATTAGGTGTCCTATCACTCAATGGTTCGACCTCCCAGTCGATCGAACTTTAGTAAATGTTCATGACTTATGCATACTCTGAAAGTCACTAGTGTGAGTGTGATAGGGTTTTTGAGAACTGGTTTCTTGACTACCCGGGATTGATTCACTAGCCCTTTTCAACTATTCAATCTAATTACTGAGCATCAAGCAAATGTATGCAATTGAACAAGTTTATAGTGAACTCAATCCAAAATTGATCCTCAATTTTTCAACATGGCACACATGTATGCAATTACTACATGCAAGAATGTCCTAACATATAATCAACAACTAACACATGACTCATGAAATGAAAGTGCGATGTAAAATAATCAAACAAACACTAATATGAACACTACCAAAAAATACTACACTACTAAAACCAAAACACAATAAACAAAACACAAACATGGTACCCGACACCAAATCCCTCCCCCAAACAAAATATCCAAAGGTCCTCACCGCAAGATAAAACATAGAGGGTAAGGGAACTCCCCGAATATCACCGCTGGAGGTGGTGGTGATGGTGAAAGCCGTGAGCCGAGCGAGCCGGGCTCGTGATGACCGCCGTCACTGTAGAATGATGGCCCGATTAGCCAGACCGTCTCGTGATGTCGAAGACGCTAGCGCCCCATATCCTCGAGTAATGAGGACTCGCGTTCTCGGTCTCATCCTGCACGCGCCAAAGCGCTGAGTGAGAGCACCGGTCCCTTGCCACATCTCGGGGAAGGATCAAGGAGCGGCGCCCGAGGGCCTCAGATGCGGAGGGTGAAACGAGGGTGGTGGTGGGGGTGGGTGAGACGAGGGATCCGGCCTATGTCATCCTCAAGGCCGCCAGAATCCAAAGCGCCCGATAATCGGCCCGCCCGGTCCCGATGGCTCGTGGGCCCAGTCATGCACTTCAGGCCAGCGGACACCGTGTGTGTCCTGGCCGACCGATACGGCCTTAATCGGATGTGAAGCCAGCCCCATTGTCGCCAAGAGGCACTCGGCTTGCTTTGCACAAGCCAAAAATCAGAAAGCGGTGCCCTGTGTTCATCTTCGCTGTCTCCGCTATGGAGGATAGCATCCTATAACCCGCCCAACATCGAATGGTATATCCCCGACGACGCGGCCGAAAGCAGCTGAACTGGTCACCACTCACACACATTCGTCACGGATAAGACGCGAAGTGATGAAGTGATGCCAAACCTTGGGAATGTAGCCAAATGCTCGCTCTCAATCGACCGCACGGCCCGGCACCGTTGATCCTCCACTCACCCCATTTTCATCAATACCCTGATGACCCTATGGTAGCCTGGATGCTCGCGAGTCGACAAAGAAACGTGACATGCTCTAGGCCATGCGGGAAGCTATTGATCTACCCGTGACCGGTCGACTCAATACACCTCGCACCCCGAATCTCGAGGACACGGAGGCGGTGGTTGGCGTAAACACCCGCGCACTACGCCATCGCCGCCGGACGAGGGGTCGGGCATAAGGCACGCCATCCCTTATCCGCACTGTCTGGCTGAAGAAGTCAGTTTCGGGTGGTGAAACCCTTCTCTAATGAAGGATCTGGCTTGCAATCAGGCTAAACCGATCCGCACTCGAGTTTATAAAACGTGAGGCACGAACGTGGGAGTCGTCCCCGCCGGCCGACTACTGGGCGTGCACCGCCTCGCTGCATATTACCAACCTGCATAAAACTCCGAACACCTAATGTGCACCACAAAAAATCAACTAAATAACTACCTAATGACTCAACAAACCTAAATGGGACTCAAAAAACCCTAAGGAACCTAAATAACCCGAAATGAATCTCTTAAAAGACCCCAGACTACACAAAAACGCATCAAATGAACCCTTATCATCAGACCTATTTAGAATCAAGGCACACAAGCAGTGGAAATGCCACTATGACCCAAACCCGTCAAAGAGGGTGACTTATGCGCCCACGAAGAGGAGTGGTCTCAACAGACTAACTGAGTCTCAAGAAGGTGAGGCACTACGTGCGCGAGGGGCCAGGCTCTCAGGAAAGGCGCACTATGAAGGTGCAAAACGAACCATTCTCGGGCTAAAACAGCCACGCCGCTGACGCATGGCAAAACGCCGCGAACGCGACGCAGAGTATAACTGCCGACGCCGACGCGTGTCTCACGCCGCGACGCGACGCAGGAGTGTTAAAACGACGCCGCGACGCGAGAAACCACGCGCGACGGCGCAGAGCCAAAAATGACGTCAGCGACGTGAAACCACGCCGCGACGCGGGCGCAGAGCTTCAAAATGACGTCGCGACGTGAACTTCACGTCGCGACGTACAAGAGAAGGTCCCAAGAGATTTTATATACTAACACCCCAATTTTCGAGAACTCCACTCAGAACTTCCCTTCTGACTTAACACTCGCAAGCCTGCACTCACACCTCCTAGCCTCCCGAAATTAACCCACAGCTGTAAAACACCCATCATGGATACACTAAATCAAAACGTCAAAATACATGAACTGAAACTTAAAAACAAAGTTTAACACTCAAGGCTCTCAAGAAGCGCGAGGTTTAATGTTTAGCTCAATGACTCCCGAATCTCACTTTCATGACATGAATGAAGAAACTGTGGTTCTTATGCATCCTCTATAATGCCTACACCCCATGTTCAAGGTGGATGAAATATTCTTCCTGCTCACACCCTCGCTCTTCTCGTCTTTCCGTGCGCCACAGTTTATCCCCTAAGTTTTTCAGATCGCTTCGCAAACTCTCTTTTGTAATGGAGTCATGTAGATATCTTCATTCGATCACATCCGGTGCTTCGGGGGCGGGTCAGAAGACATGGAAGTGATCTCGCCTCCTCGACTCTTAGTCGGAGTTCACCTTCTCACATTGATCTCGAGCCGCTGTGAAAGGTCTACCAAGCATGACGGGACCTGTCGTCCTCCATGTCCGTAATGACAAAGTCCTACCGAAGGACGAACTTACCAACTTTACTAAAGACATTTTCGATCATGCCCCGAGGGTGTCAAGTAATGACCTATCCGCAAGTCATAGACCGACGTGGTCGATTCTGCCTCTCCCAAATTTTAGCCTTTTAAACATCGACGCATCAAGTTGATGTCACTCCCAAGTCATTAATAGTGGTTTTCCGCATACCTTGTTCCCTATGAGAACTGCAGATAAAGAAAAAGCTTCCCTGATCTTCAGAGTTTCGGGGAAGCTTTTTGCGTGATGGCACGTATTCTTCAGCTTAAGGCAATAGTCCCATATTCCTCCAACTTCTTCTTACTCTAAGATCTTTTCATGAATTTCACGAATTCAGGGCATGTTCTCCAATGCCTCCAAAATGGTAGTTATTAATATGTAGTTTCAAGATGTCAAGAAACTCGCAAATCGCTTCTCTAACTCGCTCTTCTTCAACCTCCGAGATACGAATCAAGTATGACGTTCATCTCGTTTTGTCTGTTTACTGCTCCTTCCCGACTTTATTATCTCGATCGCTTCCTCGTATCTCTGGTCGCTTCATCTCGTATCCGGTCCTTTGGGATGCTTCGTCTCTGGCCCTTTATTTTCTAGTTCTCAGATCACCGGGTCAGGTCCCAAGTTCTCCAATTTCTCCACTCCCAGAGTGATGGCCTCGGCAAGATTCTTTCCCCTTCTCCTCTGTGGTTTGCCCCCCTCCTCGAACTGCTCGCAGAACCCTATTGCCTTCACCACAAATCGCCACTCAATCGATCCGTACCTCCAAATTTCAACTCGTACGCTTGATTGTTCAATCGAAGGTTCGTCGGTCGCATATTCGCTCGTTCATCTGGCGAAGTGCGGTGTGAGGTGAGCATCTGGGCAAGGGCTTGTTCTAAGTCCACTTTTTTCTCATATGGTGGCTCACTAACTCGATTAGATGGCATATTGTTCTAATTGTTCCTCCATCCATACCCTTGATTGTTCTGACTGTTCGGATTCTGATTAGTACGCCACCTCGCCTTGATTTTGATTCCTGGTAGCTTGTTTCCCATACTCTGGCCCTCACGTGGTCGATTCCGAACGAACCGACACATACCGGGCTCATTCCACCGCAGGGTTTCCCCGACCGACATTCCACACTACTATGCTGTCCTCCACATAATTCACACAACTCCCATGGAGTGGTCTCAGATGGTACGCTACCGTTCCTCGTCTATTTAGTCAGTTGAATAACCGAGCCACATGATTTCACTGTGATTGTCGAGGACTCCGCATCACTCTGTGTAAGCACTCCACCGTGTTTACCGGTGTAGCCTTCTCCTAGCCACCGATTAGTGTCGGGTCAGAAGATCTTCCAACATCTCATACGCCCGGTCTGTGGTTTCATCAATGATCCTCCAACCGAGTGCATCTATCATCGCTCGGGTCAGATTTCGCACCATCAGAGAAGGTGTGGACTCGCATCCATCCGCTAGCCTGGTGAGGATACTTCCGCAATAATCCGCGAACCCGGTTCCATGCCTCCGCCAAAGTTCTCCCCAGTCGACTAAACGTATTGATCTCGCACAAGTCAGGCAATCTTCGAAGGTGGAAAGAACTCGTCGAAACTTTACTCAACTCGCTCCCATGTAGTAATGGAATCGTATCGACTCGTTAGCCAATGTTTAGCTCTATCCCCAAGTGAAAGTGGGAACAACCAGAATCTAAGAGTTCTTCCATAAACTCTGTACTGATGGTATCGCAAACTTCGAGGAAGTTAGTCAAATGCATTTTCGATTCTCACTGGTACCATGGAACAAGATGTTCAAGCATCTCAGATCGTGGATCGACTTCAATTCGAAATTGCTCGCTTGAATCTGGTCGCCCTCGATCATTGGCCCGAACAATCACAGGTAAACTAACTCATCTAATAGCATGTAAGGATCGCCCTGGGTCGCATGAACTCGCCCGGCGCCGATTCCTATTTCCGCTCCGTGGTTCACTTTGTTCAACGCCAAAATCTCGCTCTTCTTCGCTGTTTTCCATGACTATCGAGTTCTAACTGCTCCGCTCTCTCGCTCTCGCGTTAACTGCTCGTAAGTCTTTCTCGGCTCGTGGATCACACAAGTGTTGGATTAATCTGATTTTGTCGTCGCATGTACTCCCCGAAACCTCAGATCGCAATAATCACACGAACTAACAAAACCAAGTTACCAAAGACTTTATTAAATAACAAAAAGTAACGAAAAATCTAGAATACTATCTATGTGCTCACTTCATATCAATTTAAACCTTTTCTCAAGAACGCGCCAAAAACTCGACAGCCAAAACGCTGTGTAAATCAATGCCTATATGCTAAGTGCACGCCAGAGTCTCTGCACAGCTAATTTAAAGTACCTGGGACATCGATCCACGGGAAAGAATCGACTACGAGGTTCGCTGCATAACATCCGAATAAATGATTCTAGGGTAAAATTTAAGTAAGGAAACTGCAACTAAGTTATTGATTCTAGTGAATTAATGGTGTCGACGCCAGGGTTAAATCTCCCTATCACGCTCAATGGATTACTTTTCTACGGATATCATATTCAATATATTTGTAATATGTCAATGGCGAGGATCTTGTTTGACTAGATATCCTCTCTGAGGTATATCCGCCTATTCAATGTCAGAGTCGAGTATATCTCTTATCTCGACCTCAGACTAAATGCTTAAATGTTCTAACCTCAAGCCACCTTCAGTTCTGAATATTCTATTAACCTGACCTACTTAAAGGCTACTTGTACCTGCAGATCCCCGAATACCCTCATCTCGACCCGATCTCCAAAAAAGACGACATAACATCGCGACATTAACATATAATCGAAATGCGATGAGTAGATGGGACAAATTAATAACAACTCGAATAACATGAAAGATCAAACTTAATCCATCAGACAGACAAGGTTTGATGTAACCCGTAAAGAGATCTAACATAATGAAAGAAAAAGATGAAATCGCGACAAAGAAATATTGTTCTAAGATTCAAAATATACGAAACAGTGCGCATAATTCCCTGGCACTTTCGTCAAGGTCACTCGCTTCAAACCCCGCGGCCTGCTCGCACGCCTCCCGATCTCCCCGACTAACCCACTCGCTTTGCAATGATGAGGGTAGATTTCGAGTCGACGTCGCTGACGTGACGTCGCGACGCGGGGGACGCGCGACGCTGACGCCGCGACGCGACAATTTCATCGCTTTGTTCCCATTTGCTCCAAAATCTGCTTCCCGCTGCTGCTCTTTTCACCCCAATGCCCTCAGCTCACAAAAGACATCAACTCAAGATTCTAGCCACAAAACTATAAAATTACTCTAAAATAAACAGAAAATGCGCATCGACGCGAGTATATAATATGAGTGTTTGTTAATCTTCATCACCATGTATGAGAGAAAATAATCATTTTCAAAACAAACCCGTTGTTCTTGAAAATACACTACCGAATGTCAAGAAAATACTGACTACCCTCTCGAGGCGAATGTGTCGAGAACTTCCTAAACAAATACGGTCCTCATCCGAATGATTTGTCGGACTGCCTCCCAACCCCATTCTAAAATCATCTGCAAACTCTGAACTACGCTCGCTTTAAAATTCATGTCTCAACCATGCTCGCTTTTCAAAAATCTACGCCACGCACTCACGCCTCAACTTCTAAAAGCATTCTACATATGCTTAAAACGCATTACTTACTTCAACTATTTTTATACTCAATATATATATATATATATATATATATATATATATATATATATATATATATATATATATATATATATATATATATATATATATTATGTATATATTCTCACCTTTACAATCACACCACATGTAATTCAACAATATCAACCATCACTCCAAATTAAATTACCTGAAAGCAAATCACAATCTCATCTCTAACGGTTTCACACACGCAATTATTCCATATAATCGTGACATCATGTTAACACATCAAGCATTAACCTATTAATTCCTTTGATCAACCAACCTCGCTTTCACATTCATCAAATAGTTTCAATGCTAAAACACATGGACATTTATGGTCCATTTCATTATTAAACCCGGACTGGCAGGAAAATAAATTCCAAAATATAATAAGGTCATTCGTAAGCAAATTTCCACTCACCAAACGTTGGTTCCTTTTGGTGGAACCGAATTCCATACCCATTTCTGGTCTTCCACTCACCAAAACACAATTTATTGCATAAATTATGAAACAAACACCCAAAACAGTCCCTACACAAGCCAATACCCGATCAGTCCAAATGGGTTCCAAAATTTGACACTCAACCCAAGATTCTATCACAAACGGCCACTCACGACCCTCAAAACCAACACAAGCATCACAAAACACTTAAACAAAGGGTAAAACAAGGTGATAAAACCCCACATCACTAAGTTTGTCGAAACCTAAGAAATCGATGCCCACGCTACTACTTCACCGCAGAACAAGCTTCGCTCGAAGAAACTGGCCAATCCGATCATTCAGATCTTAGAGAAGGTGTTCTTTCTCTCTAAAAAATATCAAACCTAAGCTCGCACTTCCATTTTCCCTGCACGTTTTTTCCTTTCTTTTCAAGAAGAATACCACTACTATCGCTATTTTGTTCTCTATCTCATTAAGAATCAAAACATCCATGTCCCTTCTTAGATTTTCGACATCAAGACTATCTCGCCATCCATTTCCATAATCTCTCTTACTCACGTAAATACGTGTCACATGAGCATACATGTTATAGGGTGACTTTGTCACATCACATGTTGTTTTACGCACCGATACTCGCTCGAACGTGCAAATTCCGAATTATCTCGACCACGAATTCTGACGTTATCAGATTAAAGACGATTCCAACTAAGTCCATTTCACATCTGAGATCTAGAAAATTTTCATATTTTTACCGAAATTACGATTTTGCCATTTTTCAGAAAATTGGAATTTTCTCGGGTCTTACATCAATAGATACACTTAATCTTTAAGAAGTTGCATTGAATGAGATCTGAAGTTTAGGAAGCACAATGAAAGATTTTGAAGGATAATGTCTTCATTCAAATTTGATACACAAAGAAATATCAGAGTTACTACTATAAAGATTCCACAATTACAATCGAAGAAGTGCGGCCTTATGATCCAAGGCTTTAGAAGTATAATTCAAATTACACTCAGGCTAGAAGATGAGTATGATAATGCAAGATTTTCAAGATTCTAAATCCTTAATGTCAAGCTTCGACATTTCTTTCTAAAAAATTTCTTTTGAAAACAAATAGATTCTAAGGGCATGTTTGGTTCTTGTTTTGGAAATAATTTTATGTCTTAAAATAAGGAAATACAAAAATCGAGAAAATATGTTTATTTTTATTTTTTTTTTTTGGTTCTGAAACATAAAAAAATACTAAATTTAGATAATAAGAAGAATTTTTTAGAAACAATTAAAATTGTGCTTTTAGTTTTCAAAATCGCTCTCAAAAATAGTTTTTAAAACATGACCCAAATAGGTCCTAGCTTCACAAGTCCAACCAATGAAAGAAATTTTTGAGGAAATGAAAATCAAAAGAAATCTAATGAATATGGGCATGGGAACTAAGCACTCACTTTTCTAATTTTACATCACAAGAAATTTTAAAATAATATCATAAAATTTTAACACAACATTAATGATTCAATGAACTTTTTTTTGGAAGGAGAATAATTTATAGATTCAAACTAATAATAAATTTATAGAAATAATAAATCACTAAAACTCAGAGGGTAAAGCAAACATCTAGTGTTAAGACATACAATGACCTGACAAGTTCTATACATTTTGATAATTATGTGATGACTAGAATACATATAACTCCGCTCGAACATATCGACGATCATGATCTGATTCCTCATTGTCTCTCGGCTTTATCAAATTTGTTTTACCGCTCTAATCACCCACACACAAGAAAGTTTAAAAGTCATGTAACAAAACAAATAAAAACCAAAACCATCATACTATTTAAATATTTAACTTTGACTTAATGATGAATGAACTTAAATATCATAAACTTTTCCCTTACAAATGAGTATTTAAATTTGACATCATTTTGAAAACTATTACACCTATTATCAATCAATCATCCGAAATTCCGCTTGATTTGAATTTCATTTGTTTAATAAAATAACTATGCAAAAATATAAAGTTATGTTCAAAGAAAAAATTAGCAAATTCATTAGTTTTGGTCTGTGAATTATTTAATTTGTTTTTTTGAATGTTAAATTAGTAAAAAAATTGGAACTACATTTATCATTTTCTTCACAACTTATCAACCGTGACTTCCTTCTTTCGGGATGCAATTGGTTCTCAAATATATATATATATATATATATGGTAACATTTCTAAATTAAATATATATAATTCATATTTAATTTAGTAAATTAAGCCAGGAATTTATATAACACTCTTCTTCTACTCATTTGATGAAATCTTATGCATGATTTATATTTCATTTTATTGTTTGATTAGGGTTCGCTTACAAAATAATGAAAATTATATAATGATATCCCGCATAATCTATACAAACAATCTCAATAAAAACAAGAAGTGGAGACCCAATATTTAATAAATCATTCCCATTTCAATACAAACCGATCAAGATGAAATGAAATCACTTCAAAATTTAATAACAAGCATTAAATAAGAAAATATACAAATTTGAAAAAAAACAAAAACAAACAGAGATGAAAAATACAATTAAGAAGAAAAGAAGAATTAAAAAAAAACATAGTCTCAGAGGAGGAAACCATGAAACAATGCAAATTTGTTTGCATGCAAACGTAACAAATTCCGTAAGATGATGAAATCAATCAAAGAAGGAAGACCTTCTTTATTACAACAAAGTGTTATTACCACATGATTTTGCTGAGTTATCCTACTTTATCCTCTATTCTTCAATCTTGAATTATTTGTAGCATGATGACCTCTTAGTGAAAGCTCAAGATTCACGTAATCCATGAGGAAGCTTTTTCATTTCTCCACAATACCGGATTTTCAAGGTTTTGAGACTACTCATTGCTCCTTTCTCTACCATTAGTTCCTCTAATTCATGTAACTCATACAATTCTAATCTTTCAAGGATAAGGAACCCTTCCGAAGAGCATACCATCTTTTTCCCGACATATGCACATTAGCATAATCCAAGAATTTGTAGCGGATACAAACTTTTTAGATCATCATTTAATCATCTCTAACTCGAGATTTCCACAACTCTCACAAGACCCCGAATTTAAAGTTTCATGAATAGTAAATTTCAGGTTCGACGCGTAGTATTTGACTTGAAATAAATGAATAGTAATTTCAAAACAAGTCCTGAAAATAAAAATGTTCATAATAATGTATTGAGTCTAAAGAAGCTTCGAAATAGGTTAAAACAAAATTATGTTAAGGCGAAATGCAATTTTTCCGAAAATTAAGAAAACGTAATTTGCCACATAAAAATCTGAAATTTTCTAGATCTTGATGATCTAAACTGGCTTTCACCATTGAATCTGCCTCGTGAAATCTAGTTACCCACCAAATGTCGACTCGAGACAAACTGATTCTTTCACAAAATTTATCATTACTAGCATCATGCTGGACTTAAAACAAGATTTTTAAAAACTCAAAAATGTCAAATATTTAACGACTTTCATTTAAGCATAAATGAACTGAAACTGGTGACGAAATAAATTATTTCAGACGAAAAGGATCGAAGGAAACGACACGCGGCAATTTAATGTGAGTCACGCGGTCTCATGTATAAATAGCCTAAAAAATCTTAAGCCACCAAAAGATCTCATTTTTTGGTCTAATCCAAATCAAGAGAGAGAGAGAGAAAAGAAATCTTCTCTTCGATTCACTGATTTCATTTCTACAAATCTTGTTGGTAAAGAATTAAAGTCGACCTACGTGACGCGAGCCACAAGCATGCAATTAATCACAAGATTCGCTAAGGTCCGTCTCGGTTTTCATGAAAACCGAGAAAAGGCTGTGTCTCTGAAATCACACCCACTATGTATTTTTCTTCTACTCGGTCACTTTGGCCGAAGGGCATGGGGCGATCAAACGAGATGTCAGCTCCGCTTTGTTCTCCGACCCCATGATCGTATTTTTGCCATATCCTGGGTCATCACTCTCCGACTGAGTGATTCAAATTGCTAGATCATTTAGACTAATAGAGAACATATCTTCGAAATAAATTATCCAAATTCGAACCCTTTCGACTCAAAATGCATTCAAAGTCGAGCCATATTCGCATGCTTTTCTCTGCTCTCGCTTTAAGACTCCATGATCGTATTTTCGCCATAACTTCACCATCCGCCATCCGTGACGAGGATTCACTGGATAAACTAGGATCGATAGGAGAACATATCTCATTGAAATAGGTCAATCCAAATTCCGACCCATTTGGACTCAGAAATGCATTCAAAGGGGAGCTATGTTCAGCTAGTTTCTGGTTATGTTTGAAAACCGAGTAATCCCACTACTTAGGATATATCTGAAGCCTTGATCCGATTTGATGATTCTAGCCGAGAAGAACCCTAAGAACCGTGATCTCAAAATGAGTACAAATAACAAGTGTCAAATTATGGATTAAGACCTCGGGGAAATAGGGTATCGCTGCATCGCTTCCAAGCAAACTGAGTAAATTTAATCTTTCAGCTTGAATGAAAATGTCATAACTTCTTCATCCAAACCCATTTTGATGTTCTGGACTCTATGGAAAGCCCATGAGTCAAGATTCCAACCATGTTCCCAGAGAGGATAAAGTGGGATGAACAGAACGTGGCTGGTAATTTATGGCTGCACCAAGTGTGCGTGCTGCTTGCTATGTCGGCGAATAATCGGGTTTTGACATGACTATTTCAATGGCATGTCATGGGCTATCAGACGGGTAGTAATTGCCATAATTTAGCATAAGAAAATCATGAGAACAAAAGAAGTTGAGTTTAATTGATTTTAATCAATCAGCGATTAAATGCTTATGGGTTGGGCCGGAAAGTATAAAGATAAGCACTATTTAATCAATACGATTACAGATGGATGTTAATGGATTTTATGATAATGTGACTGGTGGAGGAAAGTGATAAAGGACAAGGGTGGAGGTGGAGTTTTATTTAAAGGAGGAAAATAGCTTAAATAACTAAGGTGAGGGAAAATAAATGTTTACAGGAAAATATATATTAATGTTTTTCAATGTATATGCTTTCATCTATGTTATAAATGTTTAAACGACGAAAAGAAATACGGTTTTCTGACTTTAAATTATGTTGAGAAAATATAAATGATTATGGTTTCCATAGTTATAAAGCGTATGATTTATGGTTTCCATATGAAATGAAATGTTTATGATGTATGTTATTTTATATATACATGTTTATATGAACATGTTTGAATCCATGGTTACCCTATGTTATAAAGATAAAGTTTAAAGGAAAGTCGATTAAAGTACTTTATGCGTGCATGGTACATGGGAAAGGGTTAGGATTTTTTATAGAGGGAAGGGAAGAGTGATGCATATTGCCATGCACGTGAAAAGTTTGAAAAGTTTTCCAACGCATAATGTGATTTATTCCATAGTGCAATGGTATTTAAAAGAAAGACACGACGATTCCAGGTTCCTTTGTGCCATCTGGGTGATCGTAAGACTGTTTCAGAGGTTCTTCTTCATACAATCTAAGTGGAGTTAATCTGTGATGGCACGATTTCTGAGACTCGGGGCCACTATGATCGTAAGAATGTTTCCTGAGGTTCTTTCATAATTAAATGCTGGTTAATGGTATGCGAAGTTCCATCGATATGACAGATTCAAAAGTAAAGGAAAGTATATTGAAAAGATATGTTGATACAATTTTTTTACACATTGTATTTGATCTATATGAAAAAGAAAGTAAAGTAAATGTTTATTGAAATGATATGTTTATAAAATTTTTTACACATTGTATTTAACCTATATGGAAAAGAAAGTAAAATAAATATTTATAGAAATGATATCTCTATACAACTGTTTTACACATTATATTTGAACTGTACTCTCACTGAGCTCCTTTAGCTCATCCTTTTTTCCAAATGTTTTATAAAATGTTTTCATGCGTAGACTGACGTACCGAGTATCCTCCCTGATAATTCGCCTCACGCGGATCGACCACCTTTTGAAATGTATGCTTCGGTTGTAAATAAATACTGCGGCACCTTTTATTTGTAATGCATATAGGTTTTAAAGATCGCTTATATACTCTACAGTGTTTAGAAAAATGATTTTAAAGTTTGATTTGAAATTACTATAGGACTTGATGTCCTAATATTTGGATGTGGATTAAATTAAATTTGCTTTTATTACAGTGTTGTAAATCGGGACATGTCCGAAAACAGGAAACTCATTCGATTTTCTAATATGTTTAATGAAAAAAAAAAAAAAAAAATTTGTCCCATAATGTTTCATAAGATTTTAATGGAAAACGTGAATCAGATAAATGGGTTCGCTTCCACTGATTAACTTTAAAAAGGTTTAAAAGAAATGAAAGATTTTTGAATCAGAAGAGGCTCTGGATGGTCCTCGAGTTAGGAAAAGGAAACTCGGGTTGGGTCCCTTCAACTCGAGTTTGAGGAGGTTTGGAGGGTAGAATTCAATTTGCTCCGACAACTTCTCAAACTTCCCGGACATGGCCAATTCATAAAGGTAGGCATGGTGCAAGAAAGGCATGAGTCCAGGAACTAATGTTTTGTTATGATTATGAGTAACATTCTTTTTCTCCCGCTCTAATCCAATTCCAAGGTGAAAGTGATTTAACAATGTTTTCTTTGAATGCTTTGTAAATGACAAATCCAAGACTCGAAGATAAGTCAATTTAGCAATAGACTAAAAAAAATCCTTCCTCAAATATGAAGTGGAACATCGAAGTGACATCAAGCTTCTAAGTTGGGTAAATTTTCCTATCTCTAACCAACTTCCCCCCTTTAAAGCTAAAATTTGAAGATTAGTGAGTTGCTCCACACCCAAATAGCCATTCAGTACACACTTGTTTATTTGGGATTGGCTTGAAACTTTGCCTTCCCAACACCCTAGATGTCTCAATTTCTGCAATTTCCAAATTGAATATGGTAAATTGTAATGAATATGTAAGACCTGAGAAAATTCCAATTTTTGGAAAAAGGGCAAAATGGTCATTTCAAAGAAAACTAAAATTTTTCTAGATCTCTGACAATAAACTGACTTCACTGGGCTTGAATCATCTCACGAATCTAGCTACTACATCGACTCGTCGACTCGAATCTAATTTACATCGCTTTTCGAGGCACCGTGTCAAAATGTAAATGACATGACGTGGACAAAAGTCACCTACTACATGTACTCTTATGATACATGTTGCAAGAGAGAGATGATGAAAACCCGACGACTCAGATACAATGTCAATAAAAATCCAAGAGTAAGGGACACATAGGAATTTGGAAATGCTTTTGAATGACACAAGACAAAAGACAATATTATTTTCCCCAATTTGAAGCCAAATCAGCGTGTTAATGCATTGAGCTTGGCTCAGTTTCTAGAGAGAGAGAGAGAAAGCTTCTTCTCTCTAGATTCACCGACGACTCATTGACATGGAGCAAGAAGGCAAGTTGTTCTACGCAACAAGGGCTAGCTGGCAACGATCAGCGGAGCCCGGCTACCCAAGATAGAGTGACCTTTTCCTACTTGTGTTAATCTTTGTTTAAGAGCCATGAAATGGTTAGAACGTTCTGGGAGGTCAGGTTTTTTAGGGCCATAAAACCTGGCCTCAAAAGCTTGAACTAAAGCTAAAAAAATCTCTATTCAGGTCGTGAAAGTAACCCGAGGGTTTCACTGTTCACATGAATAGCAACGTGAATATTTTTGTGTGAATTTTTATGATGTTGAGTGATTCAAAATGAATTGCTTCAGGTTTCGCTTAATTGTATTTACGCTAGCTAATTTCACAAGTATTGATGTGAATTTGCATAACATGATTTGTGTGAATTAATTATGTTAATATATACATGTTTCATATATTAGCATGAGTGGTTGGAATTAACATATTTGCATTGTACATGCAATTTTAAAACATCGTATGCATACGGGTGTGAGTGTGATACAGATCGACAATCAGACAGGTGTTCACGGTGTGTCGTGGAGTAATATCTATGAATGGATCAACACCGCGTAGTGGTGTTGATTAAAGGCTCGACAGGACAATGTCTAAATGAGTTCGCATCTGCCAAGGAAATGGAAACGCCTACTGCATTTCATGACCTGCAAGAATTTCTGCAATGTATGGGAGTACATGAGTATTCGAGAATTGTTTCGAGGGTCGACCAAATAATATTATTACATCTGAGTGTGTCCACTACAACATCTGAGGGTCAGCCCATATAATATCAACCGCCTGAGTTCCGCCAACTGATATACACTCCGAGGGCTGTCCACAAAATAGATTATTCCGAGTCCTGGTCCACCATTTATACTCCAGAGGGTTGTCCACTGGCTTAAAACAAATAGCTTTGTTTGGAAACGGTTTTCATTCATGGAAAATGCATGCTCGAGGGAGCCGGAGGGCTCGAGGTAAATGGTTGTAAATGAAAATGAAAAGATTAAGAGTAATCTGGTTGTCATCTAAAAATGACGTGAAATTTCATACTGCAACTCGTGATGCGAGGAGCTCGCGAGACTCCTCGGATACTGGGATGTGCGAGTCACATTCCCCATCCATGACATGTAGACATCCAGCATGACTCATGTATCTGGCTTCGAACGGTTCGATTGCTATTGCATGTACAATTTAGCGGAGTAACTCACGTAGGAAATTATCTCAGGCTTGCCACCCCGTCGGCATCACCATTTCAAGCATTGTGAGCGACGAGAAGACGACACTCATTGTGAGGTCATGCTGAGAAGAAGTTTACATGTGGTTGACATTGATGTTGTTGCATAACATGTATTAGAATTTTATAATTTTAATATATGTTGTACTAAGAGTATTGTATCAACTCTTGAACTATGGTATCTAGTTGGTGTATCTATTAATGAGTATTGATGTATGGGCCCAAGTGGTCATTTTTACTTATATTGGGACAGTCATGGAATCGTCGACATGTTGTACTTCGGGTAGAGCTCCCGTACAAAGGAGACTTCGCTCCGATTTTCGTGGAATGGTGCCCAAGTTACTGTGACATTCACGAATATTCCGCGGCCGACGGTCATTACCGCACCCTGTGTTTGGGGCTCAAGGTATCTTCTAAGTCATGACTCTGCAAATTAACCAATCTACCAATGGTCAATGGAAGCTGTCAAGATTATAAAATCCTTTATGTACAAGAATTTTAGTCAGATGAGTTCTCCTATACCTCGGGCGGAGCATATGCTTAAGTCTTGTCTTTCCTAAGTTCAAAATCGTAAGTAATTTAATATGCTCTAAAATATGCCCCAACTTTTTTCCATATTCTATTAATGATAATTAAAGATCTAAGTAATTATGCAAGCATTGAGAAACGTCATTGTTGATGAGATTTGAGGAATAACAAGCCAACGAATACTAATAGAGATGTGAAATCCATGTTTTCAATGCACTCAAAAGTTCGCTGTCCCTAGTAGCCTGAGACAAAGAAGGTCTCGAAGAGATCATGCATGCGAAAAGACAAACTCTCCATCTATCCCTCATTCACCCATTTGAATCAAACTTATGGACCAACCTATGTATGTAGTCCTCTGAAGGTTCGAAAGGTTTCTTTTCCCTTCTCTCAGATAAAACCTCATCCAACCTCAATTTAATCAGCTTACTTATATCAATCTTAGAGTCTTTCGGGAAGATCCCACAATAAAGAAAACAAGACTTCAAGTAATACCGTAAGTCATTGTAACTTAAAGATCTGTCTCCCAAGATGGCTTTGTCTTATCTTTTGTGGATAGTAAGCCTTCTAACACCAAGATAGCGAGCGGCAAACCTTCGCATTTTCTCACAATTTTCTTTCCCAATTCCTCTAACTCACTAGTTAGAGTGGTACGAGTCAGAGTACTAGTCATCCCTTTGAAAAGTTTTTTTCTAAAGAGATGCCAACTCTCATCCTCATTCATAAGACGGTTGATAGATATATTATCGAAGTATATGTGAAAGTAATTTCTTTTATTATGCATCAGATCAATATTTTGCCCCATCCTTAGCCTTTTGAAAAATGTGATCGTGTGCTTACTCCAAAATTCATTACTCCATACATCATCCATGACTACAAAGTACTTCTTCTCGAGGTATTCACAAAGCCTCTTTCGCAAGCCCATTCTCTCCCATGTCTCTTTTTTCAGATCACGTGAGAGACATAATACTATTGGCAATATCAAGAAAACAAGTCCTTTGCTTCAACTCTCAGACACATAAACCCAAGTTTACAAATGGGCGGTTTTGGCCGAACATCTTTCTGATTATAAACTTTTTTGGCAAGAGTTGTCAAGCCAAGGCCGCCCATCCCCACAATGGACACAACTGATCTTTTCTTATCTTCCCTTCACGCATTCGTTCATGTGCTGAAGAGATTATCGACCGCGGAAAACCACTTGTGATGAAACAAAGAGATTAACAGCAAGCACTAGCCTCGAAAAACCGTGATATATAATTGGTAACCAAGCGATATAGTTATGAAGGAAACTTAAGAAAAAAGAAAAAAATGAAGGAAAATAAACGTAGTTAAATTAGATATATATAATTTTATTTATCACTTCAAAATAATTTTATTTATTTTAACTCCATTAATATAAAAACTAAATAATTCTAAGAATTTGTAAAATTTTCAAGTAAATTTATTTATATTTAACTTTTTTAATATTCTTCATTACATACTCAAATATTATTAAAACAATCATTTTTTTCTTACTTTTTTCTTTCTTTCCTAAGTACTTCCAAAGAATCAAACACAACCTTCTATTTTGATAGCGCTTCCATTTCTCGGGTCGGCTCAAATTCCATGCCACACAAGGGCATACCTTTGTAATAAAGGATCGTAATCTTTATCATATGATTCACTCCCATACAACAATCACGCATTTCTGTATAGTAAATGAAAACGAATCACTGTTCAAGTTGATACACTAACACATTCAAAAACATATTGGATGAGAATGGGCATGAAGGAAGAATGCATTCGAAAGAAGAAGATGAGAAGTGAAAAAAAACAAATATGAGAAATTTTTGGAATTCTTCTTCAATGCCCTAACCCAAACGTGTTCCCTCCCTTTTATACAACGATCCTAACAAAACATAACAGAAATGGTTACACTCACTTAAATCTGTTGGGATTCCTCTAATTTCACTGCTTTGCCCTTAGCAATTGAAATCTCCTCCCAATTAGATTTCTCAAAATTCCTTTGTCTTTGTTGTTGAAGGATTTACTAATCTCGCACATGTTGCCTCGGGTGAGTCAATATTCTCCTACGTGCCGCTTTGTTCTCCGAAACCAAAATTTTAGCCACTGCTCATATCACATATATGACAAAAATGAATAAAAAACAATCAAAACTAGAAAAGAAAAGAGTGCAAGAATATTACAATCATGGGCATATCAGAAGGTATCTTGTTCACCTAATTTAATTAAAGGTCGTTGGTTGGTTTAATATCTTCCCCATCAAGACAGATGCGTGGGAGATGGGCAATGCAGTGCCAATCCCCTTCCTGTTTGTGGTCTGCATCTTTACTTAACTCAGGACAATCCTCGATCGCCAGAACCTGTAGCAGTGAGTATGATGCATCCCTTGTGGCAAAGCTGAAAGTGTAGGGCAGTCTTGAATCTTAATTTTCTAGAGTGAAATGAGATTTTCCAATGACTTAGGCAATGCTTTGAAGTTATGACAACTTGCAATATGTAAGTAGCGCAGGGTCGTAGCTGTTGGCCCGTCGATGAGCCAGTGGGGCAAAGCGTCTAATTTCGGTAATTTGCTGATCATAAAGGAACGGAGTCTAGTACTACTACCACTACTACTACTGGAGCCTTGAGTGCCATTCTCTTCATCTCCACCCCCATCCATTAAATCAAGCCTTTCACAATTGTAAATTATCAGATTCTCTAATGCGGTCAGGTGTTTTACACTTGTTGATAATGATACCAGGCTTGGACAATTTGAAATAATTAATGTTCTAAGAGCATTGAGGTTTTGTATTCCTTCAAACATACTTTCTAGATTGTCATACCTGTCAATCCACAAACAACGAAGAGAAATCAAGCATCCTGTCCTGCTCCTCTTTCCTGGCAAAGTTCTCTGCTTTGTGGTTACTGACAAAAATCTAGCTGACTGGTTACCCACATCACTCGGCAATTTCTTCAAGTTCCCCACACCACTAAGTATCAATGTCTGCAAATGGTACAACTTGCAGATGGAAGCTGGTAGTTTCTTGATCCTTTTATTCCTGAATAGGGTTAAATATCTCAAATGTTTCATCTCACCAATGGAGCTTGGCAACGCCTCAAAATCAGAGTCTCTTAAATCCAAATATCGATGTATCAATCTTAGCGCAAGTACTCACAAATGACTTACCAGCAGCCCCTCCATCTTTATAAGGAAACAAAATGGTTCTGATCTTGTCTATTTTCTGAGCAAGTGTTAGAACTTCTTCTGGACCATGACAGGAAACATGGCGAACCTCGCTGGAGTGGAGTTTTTTCTGCATCATTTGGAGGTAGTGATCAAATTGTGCCACTGACTGTGCAAGATCATGCACCAGATCATGCATTTAAAAGTAACAAAAATTTATGATCATCCACATCTTGAAAGAAAGATCTGAGCACACCAGTGAGATATTCATTACCGATATCTCCAAGTCCTCGCTTTCGCCGGATGGCTGAATGAGGCCGTGTGCCAACCAAAATTGGATTACCATGGTTGCTGAACTCAAAATCTCGGAAACAATGAACAAAGACAAAACATTGTTTTAAGCAAGCCGAAGTTCATCATAGCTGAGTTTCAATACAGGCAGAATTCTATCTTCTTAGATTTCCATATCTCATTGTCTCATAGATGCCCAAACATGTTCATCTACTCTTTCCGAAAAGGAAGCAGCCTAAAGCTCACTGCAAGAGGAACCCCTCCGCATTTCTTGACAATCTCATCCCCAAGTTTTACAAGGTTCGAGTAATGCTTACCTTCCCCATCTATAAACGCGCATTTTACAAACAAAGACAAACAATCCTGATGGGGAAGACCTTTTAATTCTTGTGGGGGAAGAGTACCCATGACGGATGCCACTGACTTTTTGCGGGTAGTCAGCTCACGATTTTACTGCCATCTGCACTACCCACGAGCAGCTCTTTCAATTTGAGCCATTTATCTCTCATCATTCCAAACATCATCTAGTATAAGCAGGTATCTGCTATTATTTAATGCATTTCTTAGTTGGGTTGCAATCCATCCAAAGGCAAGCCAGAGCGCTTTCCTGCTGTGCAGAAACAAGAATCTTCTTGTTAACTTCTCAGTTTCGAAATCTTCATCAGATACACAAACCCACATTCTTTGATCGAAATGTTCAATTACCCTTTCATCATTAAAGACCAATTTAGCAAGAGCCGTCTTCCCATCCCTCTGATCCCAATTATGGGAATGACAGAAACATTTTACTGCCTATCATTGCTTATTGCATTAATATTCTTAGAATGTTTTCCTTCCAGGTCCCTTCCACAATATCTGAAACATCAATGCAGGGAGGTCATCTCCTCTTCCTATTTACCATATTACTCTCCACTACAATCGCTCTCTCGGAGAGATTAAATTTAGAGTGATCAGCTGCAATCTTATCGAACCTCTCTCTCAGGTTCTTCATTTTGTGACCCATTTTGAAGCGAAATGCAAGTGGAGTTGACGTTGAGAATAAACTGCATACCTGTTTTCCAGTGCTCCCACTTTTGCAACTTCCGCTTGAGATCACTGTACTCACTTCATCAATCACATCATCAGCGTCATAAAGGGCGTTTTTGAGTTTTCTGAGCCAATCACTGGATCTGGTGGTTATTGGATTTCGCTCCTCAGCATCTAAGATCACGGCCTGAAGGAAGATATTGTATTTTTCAGATCTTCAAGGTCATCTTTGACACCCATACGAACAAACTTCTGAGAGCAAGTGTTTAATTTTCCCAGACTTGGTTTCATAACAGAAAGGCAAATGATTCAGCCATTTCTATGAAGAAAAGGAAAGTGGGAAGCAGAGGATCTCGAGAGTAGAACCAGTTCTTGTGCCCCAGTTGACTTGACTTGAACCTCTGTAGACACTAGATAAATAATATAAATTATTAAATATACGATAATTTAATTTTTTATAATTGTTGGGCCTAGGCCTTTACTATTAATTCTCTCTCGTTAAGACAGGCAGGTAAGGTAATTCACCATCAACAACAATTCAACATAACGGGAAGGTAAGGTGGACACTGACTGGTCATCCTCAACCCACCACATCTTTTTTTGCAGAGCTCTCAAATTCATTTGTTTAGGGTTCTGTATTAACATAATCGCCATTGCTAAAAGGAGATTTTAGTAGGGATTTTGGAGTTCTGTTCTCCCATATTTCTAGGCACAGCCGTGGGACAACCTAATCATTAGAAACATATTATTGTTTTCTTTTAATTGTTTTTTTTTGAAACAACATATTATTGTTTTTGAAAACAATAAAATTTAATCAATATCAACAAGAATTTAGTTGAAGTTTGGAAAATTCCTGCCCTCTTAAAATGCTATTTTATGTCCATCATGCCTTATTTGTAGATTTTAGGAGGGTTTTGAGTTTCTGTTCTCCTATTTCCTCAGCACAACCTAATCATTAGAAACATGTTATTGTTTTCTTGAAACAATAAAACTTAATTAATGGGGTTTGGAAATTCTGCATTTACATGCCATTTAGAAAAAGCACGTCACAAATTGAAAACTGAGCAAAGGAAGGGCACAAAGTGAAAATGCAACGCATATAAAAAAATTCTTGATCTCCTCCCATCCAAAAAAAAACTGTTTTTTTCTTAAAAACGAAGAGAATAAAAAAGTAGGAACTGAGAGCCCATTTATTTCAATTTTTTATTTTGAAACATAAAAACCAATTAGAAAACAAGCATCGCTTTCAGCATCAAAAATGGTGTTCTTGTTTAAGTACTCGATCATTCGAACTTCCTGACATCGTTAGCATAACGAACCTCGTTAAAACGACGATCCGACGATACTGGCTACGTCTACGATGAAGCTAATAAAAGACGAGGAAGACGTTAGAGGATGCTTAATTAAATTGCTTATATTTCCCTCGTAGGAGATCTTTCTAATTTGTAGAAAGTAGTTCACAAATCTCTCCTTGATTTTTGGAAAGAAAATCTTTTAATCTTAAGGATAAAATCTCTTCTTTTTTTATCAAGGATTAATTATTCCTTAATGCTGATTAATCTTTTCGAAATAAAGAATTGAAAATCAGAATCTCACGATAAATATCTTCTCATGTATTTTCATTTTCAGATACTTATCCATAATTAACTTCTCATACACAGAGATGACTAGTCAGAACTTAAAATTCCCAGACGTGCCGCCTCGAGAGCTAATCCACGGGAACACTCTGGCTTTCTTGTGATTCTCACCCAAGGTGCCTCCTAATTCTTACACAGAAGTAGTCAAAGAAATTTTTCACAACATATCTGCTACCAGTCTATATCGAGTAAGAGTCTCAAGACCACAGAATTATTAACGCCTCCTTTCCCTGGCTGAATTTCGCTTCACTTAAAATACCGTTGGCTTTAAACCTTAGTAGGAAAAGTTGGAAGGATCGGAAAATCATCAGCACATCAAACACGCCTAAGGTGAAGTGTTTGGATAAAGGCATGGCGACATTTCCCAATATGTCTGCGGGCGATGATAGTTTGGTTTGCCAAGATTTAATGCGCCTGCTGTGTTTCACCCTATATAAAGGCGCCTCAAAAGCAATTTTTTACTATTTCACAAAGCCTTTTGCATGTTGCAATTTCGTTTCTCCTGTGCTTCTACAAACTTTTCTTTCATGGGAATCCATCTGAGGTCCTTCGACCGCTCAATTTTCTCTGTGAGTTTTCAAACTTCGCTTGTATCACTTACTATTTTTTTTTTGCTCTAAGCCAGGAGTATTTTGGTCGTAGTTCTGCTTTTCTCGAGGGTGTAAACATCATCGGTGGTGTTCTTAGGTTTCATGGCAGCTACTGGGTTGTTGGGACCTCCAGAGGGATTTTTCGTTTTCGTCGATCCCTTTATCCGTTGCTGGCCCCAGAACGGCGAGAGTACGATGAGGCTTCCACTAACCTGCTTCGGGTGTAAGAGGGGACCCCTCCGAAACGCCCATAACAAGTCCCTGGGCCGCCATCATATCGAGATGTCAAAACAAGACGACTACCTTAACAATGGAGCGCGTATAATGCCGTCATTTTAATTCCTCGAGAGCACTTTCCACTGACTTTGCCTTGTCTCCCCTTCGTGAAGCAGCCTTACACTTCACTAAAGTACCTCCCGCACTCTGTACATCCGAATATCTTGATTCTTAAGGCCGCAATGTGTTGAAACTCTTCTCTACCAGTTGGATATTTCGCTGGTAGAGATTTGTTTTATTTATACTTTAATGATTGGGATTGGGGGCCGCCTATCTATATCAGGCCATAGCCCTCATCTACAATTTGTAACCGGGCTTCCGAACTCCCCCAAGACCGAAGTGATGTTTTGGTTAAAGGTCCATGGTACGACACCGAGCCTCTAGACTCCCTTCGACTAATCAGCCCTTCATTCCTGTGTTCATTTCACTGTGGGACTTATACCTTCTGTGCCATCCGTGCTTTTACATGCCCTTCATTACTGTAATTTCGCTTGTTTCGACATGTCTTCTTTCAAATTTCGTGAGGTAAACGCAAAGGAGGCCAACCACATAGGTGGGAGAAGGCCAGCCTGGGAGCAAATCAAACCCGCTTCAGATCGAGGGGGGCAACCACGAGCCTCTTATCCGTGAAGAACTCTGAAGAATTAATCTCCAAATTCCTCCTTACATACCATCCCGTCCGTCGCCAACGTAGCCTGCTAGAGGCAAACACTACCTCGTCGACCTCCTAGCTCAATCCGGGCAAATTTCCGCACAAGTGGGTTATGTTTCTAAGAGCCCCAAGCTAAGACTACTCAATAAACCCCGCCACTGTCCACCCCCTAATCACCTCGGATGAACAAGATTC
>JAEQBH010002643.1:0-211144 GCA_016808115.1 Tetrastigma voinierianum
TATGGGACAACAATGTTGAACCCTTCAATAGATGGCTTGAATGACTAGAACATGCGTTGAAATATCTCAATGTTTGGTATATTGCTATAAAATGTTTTCAAATTACAACACATCCATGATTTACTTTCTAGGCCAAGAACAAACATGACATCTCTCTATATGATAGATAAAAGTCACCAAAATAAGTGTCTAAGTGCTTTATGCTTTCCATCCAACGTCTTTTTGTATGAAATTTCATATCCCCATTTCTCCATCACACTTGCTTGAATAACAACTATAGATAAAGTGAACTGTGTCTTAATAATTGCCTTGATATGAGTAGCAACCAAGTTTGAGTCTAATTGATGATGGTCCCGATTCAAGAAAGGATTGACACAGGTATGCGACCCTTTAGACTTGTTGATAATAAATAAACAAGTATCTTTCACAAGCATGACACGAAACTTCCATGGACATTGACATTCCTTGGCCTTCTTACATCTTAAAACTAACAATTTTTTTGAGGATGCAACAACCATAAACTCTTGGTGTGCTTTAATTGAGTAAATCTTTGCAGCCTCTTGCAAAGTTTGGAGTAAAACTTAGCCGACTTAGATTCTTTACTTGAGTATCCGATGGTATCTTCACCCGTAGAGTCAATCACTTGAAATAACATTACTAAAGTTTTCAACATGTTCAAATGAAATTGATGGTGTGAAACGATATTAACGGAGATGAAACTCATCCTGGATTCCTCAGCATCACAAGTTATTTGATACATCCTGAAGATGCATGCAGCGAACATATCCACGCTCATTCTCAAACTTGGTTGAAAGTATGTGGAAGGATGATATATGTTCATTAGCCGAATATCTAAATCTCCATTAGATTTATCATCCAACACCTTCATTAGATTCATCATCTTCATAGTCTTTATCATCTCCGCATACTCCGCATACATCGATATTCGGTCTTTGGACATTTCTTAGGCCCATGACTATAATCAAATTTTCTGACATTTTTGTAATGCCCTAAAAATACCCTAGTAGTTTTATAACATGTTTAGGGTATAAAATAAGTTAAATTGAATTTTTCTGGAATTTATATTGTGAAAGAACAAAAAAAATAAATGATAAAACTCGAAAATTATACAAGAATTAAGGTTAAATTGGTAAAATGTCAAAATGAGGACCCAATGGTTATAAATGAGTAAGTGTATATGCCAAAATGGAAAATTTGAAGAAATGAAGTGTAAATGAAAGACAAAAGAATAACCAAAATGCAAAAAAATGGGAAAATGAGCAAAAATGTGAGAGCCAAACATGGCCTTATGAAGGATGTGGATTAAGACCAAATTTTGGTCTTAGAATGAGAAAGTTCTCATTTGGGTAAAAGAGAAGAGAAGGGCACGGTCGAGGAGAGGAGCGAGTTGGTGTGATTCTCTCAATCTTGGGTTCCATTTGATCAAGCAAAAGGAAGCTAGAGTCAAGCTAGTGGAAGAAATCAAGAGATTTAAGGTATGAACTAACCCTAACTTCCCCTAAATGTTGTGTTTGGGTTTGATGAAAACCCCAAATCGACACAGAAGTGTTTTAAATGGTTGTAGATCAGTTTTGAGATTGTTTTGGGTTAAGTTTCAAAGTGCTTTTGGGTTAGGATTGGTTTTGAGGAATTTTTGTATAAAGGAATTGTTGGGGTTTTAGGAGAGATGCTGTTAAAATTTTCCAAAACCCATATTTTTGTGTTGGTCATAACTTGGTCATCACTCATCCAAATTGAGTGATTCATTTAAGACAAAATTAGACTTTAGAAGAACAAATCTCCTTAATATAATTGTATTCAAATTTGGACCCCATTGGACCTAGAAATTCGTCAAAGTGAGGCTCTATTTTCGGGCAAATTCTAGTTCAGTTTGGTACAATTTTGGTGTTTTGGAACATTTTTGGTATTTAGGCCATAAGTTGAGTTTCAATTATCTAATTGAGTGATTCAAATTTTTGGGTAAACTAGACTTCTAAGATAACAAATCGTCTTGAAATAAGTTTATTCTAATTTGGACCCCATTGGACCCATAAATTCGTCAAAGTAAAGCTTTATTTTCAGGCAAATTATGGTTCTAGTTTGGTACAGATTTGGTGTTTTGGAATAGTTTTCGTATTTAGGCATAAGTTGAGTTTCGCTCATCCAAATTGAGTGATTCAAATTTTTGAATAAACTAGACTTATAGGAGAACAAATCTCCTTAAAATAAGTGTATTCACATTTGGACCCCATTGGACCTAGAAATTCATCAAAGTGAAGCTCTATTTTCGGGAAAATTCTGGTTATGTTTTGAAAATAGAGTAGTCCCGGTTGTTTTGAACATATCTTGAGTTTCAGTACTCCGAATTGGATGATTCCAATTTCTGAATAAAATAGATTTATAGGGGAACAATGGACTTGAAGGAAGTTGGGTAAAATGTGTCTAATTTTTTCCCATAAAATTTTACTTGAAGGAAGTTGGGTAGAAAATAACCCTAACTAGAAACCTAAATAAATAACTAATATTGTTCTCTAATTTTGATGGATTAGGGGTTGGTGACGAGGAAGCCTGACCTAAGAATGGGATTCCGAGGATAGGAATCGAGGAGCGACAACCTTTTTGGGTTTGTTCTCCATATCTCTCTTCTTATTTCAAGTTTTGTGATCGTTAGTTGAAATGATTTTCAAGAAAACTACATATGTGACTTGTTTTAAGCGATTTGGGAAAATTGATTTCAAATGCATTGCCATAAAAAAATTGTATGAGCATCAAAATGTATTATTTGGGTATAAATGTATATACAATATTGTAAATTACTATGACTAAGTTTTAATGCCCTTAATAGAATGTTATCTGTCATATTCGAATTAAAGATAGATTGACATACCAATAAGGGTCAAACTAGCAGTACTGTGAACGAAATGAAATATAGTGACATACCGATCCATATCCTAGCGGGACAGTATCGGTAGTGTACACATAATGATTTTTAAATAACCAGTCAACAATCCAGTGAGACCGTACTGTGTTATAAAATGTTATTTTTATACCGGCCTACAGCCCAGCGAGACTGTGCCGGTGATTCCATTATCCTATGCACCGAAAGAAATGGTTAAATTCGTTTAAGGGCAAAATTATAAGTAAATGTGTGAAATGCATGATTTGAGTTTCGAATGAAATATTTCATTTGAAATTGTATACTTTGAAGTGATCAAATGATTTGAAAATGAAAGTATGTAAATAAGCATATATATAATGTATATTGCATGGACTATTGAAATTGTGCCTAAAACATTATTTCGAAAAATTTGTATATTTGTGTTTTAATTGAAATGAAGAGAGAATTGCATAGAACCACTAAGCATGAAAATGCTTGAGTGTTGTTTCTCATCCTTTGCAGTACCAAGTGACTAGGGACAAGAGCAAAGACCACAGAGTTCAGAATCATCGTTGAATCGTGCAGAGTATAAGTAAACGCTCTGTCTCATGCATACATTTCATCCCATGACATTATTTGATCCTTTTTGTAATGAAACCAAAAATGTATAAGTTTTCATGGGAATAATATATTTGATTTATTTGTGGAGATGAACTCTAATAATGTTTTGGAAATGATAATGTTGAATGGCGCCTGCCATATTGGATAAGTGTTAATTGACAAAACGGTGGGCCCTCTTTAACCGAAATGATTATGCGACATTTATTTCTACAATATTCGAAAATGTATATATGGTAAATCAGTCCATCCGAATCGGTTCGACCCTCGAGCCGAGTCGAGATGCGAGAGCATAACATATGTAGTAATTATCGAGCCACAGTTTATGATCCTATGAATTGATTTTGCATTATGTGTCATGCATTGCATTTGCATATAAAGTTACGTGACTTTGATGTGGATCTTGTCGGTCTTAATAGTTCAACCTTCTGCGGAAAGTTCGAGGCCCCGATAAGGTTGAGGTGACTCGAGGTATGAGCTCAGCCCGCCCAAGTGTGGATGGTGAAATGATACATGCTCTTATAGACTAGGAATTGACCCGTTCTTATGTTTGTACTTCCATTTCTAGTTTGGGTAGTTTGCGAAGAGTGAAACCAGTATGATATCTTGGTGACAAATTCGGCTGGGAGCATAACATCATTGTGAATAGAGTCTCTGAGAGATTGTCCCATCGAGGAATCACAGTATGAATTCCCGGGAGACTTAATCGAGTTATTATTCAAAGAATTCAATGTGATATTAGGGATGGATTGGTTGTCCCGACACTAAGTGGTAGTTGATAGTAGAATGAAACGAGTGACCTAAAGGACATCATTTGGCCAGTGACTTTCATCAATGAGGAGGCGAGAACCACCTCTCTAATGTGATGATGCCACTTCACTGCTGGAACGATGGTTCAAAGGATGTAGACCAGAATCTTAGTTTAGAGCGCGGTATGGACATTTTGAGTTCCTTGTAATGTCATTTGGGTTGACAAATGCACAAGCAACTTTCATGGACTTAATGAGCAAGTGTTCCAGGCCGTTTTAGATCGGTTTGTCATAGGTGTTTATAGATGACATCCTTGTGTATTCAAAGGATCGGGAAGATCATGATACGCACGCCCGGAGTGTGTTGAAACCTTGAAAGAACGATTTTATGCAAAAATGAGTAGTGTGATTTTGGTTGAAAGAAGTGTCATTTCTTGGACACATTGTATCGAAGAAGAATTATGGTGGATCTAGGAAGATAAGTGATTCTTGAATGAAACCATTGAGAAATGTCCCAGAAGTGCGTAGTTTCCTAGGCTTGGCAGCTTACTACGAAGGTTCTTACTCGACCGAACCGGTAAGGAATATGTGATCTTAGACGATGCTTCATTAAATGGACTCGGATGTGTCCTTATCCTAAGAAGGAGTAAAGTGGTAGCTTATGCTTCAAAATGGAGTTAAACCGCATGAAAAAGAATTACCTACGCATGATTTGGAGTGGCTACCACATTGTTTTTGCGTGAAAATATGGAGACACTATCTTTACGAGGAGAAAAAGTCGACATCTATAGCGATCCGCAAAAGTCTTAGTTTCCCTCACTGCTGAGGAAAGCAACTTGAGACAACGTAGATGGATGGAGTTGATCAAGGATTATTATGATTGTGCTGATCAATTACCATCCCGGAAGGCTAATGTAATGCGAGATATACGAGTAGAAAGTCGTACAAACACTTGAGCGTTGAATGCTCATTTTGTCATTGTCGAAACGAGTTACCAATTATACATAGCGAAGCCCGATAGCAAAAAGCGGATTTGGTGAATCGGGTGCTGGGAACCTTGAAAGGATGATGAGAAAATTTATACTATTCTAAGTCAGAATATAGAGGAGAAAGAAAGCGAATTTTTCGGTGAATGAGGATGGATCTTTGTATTATAAGTCAGGTTTGTGTACGATGATGATGAAGCGGGAAATCCATTCTTGAAGAGGCACATAATGGATCCTTTGCTATGCATCCCGATAGCACAAAAATGTATTAGGATTTAAAGACTTCATACTGGTGGTCCAAAATGAAGAGAGATGTTTCGGAATTTGTGACTAAATGTATGGTGTGTCAGAAAGTGAAAGCGGAACATCAAGTTTCTTCGGGATTGTTGTAGCCTATTAGAATACCCGAGTGGAAATGGGACCGAATCACAATGGATTTGCTGGTCGGGTTACCATTGACAGGGAGAAAGCATGATTCAGTTTGGGTTGTGGTAGACCGATTGACGAAATCAACTCACTTCCTACCAGTAAGAACTGACTATTTACTTGATAAGTTGGCAGAGCTTTACATAAAGGAAGTAGTTTGGTTACATGAGATTCCAGTGTCTATCATTTCAAATAGAGATCCGAGGTTTATCTCGAAATTTTGGGGAAAATTGCAAGTCTTTAGGCACTGTTGACTTTAATACGACTTTCCACTGCGGACGGATGGACAATCGGAGAGAGTGATTCAAGTTTAGAAGATATGAGAAGTTGTGTGATCGACTATGAGGTGGATTAGGATAGACATATTCCTTTAGTTGAATTTTGTATAACAATAGCCCGGTCGAGTATTGGAATGGCACTACGAGGCTCTCTACGGAAGGAAATGTAGAAGACACCATTGTGTTGGACGAGTTAAGTGAGGAGAAGAAATGTCTGACCCCGATTTGATTCAAGAGATCGAAGAAAGGTGAAAATGATCAGAGAAAGATTAAAGGTGGCCTTGGATAGACAAAAGTCTTACGCCGACTTGAAGAGAAAAGACAAAAGTCTTACGCTGACTTGAATAGAAAAGATATTCAATATGAGATCGGTAAGAAAGTTTTCTTAAAAGTTTCTCCTTGGAAGAAAGTCATGAGATTCGGGAAAAATGGCAAGTTGAGCCCTAGGTTCATTGGGCCGTATGAAGTATCGAGAAAGTGGGTCCAGTGGCATATAGACTAGTCTTACCTCTAATGTTGGAAAAGAAGATGCATGTGTTATGAGAACGCAAGTGGGGACCCATCACATGTGGTCTCTTCGGAAGTTATTAAGCTTAGACCAGACTTAACATACGAAGAAGAGCTGTAGAATCTAGGCTGAGTGAGAATTACGGAGACAAGCGAATCTGTTAGTTAGTATTGTGGAGGAAACCCTGAGACGGAGGAAGCCTATAATAGAAGTGAAGAAACCATGCGTCCAACCGGTATCCTGGCTTGTTCAATGAAGGTAATTTCGAGGATGAAATTCTTGTAAAGAGGGGAGAGTTGTAATGCCCTAAAAACACCCTAGCAGTTTTATAATATGTTTAGGTTATAAAATAAGTTAAGTTGTATTTTTCCGGAATTTATGTTGTAAAAGAACAAAAAAAAAATGATAAAACTTGGAAATTATACAAGAATTAAGGTTACATTGGTAAAATGTCAAAATGAGGACCCCAAGGGTCATAAATGAGTAAGTGTATATGCCAAAATGGAAAATTTGATGAAATGAAGTGTAAATGAAAGACAAAAGAATGACCAAAATGCAACAAAATGGGAAAATGAGCAAAAATGTGAGAGCCAAACATGACCTTATGAAGGATGTGGATTAAGACAAAATTTTGGTCTTAGAATGAGAGAGTTCTCATTTGGGAAAAAGAGAAGAGAAAAGCACGGTTAGTGATTCATGCCCCAGTAGGGGTGTTCTAAATCAACAAAATTTATAAACCTAACACCTTCTACTAGTGTAGCAAAGCTACTATAGTATAGAGGCTCTAGGATCGATCCATAGGGATGGGTTTTTCTTGTATAAATGGCAAGTGATATCCTAAACTGGTGAGTTCAATTTGGATTTTAAGGTTTTTGTAAGCAGTGGGAGTTTTAATGGTAGCGGAAATAGGCGAAGTAAAATAAAAAAATTATGAAAAAGAACTCCTTGAAGCATCGGGCTGTTAGGGTTTGAGGTCGAGAAGGTAAATGAGGAGTCCTCGGGTCTTTTTTTCCTTGCGTTGGGAGCATAACATATAGTCATTTCCCGAGCAGGATCTTCATTTGCTCTCAATGAATACTAATAATTTTCCTTTGAAATATAGCATTTATGGGACATAAATGTTCAGTTCAATAATCTATCTGCAAATCTCTGCATACATTAAGTAATAAATGACAATAATGAATAGTTGATGGATCTAGCAATAAGCATCCTTGAACCACTAAACTTGAAATGCAGATTGTAAGGTATATCAAAGATATTTAATCTATCCGCCTTTGAGAATAGAGACATAAATATCCATGAATGTTTGCATTAAATACATGAGAACCGTCATTTTACCCCATAACCCTAGCCCAGTAGCTCTCCTCTTCAAGGATGGAGGGGGCTTAGCCAACCATCCCTTGAGTTGTCATCCTCAAGGGGTGTTTGACAGGTGGGAAAATGTAAGAAAAGCAAAGAAAATGAAGCAAAAAGAGAAAAACGAGAGAACTTACAATGCTCTGTATTTCCACCAAAAGCCAAAAATCAAGTTTGTTCTCTACAAGTTTGAGCTTATATAGAGCTACAAATAGGATAGAATACCAAAATACCCTCAAAAGACATTAAACAAGGAGGGCAAAATGGGAAGAAAACCAAAAGTACAAAAAGTCAACAAAAACCGGAAAAATTTGCGGTGTAGGAAGTTTATAGCCACAGAAGAATTTGTAATCTTGGGAATTTTAATAAAGTTGCAAAATTTATAAACTTTGCGAAATTCCAGTTTAATGAAAATGGAAGAATTTTCGTAGGGGTTGCGAAATTTTATAGCCCTTTAACGAAAAAATAGTACCTCTTGTTTCTTGTACGCAACTTCTAGACTGCCTTTCATTGATCTTCGTTCGGCTTTATTTCTTCATTAGCCGAGCTAGATTCCCTAAATTCGAGCTAAAACTGTGAAAACAAAGCGATACTTGCCACAAAAATGATTAGTAGCAATGCTAAGTCCTTAATATGCCGAGTTGGGCTAAAGATAGATTTGATTGCTTTCACGCAAAACTCAAAACTCGGAGTTTTAGTGATGTAAAATAGCACTATTTGGGCAGTAATCAGTTAGAGAGGGAGCCACGTTGGGTTCCATTTGATCAAGCAAAAGGAAGCTAGAGTCAAGCTAGTGGAAGAAATCAAGAGATTTAGTGAACCTAACTTCAAATGTTATTATGCAGGTTTTGATGAAAACCCCGAATCGAATAGAAGTGTTTAAATGGTTGTAGATCAGTTTTGAGGTTGTTTTAGGTTAAGTTTCAAAGTGCTTTTGGGTTATGATTGGTTTTGAGGAATTTTTATATAAAGGAAATGTTGGAGTTTTAGGGGAGATGCTGTCAAAATTTTTCCAAAACCCATGTTTGTTTTTTGGCCATAACTCATCCAGGTGGTGATTGAATTTACTGGATAAAGAAATTTAAACACAGGAGAACAAATTTCCTTGAAATAATTGTATTCAAACTAGACCCAATTGGGCCCAGAAATTCGTCAAAGTGAGGCTCTATTTTCAAGCAAATTTTGGTTCAGTTTGGTACAGTTTTGGTGTTTTGGAATAGTTTTCGTATTTAGGCTATAAATTGAGTTTCACTCATCCAAATTGAGTGATTCAAATTTTTGGGTAAACTAGACTTCTAGGAGAACAAATCTCCTTGAAATAAGTGTATTCACATTTGGACCCCATTGGACCCAGAAATTCATCAAAGTGAAACTCTATTTTTGGACAAATTCTTTTTATGTTTTGAAAATAGAATAGTCTCGGTTGTTTTGAACATATCTTGAGTTTCAATACTCCGAATTGGATGATTCAAATTTCTGAATAAAATAGATTTATAGGGGAACAATGGACTTGAAGGAAGTTGGGTAAAAAACAACCCTAACTAGAAACCTAAATAAGCCAACTAATATTGTTCTCTAATTGTGATGGATTAGGGGTTGTTAACAAGGAAGCCTGACCTAAGAACGAGATTTCGAGGATAGGAATCGGGCGCTTGACCTTTTAGGTTTGTTCTCCATACCTCTCTTCTTATTTCAAGTTTTGTGATTGTTGGTTGAAATGATTTTCAAGAAAACTGCATATGTGATTTGTTTTAAGCGATTTGGGAAAATTGATTTCAAATGCATTGCCATAAAAAAAATTGTATGAGCATCAAAATGTATTATTTGGGTATAAATGTATATACAATATTGTAAATTACTATTACTGAGTTTTAATGCCCTTAATAGAATGTTATCTGTCATATTTGAATTAATGATAAATTGGCATACCAATAAGGGTAAAACTAGCAGTACTGTGAATGAAATGAAATATAGTGGCATACTGATCCGTAGCTTAGCGGGACAATATCGGTAGTGTACACACAATAATTTTTAAATAATCAGTCAGCACAGTAGCCTAGTGGAAGCCCGTCTTGTGTTATAAGTATTTTTATACGACTGACCCGGCGAGAAGCGTATCGGTGATTCCATTATACATGCGAGAAAAATGGTTAAATTCGTTTAAGGGAAAAATTATAAGTAAATATATTAAATGCATGATTTGAGTTTCGAATGAAATATTGCATATGAAATTGTATACTTTGAAGTGATCAAATGATTTGCACATGAAAGCATGTGAAATAAACACACACACACACACACACATATATATATATATAGCATGGATTATTGAAATTGTGCCCAAAACATTGTTTCAGAAAAGCTGCATATTTGTGTTTAATTGAAATAAAGAGAGAATTGCATAGAACCACTAAGCATGAAAATGCTTAGTGCGTTGTTTTTATCATCGCCTAGGTATTGAGTGACTAGGAATGAAGCAAAGACTACATAGTTAGTCGTCGTCGAATCGTCGCGAATTATAAATGGCAACCGTCTCATGCATACATTTCATCCCATAGCATTATTTGATCATTTTTGTAATGAAACAAAAAATGTAACATAAGTTTCACGAAGAATATATTTGATTTATTTGTGGAGATGAACTCTGATAATGTTTTGTAAATGATAATGTTGAAAGGGCATACATGTCATATTGAATGAAAGTGTCAATTGACAAAACGGTGGACCCTCTTTAACCGAAATAATTATGCGACATTTATTTCTACATTATTTGAAAATGTATATATGGTAAATCGGTCGTCCGGATCCGATTAAACCTCAGTAGAATTGAATCTTAGGTATATTTATTATCGACCTACTCAGACAATAAATGCGTAGCAGGTATCCACATATTGATTCGCGTGAGAAACCCAGCAGAGCGACCTCAATATACAATTCAATTTCCTCCATGCCAGTTGTGTTAACCAAGTTCAACATTCGGTACACACTACTGTCATCCCATATTGGAAAAGTTAGAACCTATTCCACTTTTTTGGGGATACTTACAATTGATGTCTAATTTGAACATTTGTTTGTCAATAGTTGTCCTTGAGTATATCATATCACCCAACTGTTCAAATGTGCAATCAACCAGTACATCTAAAGGCACAATAAAAGCTTTGTTCCCGACATATTTGACATATGTTTCAGTCCTCAGTATATTTCCATTGTAATAACATATCACGGGAATAGTGGAAACAAAAATAATTGACCTATACGAAATGGTCTCGGTAAGTTAAATAATATGAGTGGTCATTATCCTTATCATTTAAACTACATTCATGGATTCTAAAGTCAATATGAGAGGGCATATAGTAGAGAGACAAATACAATAACAATTGATTAATTGATTGAATCACTTGGAAAGGCCTTGTAAAATGGTCTCACAACCATTGAAATATTATATATACTTGGAGATTGGGCCAGTCGTGTGGGTTTGTGGTAAAGGTAAAAAACATAAAACCTGTTAGCTGATATGTTTGCTCAACCCTTTATAGATTTTGGTGATCTAGGGTTGATCAAACCAGTGGGGAAAAGATTTAGGCCTTCTTTGTTAATAGTTTTTTAAACAATTTTTTCTTTCGAAAAAAAACAATGAGAGAAGGGAAAACCCAAATATCGGTATGTTTGGTTGCAATTTTTGAAAATTATTTTTGTTATCAAAAAACAAGGAGAACAAAAAAACAGGACAACACTTTAATTTGATTCCTTTTTTTTTTTAAACACAAAGAACACAAAACACTAAATTCAAATGACAAGAATAGCTTTCTGAAAAACATAAATAATGTTTTTTGTGTTTTCAAAAAACACAAAATTATTTTTTTGAATTTTAAAACTAAGCAAACTAAATTTTAATGTTATTATTCCATCATATAATTATACATATAAAGTCTTTTCTTGAAAGTAAATGCATAAAACTTGCATTCTTTTTTTATTAAATTTTTTTTTCATCTATTCACTTTGTATTATATTGTTGTATTACTATCTTCTTATAAGACTTGGGGCCTCAGTCTCTCTTACATCTATCTTTTACTATTTAAATTAGGCCTTAAGGGAATTTTATTATTTTTAAAATTTACAATATAATAGTTAATAATAATACTTTTCAGAAAACACCATAATTATGTTCTATGTGTTTGCAAATAATTGTTCTCACAAATAGTTATAAAAAACAGCTACCAAACGAGGCCTTAGCTTTCATATGTTTGTTTATTTGTTTATCTTTTTTACTACAATTCCATTGTTTTAAATTCCGATACTGGTAAGTATTCCTTGCTTGCTTTCAACATTTCAAACGCATCAAAAAATTCTATCAACTTTTATTTATCTTTTCCATGTTGACATTGAAAGATGAATCATGATTTTCCCATCGAATCCGTGTGCCATTGAACTTTGACCCCCTAGTTTAAATCAGAAATCTAAGCCATTGTAGGTCATTTTCTTCAGCGAAACTCATCAAACTCTTACATCAATCAAAGCCAAATACTTGAATACATACAAAATGCTTGGTCATTGACCAACTTTTTCACTTGCGAAAGCAGGACAACCGGAAATTAAAATAACAAGCGCGGCCTTCGAGCGCAGCTACCTCTAATAGGGTGGACCTAGAATCGTTCTCATCTAAAGTGTATAATAATGGAATGAGGGCCGCTATGGATCGAAAGATGCCCGTTTAATTCAAAACAAATCGAGATGCATTTTGGTATGGTGTGCATAGCTCGAACCTCTATGCTTATGGAGCTCTATGATAGCCCTCTCATTTCCTTATTTCTCTTAGCCTGACTATTAAAAACACTAAATTTAGATAATAATAACACTTTTCATAAAATACCACAATTATGTTCTATGTGTTTGCAAATAATTGTTCACCATGAAATAGTTACAAAAAGCAGTTCTCAGCAAAGGCATAGCCATATGTTTGTTTCTCAATAAAATACATTTAATCACCACATTATCAACAAAACACTACACTCCAACAAGAGTATCACCCACAGTTAAATGGGAACTAAACCCAAAGATTTATCATCACATTATCAACAAAACACACCAACAAAAGCAACAATGTAAGAAGTTTTCAACAAAAAACAGTCAAATGTAGGAGGATTACATGTTGTGGAGTTGAATGGAGTACTAGAAGAGAAAATATGAGGCAAAAATCACTTGATTTCCAAACCCTAATCGGTTGCCAATAGAGGAGCAAGTGAAAAACATGAGAGAAATTGGAGAAATGGGGGAGGAAGAAGGGTTCAGCAGATTTTTAATACGCAATAATGTCGTTGTTGGTGACAGCGGCATTTTTAATTTTTTTTAAATGATGAAGATTGTTGTTCGGGACAAGCGGAAGTACTTTAAAAACAGTAATAAAATTTGTTATTAGAATGAGTCATTTTGTTTATCTCCTACGTGGCCCAAACACACTAGATTGGACAATAGTTTCTCATACCACATATTTTTGTAATTTTTTTTTTTGAAAATATGTATTTAAATCCAAAACTCCCTTTTAGGCTGTTAGAAAACTAATAATAGAAAATGTAGTTCTTTTTGGGAGTCTTGGATTAAAATAATAATGTTTTTTAAATTACAAAAATAATTTGAAACTATTGCCCAATCTACTTCGTTTGGGCCACGGAGGCTAAGCAAATGTTTGTTGTTTTCAACAACAGCTTTATAATTTTTTTTATGCAAATGCCGTTGTCCTGAACAACAACTTTATAATTTTTTTTAAATGATAATGTTGTCGTTGGTGACAACGGGCATTTACTATATCAAACATATTATTTCAAATTGTAAATATTGATTTTAAAGATTACGTTTGATATCTAAAATCATAACTTTTCCAAATTTATATGGTTTTAGTTTAAATAATTTATCTAAAAAAATCCACTTTTACGTATTTGTTGAATCAATAAAAAATCAAATACAAATTATTAAAATTAATGATATCTCACATGATTCACCTATTGATACTATTTACTCACCCTTTAAATAACTTGTTTTTGTGTTTAGAAAGATTTATAATAATATGTAATAATAAAATTAAATAGCCAGTAATTCACAAAAAAATAGTAAGATAAATATGAAAAACAATAATATAAAATAAAAGGAAATATAATTTAAAATAATTACTTTTTAAATTATCCATTGAAAAATCGATTTTTGCATGAATCTCGATTATTTTAATATCAAATAAGATAATATTTTTAAAAAATATTAATAAGATAAATATGACAAACAATTTAAAAATAATAATGTAAAATAAAATGACAATATAATTTAAATAAATAGTTTTTTAATAATTAATATCAAATATCAAAAAATTGTTTTAATCTGAGATAAACTAAATTTTTTTTCAATAAATAATTTTAAATTAATAAGATAATATAAAATATTTTTTTTCAACGAATAATTTTAAATAAACTTTTAAATTTTTTTCATATTTATCTTATTAATTTTTTTAAATTATCTTATTTGATATTAAAATAATCGAGGCACAATTTTTCTTATTTGATATTAATTATTAAAAAATATTTATTTTTAAATTATATTATCATTTTATTTTATATTTATTCTTTTTAAAATTGTTTTCATATTTATCTTATTAATATTTTTTTAAAAATTATCTTATTTGATATTAAAATAATGGGCTTCATACAATCCATTGTTTTCAACGAATAATTTAAAATATAATTATTTTAAATTATATTTTCTTTATTTTATATTATTCTTTTTTAAATTATTTTTCATATTTATCTTATTAATATTTTTTTTTAAAGAATTACCCTCACTATAATTTTATTATTATTATTACAATAAATATTCACAAACACAAAAACAAATTATTTAAATGGGTAATTAAATAGTACTAATAGGTATCAAGTGAGATATCGTGAATTTTAATAATTGATATTTGATATTTGATTTTTGATTGATTCAACAAATACATAAAAGTGATTTTTTTAGATAAATTATTTAAACTAAAAACTATATAGATTTGGGAAATTTATGATTTTAGATATCAAATCAATATTTACAATTTGAAATAATATGATAGAGTAAATGCCGGTGTGACCAATAGCGGCACCAAGGCATTATTATATTTAAAAAATTAAAATGCTTCTATTGAGGATAGTGGCATTTACTTAGGTATTAGGCAATAATTAATATTTGATTTTTGATTGATTTAACAAATGCATAAAAGTGGATTTTTTTAGATAAATTATTTAAACTAAAAACTATATAGATTTGAAAGTTATGATTTTAGATATCGAATCAATATTTATAATTTTAAAATAATATGATGTAAATGAATTTGTCACCAATAATGGCACCAAGAGCGTATCATTTTAAAAATTAAAATGCTTCTATTGAGGACAGCGGTATTTGCTTAAATATTAAACAATAATTTCAAATATACATTATTTTAGTCCAAAACTCAGATAAATGAGCTAGGAGACCAATGGATGAGGTGGTTGGTCGGCTGTTTTTGTTTGATATATTACTAGTGAATCGTGATGCAGGCAAGAATAGAATATCCATTGGTTATGAGATGAAAAGCACCTGTCATTGAAATATGGAGCTTTGGGCTGCATTATTATTATTTGACTTCCAAATAATTACAAAATCATAATATGGATGCATCAATGTCCCTTTCCTGAAATTCTCTCTCCTACTCCTCTAAAATTAGACTTTGTCTTCCTTTCAACATCCATTGAATATATAATAAAGTGTTTGTTTTTATTAAAATCAATATGGATTTAACCATCTGGTTAAATTTTGATGTGAGTGGCTAATGATTTAAAGGGAATCAAACAAAAGTAGTAGTTCAAAGTTCAAACACATGAATCCGAATTACGTACTGTTTACCAACAACAATCGAAGAGTTAGAAAGTTAGTAGTCACAAATCAACTGTATCTTATTTCGTTATGCCTTTATTTCTTTATGTTCTTATCTTATTTTTAATTCAAAAATAGTGTAAATGAGTTTGGATCTAAATAATGTTTTTTAAATTACAAAAAATAATGTACATTCCCAGAGCTATTGTGATCCCTTAGTATGAGCCACGTAGGTGACACCTCAACAAAGACCATTGTCTGATTAGCGACTTTTAAACAAATTTTGATTCAAAATAGATATACTTAATGGCAGAACACATCATTAATAAGAAAATCATTATTCAGGACAATGGCTTCATCGTGTTTAAAATTTGAGTAAGTGTAAAACCCGAGAAAATTAGAAATTTTCAAAAATGACAAAATGATAATAATAATAATAAATTGTCATAATGGTTTAAGGCTTTCTAGAAAATTCTCTACTAGATCTCGGATGTGAAAGCAGTTTCAGATTAAATTTTAATCTTCGCGAAATCCTAGTGACCTAGAAAATTTTGTTCAATTATGAGGCAATCGAATTTTTACGAGTTTTAGTAGTGAGTTGTATGATGACTCAAGGAGCGAGATTTTTACGGGTGTTGGGAGTCGGAAAATAAGCGGGTTAAGTTCATTTAAAATGAATTGAGCGAAAGAAATAAATTGTTTCGAGACGAGAAATGAGTGGATGGAGTCATGGATCGTGGGTGAAGTGGGCCCAGCGTCTAGCAAACTTAAAAGGGAAAAGAAGAAAAATCACCTTTTTTCTCCCATTTTTAATGATGGCGTGAGTTAGAGAGAAATGAGAGAAAGCATCGCCTGCACATGATCACGGAGATCGGGTGGTCGAAATCCGTCGAACCAAGATTTAAAGTTCATCTACTCGACGAGGGTTATGCATGGGTACCGTTGAGAGAAGTTCCACCTTCTCTCTAAGATCTACGGAGCTCAAATGATCGTCTCTGTGACGCCCCGAACCTCGGGGGTCCCGTTGACCACCTTCAACCCGCGGAAACCTGTGTGTCTCATATCATGAGACTCATACATGAGTAAAATGGCCACGTCAGGCCCATACATTCATACTCACAAAAATATAATAATCTATATTACCATAGTTTTAAAAGTTAATTACACTTTTATACAAACATATATCAAAATTAATCATTATAATACATGTTTTACAAAAATATAGAATCAAAGCTACACGTCGGCTTTCTTCTCAAAAGCGGCCTCTAGTGAGCGTCGTCTTCCCGAATACTCCCTGTAACTGAAATAATTTTTTCCCTCGACAAGGTGAGCAAAGCCCAATAGTGGAACTATCCTACATGGGTTACTCTCCACCTAAGTTCTCATGCAATGGCAAACCAAACATTCAAGCAAAACATATATGTTCCTACTCAAATGTTTACATGAAATGGATGAGAATGTGACTCACCTTTTCCCACTTCTCGAGCCCTCACTGACTCCCTCACGCATGCCTAAGCCAAGTGTGAGAAAACACTATTTTCAAAACAAAAGGATTTTGTTCTTGAAAACATAATACCGATTTTCGGTAAAATCTATTGGACAACCCTTCGATGTGAATTGCTGGATAACTCTCAATCACAGTCATGGGTCTTCCTCCGAGATGAACTGTTGGACAACTCTCAAAGGCAATTCTTTGGAAAATCTTCATTTGAAATCCATCTAGCAACCACGTTTTTCATGTTATGCACTCACACCTATTATTCTAGGTTATCGTAGTGCATATGAAATGCAATATGTCATTTCACAACAATTCATGTTAATATATTAAGCATGCATATACTAACATAATTTATACACAATCATCATGTTATTCATTCATACATAGCAATAACATGAAATTAGCTCACATGGGCTAATATAAAATCCGACAATCCGTCTTGGGACTGCCCATAGCATCACACAAGTAACACAACATGTTATTCAATCAAGCAATAACATATCCACTCACAATGCCACACACAAACAGTCCACGGTCAGTTTGGGATTGTGAGAAACCAATTTAGGGATTTCTTCCTCGGTCGAATCTTTGGAGCGGAAAACCACGGCCATCGAGCCTCGAAGATATCCTATCCATTAAAAGCGACTCTTAGCTAAAAAAGAATAAAACAAGCGGGAAAACCCCTACCTTTTCGGGTTGTCGAAACTCTAGAACCGGTACCTTAGCCCTTCGGTAGGGATCAACTGCTGCTGTCTACATGGGGGCTTATTTGGTCCGTCCTTGGAAAATCTAGAGAGAAGTGAGGCTTCTCTCTCCTTCTCTCTTTTCTCCCTCCTTTCTCGGTTTGCTCTCCTACCACAGTGGTTGGTCAAAGCATGTCGAGAACTTGTCATCTCATGCCATGTAAACCTCCATTAGTTGACTTGGATTCCGCTATCACTCTTATCATCCTCTTGTAGATTTACTTAGTTCACATGTTGCCATGTGTCTCTCATAGGTCTCGTTTGAACCTCATGTTTGACTCATTACGCATGTGCGTGGCGGCCTCTTGAGCTACTCACAATGTGCCAAGTGTCGCACCACTCCTGTCGCGCCAGCGTGAAATTGGTATGCAGGAATTGGCCAAATTCAGCGTGGTAAATTTAGATTTCGCGAGACGATTCAGCGGTGAAGTCCATTTTATCGTCGAGATCTGAAAAATTACAGTTTTGACCGAAATTACTATTTTATCATTTTTCAAAAAATTAGAATATTCTGGGGTCTTACAGTCTCACGTCGGGCCAAGACTTAAAGTTGAAGTACTCATCGAGGGCAACGCGTGGACACCGAAATCAAGAATTTTCGTCGAAGATTCGAGTGGAAAGTTCGGGAGGCCGTGGGTTTCGAGCTTCCGAGTCTTCGGGAGGTTTCGTCTTCACTTCAAGAGGTAGGGAACCTTCCTACTCGGGTTTATTTTCCATCTAAGAGTTGTTTTGGTCTTGGTTGAGCCTTGGGGGTTGTTTGGAGCGTTTAGGGAGCAGGAAAAAACTCATTTTTGGGGTGCTGACCTTCATCTGAGGCTTGACTTTGGGCGACTATAACTTTCTCGTTCAAACTTCGACTCGTGTGTTCTTAGACTCTATGAAAAACCCTTTGAGTCTAGAATCCATCCATATATAATTTAATGCAATTTGAAGTCATATTATGTCCGAAAATGGTGAAAAATAGTAGGCCCCTGCTGGTTCTGCGCGTACGTCACTGTTCATATGAAGCCTCCAACTTTGAACGGCTATAACTTTCTCGTTCGAACTCCAATTCTCACGTTCTTGGACTCTCTGACCCTTTGAGTCTAGAGATGTCAGTCTTATTCCTGTGAATGGCATTTGGTGCCCACATATTTTCTGAAATTTAATTGTAGCACGAGTGTGCAAATTGCTTACAGTTGTGATGGCGCGTAATGATTACAATACGTGAAATTGGTGTATGTCGGTTGGTGATTATATGCATGTTGATATAATTATCCATAAGGAAGCAAGGAAATGCATGAGTTTGTATATAGTGAGGCCATTGCGCTGGCTTGTTGTAGGCTACTTGTGGACTTGATATGTCATAATTAGGCCTAGAGGTTAAATTATGTCGTTACTCGAGTGGTAATGACTTATGATGTCAATGTATGCGTGTATTGATATGTTGGCATGAATCGTGTGAATTACTTGGATTTTATGTGTTCCTTGATTTAACTTTCCAATTGATGCATTGGTTGAAATGCATGAGTAGGCATGTACATATAGCACTCATATATATGTAGCATGGTGATAGGCAATGACATATTGCATTGCATTTATGCGCAGAACATCGCGCCAAATGGGTGTGAGTGCATGGGAAAATCAACGCATTGTGTTTGGCGTTGATGTTGGTTTTGGTCTAGGGACAAAGTCCTAAGGTCGCATGAATGATCGGAGGTTGCCTAACACTGACTTTGAATAAAGCGATTTTATCGAATTATGTCCCTTGTGCTCATCGGGAGGATTGTTCACCTGATAAAGTGTCGGAATATGTCACTATTATATATTGGAGGGTTGTCCACACAATAAATTAGCCGGAGTATGTCCTATATTATATATCGGAGGTTGTCCACAAAGTAATGTCAGATATGTCACTAATTAATATCGGGTTAATTTCACAAATAAACAAATATCTTTGTTTTCAAGATTGTTTTCATACATGACATATTGCATGTTGAAGAAGTCGAGTGGGGACTTGGTACATGGATTATGAGGAGTAGTATCTCAATCATGTCATGTAGATTCCATTCAGGATTGACACTGTCGTGATTGGATGTGCTTATGGCATGACCATTGCATGTGCACTTAAGTAGGGAAGTAGCCGCCTTGGGGATTTCACTCTCTTGAAGCATTCTTCCATGCAGTCAGTGGGACCCCCTTTAATTACGGGAGATGTGTAGGGAGATGATGCTCACTAGAGGTGATAATAGAAGAAAGTGGGATTGTGGCTTTGGATTTTATATTTTTTGTAAAACATGTATTAAAATTCTTGTTTTGATGTGTTTGTATAAGAGTAGTGTAAATTTAAACTCTTATGGACTACTGGTCTTATAGTCATGTGTATGTGTTTGAGTAGGGAGTAAATGGGCCCTATGTGGCCATTTCGCACAATATGTGGACCCGGTGTGGTTGTTGTATAATATTGGGATAGGTTGCCATGTAATTGCACATGGCCCATTTTAGGTAGAGCTCCAGTACCAAAACTTTGCCGTTTTCATTAAATCCTAGGTCATGGGAAAATGGGGACTCAATGGAGTGGTGTCGGTTGCCCGACATCCCACCGTCTAAGTGGGTTGACGGGTTGTCAACGGACCCCCAGGATTTAGGCCGTTATAGCTTGGTATCAGAGCTTAGGTAAATGATTACCTAGGGAGCTCGGGTGTGGGTATCCACAAGTATGGTCATGATACTAGCTCATCGCAACTAGGTATCAAGAGTCTAGGTACACGAGTACCGAGGGTTGACAGATATGGGTTTAGGTCATTAGATTCATTGAGTTCTGGTGTCACAGTTTGTATATCAGAACGTAGGTATATAGTTACCTAGGAAAATGATGGGCATTGGGTTTAGACCATTGCATGCATTGTACATTTTCATGTTGTATGCTATGTGATTCTGATTGCGTGATTGTGTGTCACAAATTGCATGAATTATATACATGGTGGAATGTATATAGTAAAAAGATGAACAGGGTTAGAAAACATAACCTTAAGAGTTTAGAAAATGGATGAACGGAATAGTTCAAGATGTTGATGTCTATTAGTGGTTGGCATGTGTACTGCTAAATAGACAATGAGAGAAATCTCGGTATGGGTTGAGAGGTTGAAACCTTGGAAAAGATGTTGAAGGTGAATTCTCCTCTAGGAACAAGGGTGAGTGTTGATCAGATATGTCGAGATTGTGAGTTAGAGATCTCCGAGATTCTACTCACTATGGACTTAAGGGTCATGGACATGTCGAAGTTTGATGTCATCCTTGGGGATGGAATTTGGTTGGCGCACATAGGAGTCGTCGGTGACAGTGATCGTTGGAGAGTTACTGCCTATGCATTGGACGGTAATTGTGTTATGTTTCGGGGGTATAAGCACGATGCTTTACCCCGGGCGTATCTTACTCAGGTGGCGCCAGGACAGGTGATGGGTTAGCTGTAAGCCTTGCAGGAGGACAATGTGAGACAGGATTTAGGTCTACCTCGGGTGGTTTGTGAGTATGAGGATGTCTTTCCGGATGAACTACCGGGATTACCTTCACACAGGGATGTAGACTTTGTTATTGAGTTACACCCTGGTACGTTGCCCATTTCTATGACTACACATAGGATGGCGCCAGTTGAGTTGCAAGAACTTCGAATTAGGATAAGATTTATTGGACGGGGTTTCATTGGTAGAGTACTTCACCTTAAGTGCTCGGGTTACGTTTGCGAAGAAGAAAAGACAAGACCCTTATTTGTGCATTGACCTCTTGATAGTTGAACGGGGTTATGATCAAGAATCGGTATCCATTACCGATTGATGATTTGTTTGATCAGGCGAGGCGCGGGTCTATTCGAGATAGATCTCCGTCTTAGGGTATCATCGGTGAGGTTAAGAGGCGACATCCTAAGGGACGGCGTTCGAGGGACCGCGGTATGTGCATTTCGAGTTTATAGTGATGCCTTTCGAATTGACGAATGCACCAGCAGCATTCATGGATCTCATGCATAGGGTGTTCTAGCCCTATTTAGATCAATTTGTTGTAGTCTTTGTTGATGACATCTTGATCTATTCTCAGTCTGAGGAGAAGCATGAGGATCACTTGAGGATTGTTCTCCAGGCTTTGCGAGAACATCAGTTGTAAGCCAAATTCAGCAAGTGTGAATTTTGGCTGACAGAGGTGAGATTTTTAGGACACGTAGTATCAGCTTCGAGTGTCTCAATGAACCTGGAAAAGGTCGAGGCAGTTATGAGTTGGGAGAAACCCAAGTCAGTTTTCGAGACACATAGTTTCTTGGGCCGGATTTGGATGTCTGGGAGGTTTTATTGAGGACTTCTCTTGTTTAAATTTGCACCTATGACTCGATTAACAGAAAGGAGTGATATGAGTGGAATGACCCATGTGAGAGGGCATTCCAAGAGTTAAAAAGGAGGATTACATCAGCTCCTATTCTGATAGTCCCGGAAAGGGGACAAAGGTACACGGTATATTGTGATGCCTCGAAGGACGGACTGGGATGTGTTTTGATGCAGTCTGGGAGAGTGGTAGCTTATGGTTCACGACAGTTGAAGAACCACGAGCGAATTACCCTACGCATGACATGGAGTTGGTAGCTATAGTCTTCGCTTTGAGTGTAGGCGACACTATTTATACGATGAGCAATTCGATGTATTTTGAACCACAAAGTATGAAGTATATCTTTCACTCAAATTGGGACCTCCAATATGAGGCGATGCGGATGGATGGAATATCTGGAGGGATTATGACTTCACTTTGCAATACCATCACAGTAAGGCAAATGTGGCTGATGCACTGGTCGGAAGTCATAGGGAGTCTTGGATAGTGTGGCTTCGGGAGTGGTTGATGCTCGGGAAGCGCCAAGACGATTCGACATAATATAGTGAACAGACTCAGGGTATTTTAGGGAGTTTAGTGGCTACGCCTTTCCTACTGAGTAGAGTGATTGAGTCCTAGGGGCAGGACGTTGAGATAGTGTCTATCAGGGACCGAGTACAGGCTGGTACGGGTGACGAGGGCTGGGCCATTCACACGGATGATAGTCTTCGGTATAAGGGACGGATTGTGGTTCCCCAGTTGGCAAAGCTAAGAGAGGAGATCCTTCGGGAATTCCATTGTTCTCGTTTTGTGGTGCATCTAGGTGGCACGAAGATGTATCATGCTCTTTGTCTCTAGTATTACTGGAGCGGGATGAAGAGACACGTTGGGGATTTTGTTCGACGATGTCTCACGTGTCCAGCAGTTAAGGGTGAGCACATCGAGAGGCCGGCGGGGTTACTCCGGCCATTGGAGGTGGAGTGGAAGTGGAGAGCATATCCGCGATGATTTTATGACTCACTTTCCCACAGTTGCCAGCGGGAAGCATGATGCGGTGTGGGTGATAGTGGATTGGCTTACAAAGTCGGCACATTTTCTAGCCGTGCGGATGACCTTCACATTGGAGGGAATTTCTTTGGTTATATATTCGACCTTGTTGACTATATGGGTGTCGATGTCTATAGTGTCGGATAGAGATCAGTTCACGGCACACTTTTGGAAGAGCTTCCAGAAGGCCATGGGAACATAGTTGACTATAATTTTCATTCCATCCTCGAACCGGATGAATTCGAGTCGGAGGGACCATACAAATTTTAGAGGACATCTTGCGCGAGCATAAGTCACGGATCATAAAGGTAGGCGGGAGGAGTATTTACCCATAGTGGAATTCGCCTACAACAGAGTTATCGAGGGCGAGTATACGGGAGAAGTGTACCCTACGAGGCTTTGTACGAGAGGCCATGCCGATCACCAATTTGTTGGACAGAGGTGGGGGAGAGCTCCATCACTGGTTCATATCTTATTACGGAGAAGGTGGGTTTGATATGACAACGTCTTCTCACGGCTGAGAACCGACAAAAGAGCTACGTTGACAGGCGATGTCGACCCTTAGAGTTCGAGGTTGGCGATCACGTCTTCTTGAAGGTGATGCTTAAGAGAAGAGTAGTCAGGTTCGACAAGCAAGGGAAGTTATCAGCAGGGTTCTCGGGCCTTTAGAATCTTTCTAGGGTGGGCCTTGTAGCGTCTTAGTTTGACACTACCACTTAGAAGCTTATCAAGTGTCCATGAAGTGTTCCACATCTCCATGCTCCGGAAATATACTCCAAATCCAGCTCATGCGGTAGATTGGGGAGAGATTACTATTGATATTGATGGGACCTTCGAGGATGGACCAGTGCGTATCTTGGATAGATGGGATTAGGTTTTGCTACGCAAGACTGTGCGGCTAGTGAAAGTGTTGTGGCAATACCAAGGAGTGGAGGAAGCAACTTGGGAGCGCGAAGACACGATGCGGGCCACCTATCCTTTCCTATTTGAGGATGAAGGTGTGTTTGTCTAATATTAGAACTAGAATAACTATTGCATATGCATGTGTTTGTGTGTGCTAGTGTGTGTTAATTTCGGGGACGAAATTCTTTTAAGGGGGGAAGAATGTAAAACCCGGGAAAATTAGAAATTTTAAAAAATGGCAAAATGGTAATAATAATAATAAATTGTCATAATGGTTCAGGGAATCCTATAAAATTCTCTAGAACTCGAATGATGAAACGGACTGCGCCGTTAAATTCGTCTTGCGAAATCTAGTGACCTAGAAAAATTTCGTCGAATTCTGAGACAATCGGAATTTTACGAGTTTCTGAGTGGTGAGTTGCCAATGACTCAAAGGACAAGATTTTTACGAGAATCTCGGGAGTCAGGAAATAACTGGAGTTAAGTTCATTTAAAATGAATTGAACTAAAAAGAAATAAATTGTTTCGGGACAAAAATGAACCCGGATGGGTCATGGACGCGTGATTAGTGCCCAAAAAGTACAATTTTGAACCCTATATTAGATAGGTTTTGAGTGCTTTATAGCACTAATCATGTCGTGTACCAATTGAAGTGTTCAAGTCTTCTAGTATCACTTATGCCCGTTTAGAGGTTATTTTTGGCTGTTTTGCGGGTTTTATGGCTTTTAGAGTTCGATATCGGATGTATGAATCAAGGAAGTTTGAACTCAGTGTGACCATCTGACAAACGAATCAATGAAAAGCGAAGGCAAAGTGAAAAATTGATGCGATGAAGGCGGAGGCAAAAGCGGGTGAAAATCGGCCGGCGAGCCGATTTTCGCTAAGCCTGCGAAAATTTCGCTAGGATTGCGAAAATTTCGCAGGTTTAGCGAAAATTTCGCAAGTTCAGCGAAATTGTGGTTCGTAGACACCGAGGTTTTAAGCAGAGCCTTTGTTCCTAGAAATTTCATGAGTATTCAAGCTACTCACGAAAATTTAAGCAGCTATGAGAATTGCGGCTTAACAGTGAAATTTCCTATTTTCGCTATGCTTGTGATTTAGCTACTGAAATTCTTGATCTAGCGAGAATTCTTGCTTTCGTCGTGTTTTTGTATTTAATGCTTCTTGAGCTCAAATTTGGTGTATTACTCTCTTGTCCTTTAACTTAGCCAAATTTGTAGGCTTTTTGGTATTTTCATGTATTGAGGTGGCCTATATAAACCCCTCTCTTTTTGTAATTTGGAGAGAAGTTTTTGGAGAAACAATTTGGAGAGAGAAGAAATTTTGTAAGTTTTCATTTTTGTAAATAAAGTCTCGTATTTTAGTTAGGGTTTTGTTTTTCTCTCTTCTCTCTCCTCTTTCCCTTATTTTCTTGGCTGCCAAACACCCCTCTTGAGGATGACAACTCAAAGAGATGCTTGGCCTAAGCCTCCTTTCTTTGAAGAGGAAGGAAGCTAGCTTGGTTGTAGGCGTATGCATGTTGTCTCTTGTCTTGAAGTCACAGTCGCATATTTATGGTCCTCATCTTCTCCGAGTAGGGTTGAATAGCTTTGAATGTTATTGATTTGTGATACTCTCCATGCTTTGGATACGAGTGCATACTTATTGCTAGATGCCTTGTGGTTCATTAGATGGTCTTCTGGCCTCCCAAAATGATATTTAATCTTTGGGGTTTGGCGAAAAAAGGGCCATAGGCGCATGCTGCACAATGACTCGAATAGGGTTGTTGTTAGGGTAAGGTTTGCTAGTTAAACATATGTCGGTTATGCGGGGACTATAGGTTGCTTGTCATAGCAGCGAGGATAAAACCGAGGACACTTGTTTGCCACAACTTACGAGTTAGTGACCTAAATCTTCAAAGTTAACTTTTCATACTTAACTTCGGTTTTACAATTCCTCGATTTTCAAACTACTTCCCGCATTTTTTTTTTGAAGCAAATCCAAAAGTCAATACAAGCCTTACCTTTTTACACTCATGCGTATCATTCCTAGGATGAAAACCCATCCCCGTGTTCGACCCTAGACCTTTATCTTTGCGGTAAGCATTCACGGCGTGGTAAGAACACTAGAGTGTATATATTTTGTTGATTTTAGCTCGACCCTGCGTGGCTGCAGATCAACGCGTGGGCAGTGGGCTATGTCAACTTAAGCAGGGGAAAAGAAGAGAAAAATCACATTTTCCGTTTCGGCTTGGTGGGCGTGAGTTAGAGAGAGAAAGAAGAGAAACTCCTCCTTCTCTCTACGATCTATGAAGATCGGGTGGTTGGAATCTGTCGAGCCAAGATTTAAAGTTCATCTACTTGATGAGGGCTACGCGTGGGTACCAACAACACGCAATTTCATTGAGGATTTCATGTTTGGAGAAGAAAAGTTAGAGAGAGAAGCTCCACATTCTCTCTAAGATCTACGAAGCTCGAATGATCGTCTCACGCCGGGCCAAGACTTAAAGTTGAAGTACTCGTCGAGGGCAATGCGTGGACACCAAAATCAAGAATTTTCGTCGAAGATTTGAGCGGAAAGTTTGGGAGGCCGTGGGATTCTAGCTTTCGGGTCTACGGGAGGTTTTGTCTTTGCTTCAAGAGGTAGGGAACCTTCCTACTTGGGTTTATTTTCCATCTAGGAGTCGTTTTGGTCTTGGTTGAGCCTTAGGGGCTGTTTGGATGGCGTTTAGAGAACCAGAAAAAAGCATTTTTTTGGGTTATTGTTCATGTGAGGCCTCCAACTTTGGACGATCATAACTTTCTCGTCCAAACTCCGATTCATGTGTTTTTAGACTCTCTGAAAAGCCCTTACAGTTTAGAATACATTCATATATAACTTAATGCAATTTGAACTCAGATTATGTCTGAATGACAGAAAAATAATGAGGCCCCTAGCAGTTCTGCGTGTCATCCTTTGTTTATATAAACCTCAACTTTGGATGGTCATAACTTTCTCGTTCGAACTCCAATTCGTGTGTTCTTGGACTCTACCAAAATCCCTTTGAGTCTAGAATCTGGTCATATTCCTGTGAATGACATTTGGTACCCTTATTTTTCTGAAAATTTAATTGTTGCGCAGTGTGCAAATTGTGAACAGTGGCGCTTGTGGTTTAATACATTGAAATTGGTGTATGTTGGTTGGTGATTATATGCATGTTGATATAATTATCCATGAGGCTTGGGGAAATGCATGAGTTTGTGTATGATTGAGGCCATTGCATGGCTTGTTGTAGGCTACTTATGGACTTGATATGTCACAATTAGGCCTAGAGGTTAAGTGCGTCGTTACTCGAGTGAAGTAATGACTTATGATGTCAATGTATGCGTGTATTGATATGTTGGCATGAATCGTGTGAATTACTTGGATTTTATGTGTTCCTTGATTTAACTTTCCAATTGATGCATTGGTTGAAATGCATGAGTAGGTATGTACATATAACACTCATATATATGTGGCATGGTGATAGGCAATGACATATTGCATTGCATTTATGCACAAGTACATCGCATGAAATGGGTGTGAGTGCATGGGAAAATCAGCATTGTGTTTGGTGTTGATGTTGGTTTTAGGTCCCCAGGACAAAGTCGCCTTGTTCGCATGAATGATCGGAGGTTACTTCTTTTATGACTTTTTGAATAAAGCGTTTTTATCGGAGTATGTCCACTATTATAAATCGGAGGATTGTCCACACAATAAATTATTGGAGTATGTCTACTATTATATATCAGAGGGTTTTCCACACAATAAATTATCGAAGTATGTCCACAAAGTAAATTATCAAAGTATGTCCACTAATTAATATCGGAGGGTTGTCCACAAATAAAACAAATATCTTAGTTTTGAAGATTGTTTTTCATACATGGCATATTGCATGTTGAGAGAAGTCGATGAGGACTTGGTACATAGATCATGAGGAGTAGCATCCCATTCATGTCATGTAGATTCCATTCTAGGATGGGCATAATCGTGATTGGAATGTGCTTGTAGCATGACCATTGCATGTGCACTTAGGTGGGGAGTAGCCCTTGTTGCATTTCACTCTACAAGGCATTGCTCACTCAGTCATGGGAGCCCCCCTTTCAGGTACAGGAGATGTGTAGGGAGATGACGCTCACTAGAGGCTAATAATGAGAAGAAAGCCGGATTGTGGCTTTGATTTATATTTTGTAAAACATGTATTATAATTCATAATTTTGATTTATGTTTTGTATAAGAGTGGTGTAAATTTAAACTCTTATGGACTATGGTCCTATAGTCATGTGCTTATGTGTTTGAGTATGGGTAAATGGGCCCTATGTGGCCATTTTTACTCATATGTGAACCCAATGTGGTCGTTGTATAATATTGGGATAGGTTGCCATGTAATTGCATAGGTTGTATTTTGGGTAGAGCTCCCCATACAAAGGAGACTCTACCCGATTTTCGTTAAATCTTGGGTTCGGGAAAAATAGGACTCAATGGTGTGGTGCCGGGTTACCCGACATCCATGAATCTTCCGCAGGTTGGGTTGTCAATGGACCCCCGAGATTTGGGGCGTCACAGCAAGACTATTCTTCTTCTTCCCTCCTCCGTTTCTTCCCGTATACTCTCCTTCTCCCTCCAGACGGCAGCGGGAGAAACGATGTTTTCCCTTGAACCTCGTAATAGGGCTTAGTTTTTGTGCCCCATTTCTTCTCCTAGTAATCCATTGTACTCCCTGACAATGCCTCCACCCAGACCGTTTACATTTTCTGTTTTATTTGGTGTGTTTTGTTCATAATGTAGTGATAAATCTTTGGGTTTGGTTCCCATTAAAATATGTGGTGATAATATTTTGTTGGTGTGTTTTGTTGATAATGTGATGATTAAATCTTTATTTTCTTAAGAAATCAAACATATGGAAGCTAAGGACTTGTTTGGTACCTATTTTTTAGAATTCTTTTTTAGTGAATCAATTTTTGAGAACAATTATTTGAAAACACAGAACATTATTTTGATGTTTTATGAAAGTGTTCTTATTATCTAAAATTTAGTGTTTTTTGTATTTTTCTTAAAACAAATTTTCTTAAAAGCAAAGTAAAGCACGAGCTCGACCAACTAAGTTGCCTCGTTAAGATTTAAAAGGAGAGTTGAGTATGTTCATCCAATACTAATGTAAGATGGATACTTAAAGTTACCATACAAAATAATAAATTAATTCTAATTCAAAGAAAGGACATTAATTTAGGGAAGCTGAGAGTCTTCTCATCCCAATCACATAGATTTATTTATATTTATTTCTATTTTGCACAAAAAATAATTTAAACTTATGGGACATATATTGGAAATCGCATATCCACATATCTTCACTTTCCATTTGTAACATGATGCAGACCTTGGATCATTCCTTTCCCATACCCGCCTTGGTTCTTAACCATTTGAATTTGGTCTTATTGGCTTTTTTTTATTTTTATTGAAAAGTATTGGCATTTGTTTTTATAGTTATTTCTATTTTTGCACCAAAAAATAATTTAAACTTGTGGGATAGATATTAAAAATACATATATTCATATATCTTCACTTTTCAATGTAACATAGTAATTTGTTTCTCACAAATTCGTTTATATTGAGACTTGGACCTTGGATCCTACCCTTTCCCACACCCATCTTGGTTCTTAATCACTTGAACTAAGTCTTATTGACATTTATTTATTTTATTGAAGATTATTGGCATTTATTTTTAAATCTTAAGTTCTATTAAAAATAAATATGATTCTCATTCTATTCGACTTGATTGAAATAGTAAAGATATAGGATAAATTTATAGAAATCTATGTTTGAATCGTGGTCTTTTAACCGGTGGGTTGAAGCGTGTTGGGGTCATTGGCGGAACCAAAGTTTGCCTCTGGGCCCAATTCGAAGGCTCTGGATCGTCGGATGAGAATAGAGGGCTATTCTTTGGGCGGTGTGCGGGCTACGGATGTAGCACTCCTGCAAAGCAAGAAGAAAGAAGGTGGGTCGAGTGGAGCAGCGGTAATCCCGATGCTAAGTCGGTTTCTCGTGAGAGAAAGATAGAATGCTTAGAGGCGAATGTTTTGCGTACCTTTCACCGGGCCGGGATGGCCCGGTATTTATAGTATATTTTTCCAATCGATGGTGATAAGAATCCTCTTATTGACGGAGGATTTTCTTTCCTTATCATTGCCGATACATTAAGAGATAATTGAAAGCAAATATTGAGAATTACTATTTTCCTTATCAAGTAGATTTGGTTTGATTTACATGATAAGCGCTATCGGGAAATATCCTACTTTCCTTATTTCCAAGTAGATTTCATATTACTTACTGCGATGTTAGCCATTTTAATTATCCTATTTTCTTATCACAGATTGTGATTTAAGGTGATATGCAGCTATCGGGAAATATCCTACTTTTCTTATTGGTGATATTTGGTGTGATTTACAAGATGTCAGCTATCAGGAAATATCCCACTTTCCTCTTAGTCAGAGATTTGGTGTGATTTACGTGATAAGCGCTATCGAGAATTATCCTACCCTATTGGCTAGGATTTAGTTTGATTCATGACGCGGGCCTTCCCAATTACCCATGTTATCGGCCTTTGGGTCGAGCGCTTAATCGGGCTGCTTTGGCTGGTGCCGTGGGCTTAAAGCCATCGGGCTTACTTCGGGGATCTGAGCTGCTCAAGGCTTCTTTTTCAAACCCCATCGCCGTCTCACTCTCAGGCACAGCGCTGCACTGTACGTGGCAAGTGGCTATAACGTACGGGGTGTGATTTGCATGTGTCAACTCTAGTCGATCGCTTAGACTTTGTCTTCGCTATATGTCTTATGATAATGATGACTTTTCTGCTCTCACGCCATTTCTTCCAATTCTTTCAATTCCTTTATGTTTCTTCCAGAAATATCCTCCTGATCGTCACTCTCATGCCTCTGCCTCTAAGCTTTTGCTTTTATGAGTTCGACTTCCCTTTCCTTAGTATCTTCCTCTCGAACCTTCTATGCAGAGTCCTTTTTCGGCTTTTTGCTCGAGATAACTCTTTCTTTTTTTTTTTTGACTTGGGACCCAAGACATATGTAGCCTTTTTCTTAATGAACATTCATTTTTCACCACTTTCGCCTCTACGACTCAGACTCTTCTACGCCGGTTTCCGGCATGAATCGAATGGCCCGACTAGTACCTGTTGAGTAGTTAAGCCTTTTCAAAATCGGTGGCCACGAGGTTCCGTGGGCCGAATGTCTGGAACAATCGAACTTCCCAGGCCGCATGGCCCGCAGACCGAGCCGCCGGGCTCGGGGAGCTACTGGCCTCTTCGCGCCACGGGCCCGTTCGACCGAGCCGCCGGGCTCCCCGAGCCGCCCGTCGCGTGGCCGCGGCCCCGCTGGGCCGAGCCGCCGGCTCGAGCTACCGAGGCTTCGTGGGCCGCCTTCCGCCTCGGGCCAATCGAATTTAGGCCGCATGGCCCAGTAGAGTAAATGAGGTCGCCGACCGAGCCGCTGGCTCCGGGCACGAGGCCTCACAAGGTATAGCCTCCGGGAAATGATCCGACTCCCAGGGCGGGCCTGTGTAGAGTAGCTGAGCCTGGTCAAAGTGAGCCACCGGGGCTCCGGTGCCGAGGCTCCTAGGGCGATATAGCCCGGAGCCGATCCGACCCCAGGCTCGCTGGCCCGTGAGTAGTCGAGCCTGGCCAAAGTGAGCCACTGGCCCCCGGCCTCGAGGCTCACTGGGCGTATATAGCCGAAATGACCGACTCTTAGGCCGCGCGGGCTCAGGCAGAGTAGTCGAGCCTGTCAAAGTGAGCCACTCGGGCCCGCGGCGCTGAGGCCTTGCTGGGCGATATATAGCCCGAAATGATCCGACCCAGCCGGCGGCCCGTGTGAAGCAGGCCAAATTGGCCAAAGCCGGGTGCCACGGGCTCCGGCACCGCGGGCCTCGGCTGGGAGGCTCTGAACCTATGTTCCCACAGATTGCTCTCCTTCTCCCCACGAGGGTGATGTAGTTCTTCGCTCCCGACACGTCCCTCCTGAAAGTGTTGCCCGTTTCCTCCTCCCTCAGGCCACCAAGGGCCCCAGGCTCCCGGCCTCTACTGACTCGTCTCGCTTTCATCACCTCGGGAATGTCGAGATACCGTGTTGCCCCTCACGAGGGGGGAATGTTGTGACCTTCCCGATTCGCCGCGCCCTGCGGCGCAGATCCGCCCGGGTGAGCTGCTCTAACTCTCCTATCAGCGCTGGTTATGAGGCGGAGCGCCTCCACCTCGCCGTATCGGCCAGACGCTTCCATCGTGCCAGAGGTTCCGCCGTCGCTGCCGCCTGGGCGGATCCCGCATCTCGCTGATCGGGCGTTGCTCCCGCTTATGTTCCGAGTTGATACCATCACTAATCGAAAGGGATCGCTTTATTTGTAAAGGAACCGCCGCCCCGCCGCATCGCGCGCCAATCGATGATGCTTTTTCAACCTGACCAGTCGGGCGCCGCCGGGGGTCAGCTGGCCTAACCAAGGTCGCGCGAACTGATCCGGTTGCCTTCCGATCGTCAGCCTAGATGTGACTACCGTCACCGCGTGCGTGCCTCGGATGTAGCACTCCTCTGCAAAAGCAAGAAAGAAGGTGGGTCGGTGGGGTTTCGCCCGTGGTCGCCTAATGCCTAAGCCACTACCGAGAGAAAAGATGTAATGCTCGTAGGCGACGTTTTCGTACCTTTCATCACTTGACGGTTTTGCATTTATAAGATATATTTTTCTCTCTAATTGGATGGTGATAAGGATTCTCTCTTATTGGATGAGAATTTCCTCTTATCATTACAAATTAATAGTGGATAATTGGAAAGCGCTTATCGAATTATCTACTTTCCTTATCGGGCGTGATTTGGTTTGATTTACGCGATAAATATCGTAAATATCCTACTTTCCTTATTGGTGTGATTTGGTGTGATTTACAGGATAAGCAGTTATTGGGAAATATCCTACCTGGCCCTTATCACCATGGTATTCGTGTGATTTCAGCAGGATACACTATCATATTTTCCCTTATCAGAGATTCGGCATGATTTACGCGATAAATAGCTATCGTAAATATCCTACTTTCCTTATTGGTGAGATTGCGGTGATTTATAGGATAAGCGCTATTGAGAATTATCCTACTTCCCATCCATGTAGACAAATCGATTTATTAGAACGTTTGCCTTCCCAATTACCCATGTTATCGGCCTTGGCGAGCGAACCGGGCTTTCGCTGGTCGGGTGTCGTGGGTCAGTGTTTTACCGGACTTACTTTCGGGCCTCGGGAGAGTGGGTACGCGCGCCTTTTCAAACCCCATAAGAATCCAAGAACAATACTCTCACGATAATGCTAGATGAATGTAGGTAAAATTATAAATAAAAATGATTAACATTTATAATTTCTTTTATAAAATTAATATTTATTTATATGAAAAGGTTGAAAAATAGAAAATAAATGAAAATAAAAAGTTGATGTACGGTTAATTATTTTATTTTTCACAATTATATAATTTTTGAAGCATTAATTACCAACTGTCCTTTATTTACTATTTTCTCTTTAATTTTAATATCTATATTTTTATACCCATTCACTCTTACATTACATCATAATATTTTATTTCTACAAATTTATCCCTATTGAAATCCCCACTGATCCTTTCTCCCGAGCTCTTAACAACTTGAGCTAGGTTGTATTGACCTTTAATTTTCATAATTATCATTTATAATCCAAGATAATTTGAAATATTAAATTCATTCCCCATCACCTAAAAGGATTAACATCAAGGAGGTAATGATTTGGTTAAAATGATATAATTTCAATTATTTTAGTTTAAAAAAAAAAAATCAAAGTTTATATTCTTTTGAACTGATTTTACAAATCATTGTTATTTTAACTTAAAATCTTTAAGAATTTTTTATTTTATTTTACACAATAATTAACATTTCTTGTTTTTAATTCTATTCACTTGACATATTACTTTGTAGTACTATATTCTTATAAGGATATGACCAAATGATATGCTACTCTTTTACCATTTATGAATGAATAATAGAAAAAAGCAAACCTATCTATGAATGAATTTTAATTCAAAACCTAGTCAAAATTACTTCCTATAATCTTTGGCAAAATATATTTGTTTCACTATTCCCCATTACATGTTACTCCTATAATCTTTGGCAAAAGTATATCCTCATACATGCTTTAACCTATTGGAACCATTTTGTATAGGTCAAATATGTATGTTTCCACTATTCTTATGATATGTTATTACAATGGAAAAATATTGAAGACTAAAACAGATGTGAAATATGTCGTAACAAAGATGACATTGCGGTTTTGGATGTACTGGTTGATTGCACGTTTGAACAGTTTAGTGATATGATATACTCAAGGATAGACATTGACAAACAAAGGTTCAAATTAGTCCTCAATTGTAAGTATCCCCTGAAAAGTGGAAATAGGTTCCAACCTTGTCCAATATGGAATGACAATAGTGTGAACCGAATGTGGAAATTGGTTAACACAACTGACATGGAGGAAATTGAATTGTATATTGAGGTCGTTCGAGTAAAGCTCTGGCAATTTCACCCATGGGTGCCTACACGGATTTATTGGTTGGAGGAAATGATAATCTCGCAGACCTGGACTACTAAGTGGGCCTAATAGCCGCTCCAAAGACTCCGACATCGACAGATGAAGTATATGGAGATGATGAAGATTGTGAAGATGAAGAAGCTAATGATGAATCTAATGAAGATGGTGATGATGAATTTAATGGAAATATAGATGTTCAAGTTTATGGACATCTTTCATCCATCCATACTCTTAACTAAGTTTTGGAGAATGAGCAAGGGATATATGTCTCTATGGATGCAACAACTTGTGATGTATCATATAACCTAGATGAGTCATCCCCTGTACTTAGCACCATCACATCAATTTGAAAATGTGGAAAACCTTGATAATGTTATTTCAAGTTATTAAACTCCATGGGTGAAGCATACTACCAAATACTCAAGTAGAGAATTTGTAGTTGGCCAAGTTTTTAATTCCAAATATGATTTGTAGGAGGCTGCAAAGATTTACTCAATTAAAGCAATACCAAGCAGTTTAGGTTGTTTCGATCCTAAAAATATTGCTAGTTTTAAGATGTAAGCAGTTCGATAATGTTAATGTCCATGGAAGCTTCGCGGCTACGCTTGTGAAAGATATTTGTTTATTTTGTTATCAAAATAAGTATAAAGGGCCATATACTTGTGTCAATCCTTGCTTGAATCGGGACCATTATCAATTGGACTCAAAGTTGGTTGATGCTCATAGGAAGACAATTATTAAGGCACAATTCACTTTATTTGTAGCTACTATTCAAACAAGTGTGATAGAGAAATGAGGATATGAAATTCCATACAAAAAGTAGTTGGATGTGTGACGCCCCAAATCCCGGGGTGTCCCGTTGACCATCGTCAACCTGCGGAATACCCGTGTCTCATATCATGACACCCATACATGAGTAAAATGACCACATCGGGCCATACATCCATACTCACAAAAATGTATCCAACTATATTACAATAGTTTCAAGAGTTAATTACACTCTTTATGCAAAACATATATTAAAATTTAAGAGTTCTAATACATGTTCTACAAAATAATCAATCAAAGTCACATATCGGTTTTCTTCTCAAAGGCGGCCTCTACTGAGCGTCGTCTTCCCGAACACTCCCTGTACCTGAAAGGGGGATCCCACGACGGGGTGAGCAATGCCCATTAGTGATAATCTCCTACATGGGTTACTCCCCACCTAAGTGCACATGTAATGTCACACCAAACATTCAATTCACATTCCATGCAATCCATGTTAATGCTACTAAGCACGAAGCATATTAACAAATTGGCAAACTAACCACATGTTATTTATTCGTAGCAATAACATCAAAATTAGCTCACATTGGCTAATCAACAATTCAATTCCAATGGCTCACACGCAATTATATTTCATATAATTCAAATATCATGTTAACACCTTTAATTCCATGCATTAACATATTATTTTCCACACAAGTCAAGCCATTCATTTTAAGCAAATTGAATGCAAATAACACATGGACGTTTAGTCCAACCAAGCAAACCGGGACTGTTTTTAACAAATCTGCACACGCGTGGCCGTCTCGTGACGTTCTCCTCAACCTCGGTTCCACTTCTTTAGAATAGAAATCTATGGCCATTTCCAGCCCAACAACACCCAAAACCACAATTTACACACAAACAACGCATATGGACCAATAACAGTCCGTAGGTTCATTCCGACCGCCCTGCAAAACAGCCCCAATTCTCAAAGATTTCGGTCCCCAAGTTTTGGGGATCCCACCAAACAGCCACTCACGGCCTCACACCACCCAAACCATTAACAATACTCTTAAACCGAAAAATAAACCGAGTATGAGAAGACCCCTACCTCCCGGAGTTTTCGAAACTCCATTGCAAACGGCACCACGCCAGAGCCCTTTGCCGTGTGAGTACTCCTGTGGTTTAATTGGCCGGAAACCGACTCCGGCCTGACGCAAGAGAACAGGAGAGAAGTCAATTTCCATTCCCAAAATCCCTTCCTTCTCTCTCCTCCTTTTTCTCCAATTTTTCCCCACTTTTTTTCCTATCCAACCGGCCGAGTCTGGGTCAAGAGGACGGTCCTCTCACGCCATTACGCCACCCTTCTGACGGCTGGCAGGATTACACCTTATCCTCTTATCCACCTACTTTGATTTCCCTGTAATGGCATGATGTCATGTGTCCAACCATGGCCCACACTTTAGCTCATGTTTGACTAACTCTACACATGACACGTGGCACCTCTTGAGCCACTCAAAATGTGCCAAGGCCCCGCAGACTACCCATGTCACCGAAAAACGTTAAATTCGACTATCTTGGGACCGACCGAAATTCGACGTATACAGATTACGAGATAATTCCAACTACTAAATCCGCTTCACATCCGGCATCTAAAATTCGGTTTTGATCGAAATTACCATTTTGCCATTTTTCAGAAAATTGGATTTTTTCGGGGTTTCACAAGATGGAAAGCATAAAGCAATTAGAAACTTATTTGGTGACTATTTTCAATCATATACAGATTCGCTAATGCTTCTTTCGCCCTAGAGCAATCAAATTCGATCGGGTTTAATTGAAAACCTTGATAGTAATATGGAAAACACTGAGATATTGCAACGCGTCTTCTGGTCATTCAAGCCATCTATTGAAGGGAACATCACGTTCCGGCATCAGCATTGATGGTACACACATTTTGTATCGGGAAGTATAAAGGCATGTTAATGATTGTTATGGGGTGCGATGGAAATAATCAGCTTGTTTCATCGACATTTGCTATTACGGTTACAGAACTTTAATAGTTAGGATGGTTCTCGCATATATCGTAAAAACAAAGTAACTCAATGGAAGGGAATTTGTGTTATATCTGACAGACATCCAGGTATTATGGCAGCTCTGAGTTATCCTCATCTTGGGTGGGTTGAACCATCTACCTATCACAGGATTTGCATGTGTCATCTTGCAAGCAATTTTATGACTCGCTTCAATGATAAACTCTTGCAAAAGTTAGTATGTAGAGCAGCTTTAGTGACTACACAACGCAAATTCAATAGGCATATGACTACAATTAGGAGAATTAATTCGGAAGCATAACAATGGTTGGAGGCGATCCCTCTTGAGATATGGGCACTTTCACATGATGGAGGTCGAAAATATGGGATAATGACTACCAACATGTCTAACAGTGTTCTTAAAGGAGCTCGTAGCTTACCAATAACTGCATTAGTTCAGTTGACCTTTTTCCGGCTTAATGGTTACTTTGTTGCAAGAAGGGAACAAGGTGCTAACAAATTGGCATCAAATGAGCAATACACTCCTTATGTTGATGCTCAGATTAAGTCCCGTGTGGTTAAGGCCGAGTCAATGGAAATAGTTCTTTACGATCACATCCAAGGACAATTTCATGTCAAGTCAAGAAATGGTCGAACATAGCGCTCAACTACATGACCGTGTAAATGCAAATGCGGTGTTCCCCATATATGGATTTCCATGTAGCCATATCATAACAAAGATGTCGCATTGTGTTAATTTTCGATTATTTTTCAAGGCTACTACACTACACAATCCTAATACTATGGAGTTACTGGGCAAGCTTGTTTCATCCCATATTCAATGAAGATGAGTGGCCAACGTATGATGGTCCTACAATTGTACCTTATGAGTCAATGAAACACATAGGCAGTGGACGTTCTAAATCAATCCATTTGCATAATGCAATGGACGTCAGGGAGGGAAAACTATTGCTATCACATGTGGGTTATAGACAACCGAAGCCACAATCAATTCCTCTTGTAAGAATAGGAATCAAATTCAAAGTGAAAGATGCATGTAACTCAATTTTTGCATATGGTTTTTTTTTTTTTTCATTGCCTTAATAATTACATTCATGACTATGATACTAGTACCTCAATGTTTTTTGTTAATAATTATATCGTCTTTGTGTTATCTGTTACATATATGGCGTTTCAGTAGGCTTCATGATGCAAATCCTTCAGATCCATCGGTTTTAGTATTGTAGGACAAACATAGGTCACATTTAGTAGATATAGAGCATGTATGTATATTATTAAATATCAATTACTATTACATCTCGTTGGTGTAATGTATATATAATCAATTCTAAATTTGTAAATCTTCGTTATCAGAGTTCCGTGGAGGCGCCCACTCGCCGCCAGATGAAAGCCTTCATCAAGCCAGGAGGATGGATCTACGTATTCGCCCATACATGATCCATGCAGGATTTTATGGTATATAAATTAGCATGGTCACATCATGATCGACGCCACTCATCACCAGTCTTGTCGAGAGACGGAGGCCCGAGACACATTCTTTCATGTGTACCCGGGCCGAGATGACGCATCATGCTTTACAAGATGTTGCTAATAATCCTCGGGCTCGTGATCCATGGACCTCAAGAATCATCGAGACAGCGTGTTCGATGTCACAAAGTTGTGTCGGAGCCGCTGGTGTCATACCACCCACGATGCTCTCAAATGACTGCTATCTCCATAATACGATGGTTAAGGCGACCTGCCATCCACCCTAGCACCTAACACATATGCGTCACTTTGGAGCGAAGTGCAAAAGATGGTTTCATCTTTAGCACTGATTGATCCTTCTTTTGTGAACAAAGTACGAGTTGCATGTCCGCTTGTGCTTCTCCACCGCTACGAGATTTGATGCGCATCGAGGCGTATAGTTAGGGTAAAGGGTAGTATCAAAGACAATTATATGTAACCAACTTGAATTTCACACGTGGTATTAGCATTGTATTATTAATCGTTACATGTATCCAAAACTTTATTTTATTACATACACATTCATATACACAACACATCATTAGTTTGCTTACTTTTTGTTTATTTTATTCAACTCTAGTCTTGGGAGAGACTTTTACGCGTGGGCGACCGGGTAGTCGAAAGCGTGACGTGTGATTTGTAAGGCTTGTATGAGCGCCTATAAAGCAAGTGCACGCCATATCAAGTTATACAGCTGTACCTAAGCAATGGATATCGATCCATAGGGAGAAGTGCTGGACTACCGAAACTAGCCCTAAGGATATTTGATTCGACTTAAACTCTTAATGAATATCTAACAAATGTATCAAATTAAAATTAAGTCTAATTAACTCCGTGAAATCACTTTTGAGAATACTAGGTTTTGCCTCCCACTCTTGATGGATGTTTACTCTAGAGGAATTACTATTCACTTATTAATGATTTCTCGATGACTCCGGGATGATCGTGTTTACGAGATACCCTCTCTCGAGGTATATCCGCCTATCCGCCGCAGGTCGAGCACCGCCCGACCCTATACTCTGAAACTCTTAAATGCTCAAACCTTAATTGTCACCCTCGGAATCAGGATATCTCTATTCACCGATTGACGAAGGGTTGCTCTACTCATATCCCTAGGAGTCCTTATCTCTCGATCTCAGATACCCAGTAAGATCCTGCCAATGTTGGCCAGACATCACCATGAAAATAAACCATAGAAGTAGAACAATCGATATAAATCAAAAATAAACTGAATAATATAAGATTTAAGCCTTAATCCATACAACTGAAACAAGGTTCAACAAAACCTTAGAAATAATTCTAAAACATATCCGAATTAAATATAGGCATGGTTCTATAAATCATGAATAATAAAGTTTCGAGAAAAGCGGAATACAAAACAGAGTCTTTTCGATTTCTTCGTTGTTGTCGCTTTCATTTCCCGCATCATGTCCGTGACGCTTCTTCTGCAAACTCCAAAATTAGGTCTCCCTGCTTTTATAATTTCGCGTAATGTGGAATGTCGCGACGCCGAATGTCGCGACGTCAAGGTTGCTCCTTGACTCTTCTCTCTTCTCGGGCTCGACCAGGGACGTCGCGACTCCGTCGCTAGTTTTCCACTTCTTCTTCTTTGCAGTTCCAAAAAGCTTCTGAAGACCACCCTATTCACCTACAATGCACACAAGATCCAAAATCAGATATCGGACAATAATACACTTATTAAGATATAAAATAGAGCTAAAACATAGGAAGGACGCTGGTATGACACATGAGCATTTTAGACACTCATCAATAACCCAATTTTGGGCAACTAACAACACATCCAACACCTCCAGTCGCCCATGCCTTACATGATAATGACGCCGATGTTGTCGAGGGAGATGTAGCTGAGGCTGGGGTCGAGCTAGAGTCAACTTTTCCATTGGGGTTTAGGTGGAGAGTACCTTTAACACGGGTGCATAACCCATCCGGTGTACTCCTCGTATACCGAGATAAACTAGATGCACAGACTCTTGATCAGGTAATGGTATATATAAATGTAGATGGTTATATAGTAATTTGATTCATATTCACATCAATGTTATTGACTTAAAATGTAAATGTGTGTCTTATGGCGGCAGCCATATCGCCTGAGAGTCAGGTCGACCAACTACGATATCCGCTTTAGCTGATATGAGATCCGCGAACGATGTCACCGCTTATATGTTTTGGGATTGTTAAGTGGCATCGTCCAGAGCGAGTCTTGCGCCAGTTTAGGCTACACTAAGAGATACCTCCATCTTGCTCTTATGAGCAACAACTACATAAAGTGGATGCACGTGGACGACATCGGAGAGATTGGGCGATGTATCATGCTTGATACGTTGCCTTATGAGATACACGAGCGGACAAGATCATCACCGCACCCCCTATAGAGGGTATTATGGACTTCCATGATCCATATATGTAGTGGTATCGTCATATTACACGACATTTTATGACACCACTACTGCATAGGGATGATATGAGGTGTCATACTACAGTCGGTACTACTCAGATTTTGGTAAGTTAGAGTCTTGTGTTTATAAAGTGTTTTTCAAATTTGAATTAATAGATTTATGTATTTATAATTGTTTGGTTAGTTCTTTTACATCTCTGCCCTAGTTAACATAGCTATTCGATCGCGCAATACCATAGATTGGTGTGTATAGATTTACATCATATTGCTATATCGTTGTTACACTAGATCAAGAGGTGCATCGTGACAGATTTCGATCAAGAGGCATCTACTTCACGTGATTATCCATTTGACCTCCCTGTCATCCACTCCAGCCAGATGCAAAACATTCGAGGTAGAGGGAAAGGGAGAGTTGATCGGCAAGGTCGTGGTCAAAATGGTGGCCGAGGTTGTGGTCGAGATGGTGAGGGAGGTCATGGTACACCTGAGCCGACATTGGCACCATTATCACTCACTCCGATATTTGCACCCGATACTTCCATACCCCCCCCCCCCATACTTACCCATCATCACCCGATAGTTTTATACTTCCTTATACTTACCCATCACCCGATACTTTATATCCCCACAAACTTACACATCACCTTCCATACCCCCACAGACTTACACATCTTTACCATCTTCAGTGTCGCCAGAGCCAACTTCTATGGAAGTAGATATCACCTTATCATCCCACCCTTTATCCTCCAATCTATGAGACCGATGAGACCATGGTTGACCTTATATTAGATTTGGGAGCACTTCACTAGGCAATCCCCGCTCCACGCATTACCCATCGCAGTACTCATTCATCGCCTGCTCCATCAACTCCCTCGACTCCATCAACTCCATTTGAGATTGCATGGGACCCTATAGATCAACCAGTTGTGTATTATCAAGTAGGGTCCTAAGAGAAATATCAAGACCCCATCTTGTGGGACTCATTGATATGTATTTATATTTGTATATATTGATATTTGTATACATTTCTTTATATATTTATATGATTTGGTTTATATATGAAAAATGAGTTTCTTGTTTACTGAATTGGTTATAATTTGGGTACATGTGGGTTATGATTTATATATATTCTTGTTCTCGGTGCAAACTAGCAGGTCATAATTGTTAGGTGTGAATCATACTTGCATTTAGGTGTGAAGCAAACAAAGGGTTAAAAGACATGGCAGAAGTTGTGCTCAAAGGCACTGCTTCGCCAATGCGAGGGGATAGATTCGCCGAGGCGAAGTAGTTCGCCAAAAAAATTTGATAAAATTTGCTTCAAAAGCCGTTGTCTTGAACATCAGTATTGTGATTAATGATAAAGTCGCTATTGAGGACATCGCCGAAGGGGAGAAGGAGATGAGAGAAATAGAAGAAATAAAGAGTAAAGAAGAAGAAGAGTCCCGCCACTCCCAACACAATGGAAGTTTATCGCCTTGAACAACATCATTTTGATGCAGAAGTCATTGTCAGAGGACAACGTTTTGAATTTTGCTTAAAAGCCGCTTGTCCACACATTGGCTTTATCTAAAAGTTTAGAAGCCACCGTCGACATCGACCTTGCCGAGGTGTGTCACCCCATGTGACCGAGACAAACTAGATTGGGCAATAGTTTCAAATATACATAACTTTTGTAATTTTTTTAAATAAAGTATTATTTATATCTAAAACTCTTTTTGGCTCAAACTAATAAAATTCCCTCCATTTCAAACTTATAATAATTGAAAATTTAGTTTTTTTTTAAATTCCAAAATAATAATAATTAAAAAAAAAGAAGAGAATATCCTTAGTAATTAAAATATTTATTGAAGAATTTAAATAATTAGTTATCCTTCAATTTATTTAAAATCGAGCTACCTAGGAGAACTTTTCTTTTGAAAAATAGTGTATATAAAAGAAATATAAAAAGTCATAATTCATAATATACCAAATATTTTATTTTTATATTTTAGTTGATCTTATTAGACACCACATTTTAATTAACCTAAAAAGCCATTTAATTATATGCCTTTCTTTGCTTAAAGGTTTGTTCTTAAAGTTGGATTGTGGATCCTCAATCTTGATTAATTGAATTAAAAATTAATGGTTATTTTATAATTGAAATATATCTTTATTCATATATATTTCATTCTGATTTATTTAAGTTAATTATTTTTTACAGCTAGCAAAGAGTTGATCATTTTAATTTAAAAACAATTGAATACATTAAAGCTAATATGAGAGGATGACAAAACTGTATACATTTATATCTGGTTTTTCTTGGTTAGAATTATCATGTATTTAGGCTCTACTATTTTATATATGGTAGATATTTGAGATTGATGTTCCTACTATTTTTCTTGCTTATAATCGAATGCTATATATAGAACCTGCTAGAGCTCTTGCAAACCATTTCCTTGATGCTTGGCACTCAAATGGAGGAAATTTGGAAGCCGGATATTATATAAGAATATGAGTTTACAATTTTCGTTATTCTATCCATATTCGCATTAGTATTTATTTGAGTACTTAGACTTGCATTATTATATTTTATATATTTTGATGCATTAGGAATTGCATAAAAAAAAAAAAAAAAATCATATTTGTACATGACCATTCCCAAAACCTGAAAACAAGTCCCTGAAAATGGAATTGAACCCAAAAACTCTCATATTTGTATTATACATCAAGTTTTCCGTTTTATGCCAAAAGGTAAGAGCTTACTAAACTTGCATCAACAGTTCATGCCCTTGTGTCACGAGGAACAACTAAAAGTACTTAATAAAAACATCTTCAAAATACAATTTCCATTCCACCAAACAATATTCGACCATCCACAGTATCTTCATTAATTTTTGAAAGACCTATCAAGTTGTAATGACCCATCGCTTCTCCATTAGTGTTTCATCCTATATTATTAATTCGGGGAGGTGGGGCATTAGAGAGAAAATGTTGCATCTTGTGAAGTGATGAAGAGCACATATGCATGGAGAAAAGTAAGGTTAATTTTGAGGTGGGGAAAGAGGGTGTTTGGTTGGGAATAAGACATCTTTCTTTGTTGAATTTGCAAATGGAATTGAGGTATGTAATGGAAAGAGAAGCATTTTGTAATCAAGTCATTAGTAGTAAATATGAGGAAGATAGTGGTCACATGAAGTGAGGGATAGCTAAGAAGATGGTTTTGGAAATGTATTAAGAAGTATATTAGAAGAACTTCTATAATGCCATATTATTTACGGAATATAAAGGGAAGAAGGTGAAAATTTTCGGAAATAAATAATGCGGAAATGAGATGTTATGAGTTTTCTTCCATTTTTTATATGCATTAGCCATTTCAAAAGAGACCTTAGTGGTAGATTGATTAGAACCACCTCTTCTTTTCTTTTGGACTTTAAATGATTAGGGAAATCACAAATGTAGAGGAATTATTTTTCAAGGTTGCAAGCAATGGTGATAGATAGTGGTGGGAAGAATAATAAATCCTCTTTATGTGACAATTAAATCAGAAAAAATGTCTATGGATGAACTCAGAAAACAATTAAGTCCTTTGTTAATTCTTTATGTGACACCATGGAACGAGGGGAATTGATCCCTTCCAATGACTTTCTTATCTGGGTATTCAAGGGTGCTTTCTAGAGACATTGACTCTATATCAACTTTGAAGAAAAGGATGATTTTTAGGTTAATAGATGTTTTTTAAATTTATTTGTAAAGTCAAGCAAAAATCCAAGATAATATTTCTTTACTATGCTAGGGTAAGGTCGGTCCTCTGATAGTTGCTTTTCACTCTAGTTGTTCTTTATTGGGAGTAAGTTGTTACCGTTAAAGAGACTCTCTTAGGGTGGTATGTGTCCTTTCTGGATAAAAGATGCAACAAAGCTTGAAGAGCAGAGCAGAGGTAAGTCCATTGTGCATCTTCCAAAAACTTAATGAGGAGCAATCAAATCAAGCTTTAAAAAACTTGCTTTTTAGAAATTGTTTTCCTAGGTGAAAATGTACATATATTATAATTCTATGTTCCTTAGGGAGCTGTTTTATGTTCTCTTTTTTAACGCACCTGAAAATCCTTGGGGAGCGTGACTTTTTTCCATTTTTTTTTTTGGTGTTATGAAAATTCTACATGATTCCTCTACTGAATAAATAACTTCAGGAATATTTCAATGGTTAATGAATGATGCTTGATGAATGCATGCATATCAACCAAATCAAGTTAACATGTTTGCATCATACCAATATTGAGTTATTGGAATAGGTTCATCTCATTGAATTGTTGCACAAGTCCTCTAAGAGTGTTTCCTGGTTTAATTCATCCAATTGAGTCATTAGATGTACACACAGCTTGGACCTGAGTTTCGTGACGAACTCCAGTTTAATCATCTACCACATCTAAGGTGATTATCTAACTTTCAATATTCCTGGAATGAGTTTTGCACTCCTTCCCTGTACTTACAGGTCCCACCACAAAGGTCACATGATGGAATACTTTGATGTTCATATATCTTCATTTCAGGATGAAATGTGCTATGATTTATGATGAAAGTATCTCAATCCTGATTGAGTTTATTCATTGGTCTTAAATACTTGCACTCCTTTGTTAACTAACATCATAATCATGCATCTGCTTTATAAAAGAACTTAAAAAACCTAAAAATTAAATTCCTTTAAGAAGGTATATAAGTTTCACTAGACAGATCAATGAATTCGCTTTGTTTGATTTGGCTGGTTGCCTTAGTGTTTCGAAAATTGAATTTACTCCAAAAGTTTCTATGAGCACCAACATTGCTGTTGACATCTCAAAATGAAACTTTACGCAATAAATTCCCTTTCAATATAATTGGCCTGCTTATTTACACTCTTGTGATACTTTGCATCATTGGTATGCACTTCCTTTTTTTCTTTCTGAGCAGCAAAGAATGACATTAGAGAAAAACCTAAAGATCCAATTAAAGTACATTCTGAAAAGATGCATTGCTGAATCTTTTCCAACAAAAAACAGTAGTGTCGTTAGCATATATGAATAAAAGTTGGATAATATTTCTTGCATTGTCATTAGAGATCTTACAGACAAGCTACTGTGGAAGGCCTCCAATGAGGTTTAATTCCTGTTGGATCCTACCATAGATCATTGTGTCTAGAAGTTGACTATAATTTATTGTTAGTCAGATACGGACATTTTCTGGGTGTTATATAAGAGAACACCAGCATACATATAAACTAGTTGATATTGTAGAAACTAAAAGAAGGAGAGTTGAAGGAATGAATTCCTTGTATTTTTTTCACTGAGTCATCATACATATATATACAAGAAGATTAGGCTATACATTACGTAAGATGATCTATTCTACCTAAATGGTTACAACCCTATAAATAAGGTACCCTAATAAGATACAAAATAATATGTTAATGTATGATACATACTATAACCAATATGTTAACATATGATATATACTATAACACCCTCTTTCAAAATAATATGGGGACGTTAATCACGCCCACTGCTACATACGTGAACTAACTTGATCTCTTCACTTAGAGCCTTGCGGAAGATATCACCCAATTGTTCTCCATTTTCATGTATCCTTTGTGAAATCAAACCGGAAGTCAGATTTTCACGGACAAAATGGCACCCATCTCTATGTGTTTAGTCTGCCCATGGAAAACGAGATTGCAGGCACATGAAAGGCAAAACACGGGTTGTCATACCGCAGTTTTTCTGTAATTGTCTGAGGGTCTTAATATCGACTTCCGCCAAAAGTTGATGTTCTCACATAATCCGCATGTAGACCGTGTCATGTATCCGCACTCGATTTTGCACTAGATCGAGAGACAACCCTTTGTTTCTTACTCTTCCATGGAACTAGATTCCTTCCAATAAACACACAATAACCTAAAGTGGACCTTCTGACTTCCTTAGATCCTGCCCAATCTACATCTATGAAACACTCAGGTCTATTATGCCTATGATTATTGTATAAAATATCACGTCCTAAGGCTCCTTTCAAGTAACATAAAATCTATTCTACAGTCGCCCAATGATCAACTATTAGAGAAGACATGTATTGGCTTACAACACTAAAGAGTATGCAACATCAGGGCGTATTACTATGAGGTAGTTCAACTTCCTAATCAACCTTCTATATCTCTCAGGGTCTTCAAATAATTCACCTTCTCTAGTAAGATGTAGGCTTTGTACATAGCAAAGACTCCGCATGGCTTTGCTACCAATTTTCTTGTTTCAGACAATAGATCCAACACATCTTTCATTTGAGATAAGAAGATCTCACGTTTGCTCCTCATAACCTCAACACCTAAGAAGTATTTTAGCATGCCTAAGTCATTTGTTTGAAATTGGCCATGGAGAAAGGACTTTAGTGAAGATATACCTACCATATCATCCCCAGTAATGATAATATCATCAACATACACAACTAATAAGATGATACTCCACTGGTAGCTTCTATAAAAAGATGTGAGTGATTGACGGTTCTTCATGCCAAACTTCGAATCACGCCACTCGAACTTAAAAACCATGACCTAGACTTTGTTTTAAGCCATATAATGATTTTCGGAGATGACAAACTCTACCAATCTCCCCTTAAGCAACAAACTCGAGAGGTTGCACCATATAAACCTATTCAATAAGATCCCCATGAAGAAAGACATTTTTAATATCAAGTTAATGGAGGTCCCAACCATGAGTGGCGGCTAGAGATATAAACAGTCGAATAGAGGTCAGCTATAACCGGGGAAAAGAGATCAATGGTCCACCCCATAAGTCTGGCATACCCTTCAAATCTCTAGCAATTGATCCATCAGATTAACCTTCACTATGTTCCACCCATCGACAAACCAACCCGATTTCTTCCCAATGTAAATGCACCAAGTCCGGGTACTATGACATCAAGGCATCCATTTCCTTTGATTTTAGCACCACGCCAACCAAGACAGCTAAGTGCTTCGTAAACCTCATAGGCAATGAAATAAAGTCCAAGGATGCAATAAATGAACAAGGGTGGGATAGCAAATGGTTAAAGGAGCAAAAGGATGAGATTAGATGAGTACATTTACGTTTACCTTTATAGAGAGCAATAGGAAGGTCATCACTAAGAATTGGGACCGATGTCGGCGCTTAGTGGAGGAATCGAGACTAAGGGGTGTAGGCGCCGAGCATAGACCTGAGTTATCAGAGGCTTTGTCAGAGGTGGAATAGAAGAAAGAGCTGGCAAGGCAAGAGTATAAATGAGCAAATCATCATTCTCCCCTTGACTAGTGTGGATCGAGTCGGGAGAAAAAGGAGTATTCTCAATAAATGTGACATCAGCATAAACTAGGTACCTCCGAAGACTAGGACAATAACATAATACCTATACCCTTTCTGAACTCGAGAGTAACCAAGGAAGATACACTTCAATGACTTAGGGTCGAGTTTAGACACATACAGACAAACATCTCGAACAAAACAAGTACACCCAAATACCCAAAGCTCAATGGGAAACAAAGATTTATTAGGAAAGAGATTTTGAAATGGAGTGGCCCAATCCAAGACAGAGGAAGGCATCCGATTAATTAAAAAACAGGAAATGGAAACATCATTGGCTCAAAAATGCTTGGGCACGTGCATTTGAAATAATAGAGTCCGAGCGATTTCAAGAAGGTGTCTATTTTTTCTTTCAACAACTCCATTATGAGAACGAGTATCGACATAAGATGTCTGATGAAGGATGCCATTCTGAAGAATGAATGACTAAAATTGTTCAGACATATAATCTTTGGCATCACCTCTCAGATTTTGTACAAAAGTATGAAACTGAGTCTTAATTTCAGCACAAAAAGCACAACAGTGAGAAAATAACTCTAAGCGGTTTTTCATTAAATATAACCAAGTTGTTTGTGAATAATCATAGACAAACATAACAAAATAATAAAACCCAGTTGGGGACACAACTGGACATGGACCCCACACATCCGATTGGACTAACTCAAAAGGAGCACCGGGCCATATCGACTCTGTGACGAGAACTAAGACGGCTTACGTTTTGCAAATCGACGTGACTACAAATCTAAGGACGACAAACTCAAAACTCGAGACACATTTCTTCAATAGTGAAGAGAGGGTGGCCCAATCTACAATGAGTTCAAACTGTAGTAACAACTTTAATGTGCAATAGGTTCAAGTATATAGGATCAAGAATGTAAAAACCCACAGACTCACGTCCTCTACCAATAATCTATTTCGTCATAAGATCTTGAAATAGACAATAATCAGGAAAGAATGAGACACAACATTGAAAAGGTCGAGTTAGTTTGCCCACAAATACCAAATTAAAAGAAAAATAGGTAAAACTACATAGATGATGTGGGAATATGAGTAGGAACTGAGTTGAACCAAGAACACTGATTGTGACCCATCTACAAAGTGGGAAGCGTGAAGATTGTGACCGAAAGGTAGAAAATAGAATAGAATTCAATTCGGGTCATGTGATCTATGGCTCCAAAATCAATGACTCATTTGGAAGACGAAGAAGAGACTAGGCATGTGTTTGGGTTACCGTGATCTGAATTGTAACCTGAGTAGATAGAGACTGCACGATTTCTAGTACAGGAACCTCATGAAGTCTGCCTACTCGACAATTGACTAACTTATCAAATGCCCTTGCAAAGGAGGTTATATAGGCGACAAAAATCTCTTTATTTTGGTTCCCACAGCTTTCTTACGCTCTCATATCACATGTCTGAAGCTATGGCGCACAACACAACCCTCCGTAACTAGGCCCCCTCTGGTGTTACCTCCTAGGCCACTATGTATGTATTGTGGCTTTCCTAACTCGCCACTGTTTCGACCAACAAGAGCACAACTCATCTGGGTAGATGGTAGAGCAGGCAGGGATATTTCCGTGTGGAGTATTTGTCTTAATGTTTCTTAGAAAGAAGAAACTTCAGGACTGGATAGAATCCGCGTCTTAACAGAATCATGGGCCTGTGGCGGAGTGTGGCGGCTATAGTCCATCATTGCCATCTTTTCCTGTTGATCTTGCTGGACCTTAACATCTGGACTAAAGGGTAAGAGCACATTTAGTTCCTCATATGTCTTTTTATAGTCCATAAAAACTTTCGTAAGCAACTGATCTTATTTCTCAAAGCGATAAAAGGTTCGATACACATCAAAGATGCGAGAAATATTTCCCTTTCCAGAACACACAAATTCCAAACAATCCATTAGCTCCTTAACAAACTCACAATGATAAATGAAAGAAAGTACTTTACCATCAATGGAATTACGGATTTGGAGAAAGAGACGGGAATCATCCTCTAGCCATCGGACATTTGAATCATCAGTAGAAGGGTCCTCAGTAAGGTGACTAGCCATACGAATACTCCTCGAGTAGAGGCGGATTGTTTTATTCAAATCCAAGTGATTGGGACCAATAAATTTGTCCTTCATAATCTTGGACTTCATCAGGACCACTTCGGGCGTCGAAATAGGTTTTTTATCTGCTGACTCACTAATTAAGAAGCCAAGGAAAGTAGATCTAGGCCAGAAAGTACCTTCAGAAGGCAGAGATTCCAAAAATCTCATAGAAACCCTAGGCATAGTGGGATGTCGAACACAAAAATCACCAAAAGCAATAGATCCAGGTCCTAAATAGAGAAACCAAGAAGACCAGAGGTCTTCATGGCGCCGACGACAACAAGGAGGAGGTCGAGTGCGAATAGTCCTCACACGCCCAATACATGCGCGCCGTGGTTTTGGCCAACAAGGGCGGGTGCGTGAGCTCACGCGTGGTTTCTCGGTCGCCGAATTTTCAGAGGCTCATCAAGGCCTATGAGTTTCTAAAGCGCCGGTGAGATCCCATTCTCACTGAAATGGGTGTTTAAAAATACCCCTCATAGCTCTTAAACACTTCGAAACTCCGCTAAAAGCACCGAAAATCCTCCTAATCTGAGTCCTAGACTCTTATACCATGTAGAAACTAAGAGAATGAGAGTTAGAGGAATGAATTCCTTGTATTTTTTTCATTGAGTCATCATACATATATATACAAGAAGGTTATGCTATAAATTAGGTAAGATAATCTATTCTACGTAAATGATTACAACCCTATAAGTAAAGTATACTAATAAGATACAAACCAATATGTTAATGTATTATACATACTATAACCAATATGTTAACGTATGATATATATTATAACAGATATAAACAACCAAACTAAAATCACCATGTAGAAAGAACCTTTCGCTCAAGATACATTAAAGCCAATTGTGCTCAAACTCATAAGACAAACGCAAAGGAACACATAAATGTGCAACACAAAAATGGACTTTAGGTGTCAAAAGTGCATAGTGATTTTAAAAAAAATATTTATTACTCATAAATTAAAATATTTATTATTAAAGAATTTGAATAATTAATTATATCTTAACTAATTCAAAATCTAATTACTTTACTAGGGAGATTTTATTTTTATTTTTTAACTAGTGGTGTCTATCACTCAATTATCAAGGTTATAATTATTAAACTGGAGAATCCTATTCTTGCACAAGTCCTAGAATGAATTCTTGATACCAACTGAAGAGGGTATCTCTTGAAATTAATGAAATTTTTTATGGTGTTTAACTTATTAAATGAATGAGTAAATGTCAGGAATGACACTCAGAGGCAGCATCACACCATTAACTATAGTAAGAAATGCCTAAGGATTAAATGGTCTTGAGCAATGTCTATATTCAATGACATCTTAGTGAAGTATGGAGATGACTTAAGCCAGCCTAGTCAACCAAACACAATTTCTTGGGGTTTAAAACACGTGCAAGTTATAGGTAATTAAGTAAGTACTAATATAATGAAACCATGCTTGACCATGTAGATATTGTTTGTTTTAGGTCGAAAGACTCACATGACTTTTAAAGCAGCGTACAAAGGTATAGAGAGTGCGCATGTTATATAGTGTAGGAATCTGCGCCTCCTAATATCAATGTGGATTTAATATGACATACTATGATTTCAGTTTCAGTTGTTATTTGATGTAATTAGATCCATATTGGGTGAAATTGAACTATAGGAGGTTTGTTTCACCTCTCAAAACAATGCACTAGTCAGATGAAGTACTCCCTTTGCTAATATGCATGTGGGATGGCTGTATGAACTACTCCACTTTATCCTTGTCGACCATTTGGTGATTTTTATGATTTCAGTTTACCAATGTGGTTGCTCATGATCATAAATGAAGCAGGGAAAAGCATTCCATTTAGTTTTGAAAGTAGGGCATTCCACCCAAGCCAAATAGTCTGCAAGGCCAGCCGCCCTGTGGCACCAAGTGAACAACTACTTGAGAAGGGGAAGGGAAAGGGAAAGGGAGGGAAAGGGAAGAAGAGATGATCCCCCACTTTCTTCACATATTGAATGCCTTTTTTGAGTTTGGTATGCTTGTGGTCATTTTAATTTTGATTGGCCTTTAATTTTGCACATTCCACTCTTCTATTTTTTTTTATTGCCAGAATAGGAAAAATGTGCTTCATAATTTCTGCTACATCTTTGATGAAGCTGGTTCTGTTTCATTAAAATGGTAGGTTTGGAAGGAAATGACATACGTAATATTCTTGACCAAGAGTGCCTACATACCTAATATAATGCAGAGGACTTCTTTACCTGATTTTATCAATTAATAACATAATGCAGTCATTTTTCAAACAGGTAACATAGACAGCATGCTTCTCCTTTATTCCGTGAGAAAAGCTCACAAATATCATTCACTTCTCAGACATCCGCTCCTTATAAATCTGGATATGGAACTGCTATTATCACATTGGACAGAGGAGATCGTTTAGCCTATGGGATATCTTCCTCTCAGAAAAGGTACAGACCGAAATCTTAAGGATATGCTCCAAGCAAGCAAGAAAGAAGAAAGTTACTGCCATTGAAAGCATGTTTGGAGGTTTGGAATCATCTAACAAGTGTAAGTTTTCAAGTCTCACATCATCTAGTATGGATCTAGGTATTGAATGGTTTTGTTTAATTAAATTATTATCTTTGACCATTATATTGGTTTAAATTCAGGAATAGTCGGTGAAACTTATGGTGTACGTAGGTCACTTTCAGCAGGAATGATTAATGAATTCTGGAATCTCTGAAAATAGTGGCACCCTAAAGTTATTGCTTGCTAAGCAGTAGTACTCCTCATTTAGAGGTGGACCTAAGGAGATTTTCACTGAACCAGAAAGAATGTGAGCATCCTAAATTTTTTATGACTCATCTGATGGTATTGGAACATTTACGAAGGACACAATGGACCATCAAACGGAAGTCATGGTAAACCAAACAAAATTTCTTAGAGTTTCATTATTGTTGTTTAACTGATTCTCCTTGTTATGGTTATTACAAAAGTTGCTGACCAATAAATTCAGTATAGCTGAATGTATCTGACAAGCAGTCTGATCTACCAGCTGCTCAGAAGTCAATCAGGCATCAACTTCTACCAAGAACTTCTGATATAGCTTCCTCTCTTCTAGCTTCACTCCCTAAAGGAGATCTCCTCAATGCATTCAATGCACCATTCAATCTACCAAAAGATCATCTCAGACATTGAATTAGCTCCATAGATATTCCTTTGGATCTACCCATGCTTATTAGAAAGCATACAAAACCATTAAGCATCTCTTCATAATGCAATATCAGTTGTAAGCAGTACTTTAATACCTTGATTTGTTGCATAAAGAACAGAAGCTACACTCATTTAATAGATTGATTTGTTGCTTAAAAAAAATAGAAGCTATCCAATCTCTTGGCAAATTTAATCAACCAAAACAGAGGAAAAAAAGGGATCTAGCATTAGAACCTAGTAGAATATGCAAATGCCCGTCAATGACATCTCCTGACTAAATCCTAATCGAATAGGCAAATGCTCATCAAGGATATCTCCAGAAGAATGCACGGATTAAATTTTGCCAATGAATCAGAACTCTCACGGAGAATGGCTGGATCTATGATATTACGACAACAGGAACTGTAGTGAAAGAAGAGTGAACCCCAGGGTTTAGGAAACATATACGATCTTAAAATAAATTAAGAGTGGAAAAAAGAAACTATAAATATGTAGAAAGACCTTCATCTAGAACTGTCTTCGACTACAATACAGAAGATCAAGAGAGCAAAGAGTTTAAAATTTTAATAAACAGGAGTTACTAGTTTCTCGCAGTACTGTGTAAGAGATGAAAAAAGGTAAAAGAATATTTTTAATGATATAAAACTCTGTGCTCTCTGAAACTTTCCTATTGTGGGAGCTGATTATACTCAAAAACAAAAAATGGAGGGCAGTGTGACTTTTGGATAATGGTAGTCACTGTTGGCTTCATGTAACTAACAAAACTTTAAGCAGGGAGAAAGGGAAACCTACAACCCTCAAAAGAACCAATTGAAAATCATGCTCCTTCAGTTCACACCAAATAACAAAATTTGAAGCATAGCAGATCTTCAGATTACAAGAGAATGATCACTGAAAGCTCCACATGACCATTAAACCTTTTAGCCAGAAGAAAACATTACCAATTGTGATTCTTCCTTAAAAATGCAGCAGATACTTGGAATTTTCCAAATTTGCATAATGGTTTGATGGTTAAGATCTAGTCAAAGCCTTTTTGCTTTATTTTTCACTTGCATATGCATGGTTCACTTACCTTTTCTATAGAATTTATGCTGTTGTGGAACACATCATTGGTATACTACATGATGGATTGGTGATGCAGTTGTCTTTTCATTCTCATATAGAGAACATAATGGTGCGAATAACCAAGCTCAAGAATCAGCATCCTAGAATCTTCTTATATGGCAATTCCAGTGTTGTTGGAACATCTTGTGAAGAAGGATACATTGGACGATCCAAAGGGAGTCGATCCTGATCTGGGTGATGTTAGTCAAGCAGCTCTGATGAAACTCAATAACACATCAGAATCTTGACACTAATCCCAAAGCCAAAGATTTGAATTATGTGATCAATGCCACTGGTGAAAACATATGATCCTGCTACAGAAACATTCAAAAAGGAAGAATCAACACTGCTACATAAAACAAAGCCCAGCATTGCTCCTGATTAGTTGGTGATTATCTTTCATTCTATTGGCTCATTTGTATTAGTCAAAAAAGAAAATGTAATGAACTATTGGGGTTTGCTGAGCTCTCAGTGTCCAGATATAATACAACCATGTGTAGACTTGCTATTTGTATTCAAATGAAACAAAATTTAAATTCACAGAGCTGACCACTATTCTGATATCTACAACTAGTGAGACAGTTGCTAGTATGAAAGAAATTAATGTACCAACATTTTTGGTCCAAATTATCTACAACTAGTGAGACAGTTGAACTTACAATCTCTGGTCACCTTCTGATAGAAAAGGGTGGTTCAACAGCTTCAGGGCTGACCACCTCTCTTCAATATTCCTATGAAGACAACATTCCAAGAAACTCTTGCCTTGCTCTGAAATGTTACTTGGAAATTTCGGGAGTTCAGAGCTGTAAACGATCAGTCTCAAAAGATCTTTCATTCCGGAGACCTCAGATTGTTCAGAACTCCATACAAACTGCTGATCATTTCTATCACCACATCAAGCGCCCATATGTCTAGCCAACACCATATTGTATACCAATAGTTCAGGGGATATATACTGACAGGTACCTCTCATCCCACTGCATCCCTTATCATAGTAGGCTTCCTTGGCCAACCCGAAATCACCAATCTTTGCTCTGAAACCATCAGAATGATCGGCACAAGCAGGATGTTATCGGGTTTGATGTCGCAGTGGACATAACCACGGCCGTGAATATAACAGAGTCCTCGGAGTACATCCCGAGTATAGCTCCTCACCTCATTCTCCGGCAATCCGACCGTACTGGAATTCCTGATCCGAGTACCCAAACTACCCCCACAGCACTTCTCCATCAATATATTGTAGTAAAGTTTTCCATCGGCCGACATCGTGATTTCATCACCATAACAGCGCACCACGTAGGAGCTGGAATTCAGACGACAAAGAATCTCCAATTCGCTGCAGAGGGATGAGGATTTGGAGATTTCGGCTGATTTGACGGCCAATTCAGAGGGCATGGTGGAAATGGCGCCGTGACCATCAAGAAAAAAACCCGGTGGGTTTGATCTGAAGGTTGCAGAGTAAACGGAAGCGAAGGCTCCTTGGCCGAGCTTGTGGTGGCGAATCCAGGTGAGACCATGAGAAGTCTCAATGCCTCCATGGAAGGGAGTGCAGCTTCTGACCTTCGTCCATGGGCAACTGCCCTCATCTTCATCTCCAGTCCCTTTCTTCATCATCCCTGTATCCATCACGGTAATCGGACACGAAAAACTTTTCTGAAAGCAGAGGGAAATCTCAATTTTGGAATGAAAACTCTCGGTCGATGGTTTTTAGGGTTTCTTGGAGGATCCAACTGTTGTTAAAAACACAATTCAAATGCAACGTATATTTTCTGAAGGAAAAAGCCGGGATTTTTCTAACGGTCTAATGACTACATGTGGCGGGAGTTTTGAGTCTTCCCTCGGCTTCACCCATCCTTCCAAGGAAAAAAGGCGGTACGTCTCTAACGGTCACATTACGCGGGATTTTTTAATCTGTCGCCTCTTCGACCCACCTTTCTCATACTGCTGGAGCAGCCTTTTTCAAACTAAAACTAATAGATAAATTTGTTTTTTTTTTCTCAAATCTCAAGGGAATATTCTTAGAAATCACCCTCTGAGATTTTTTTTAAGTTCTATATTTAAAAGAAATATATTCTCTGAAAAACTTTGTATTTTTTCAAATCAATTGTTTTTTTTAATAAAAGAAATTTTTTTTAAATTGATTGATAAATTAAATACAAAGTTTATTTTTAATTTCTTTATTCTTTAATCCACACGGAAAGTTAGATACCGGTAACTTGATTCCAAATTTGTTTTTCTATCAAGAATTTCATAAAATATAATTATACCTAAAAAAGGATAATAGACTAATAATAAATGGTTTTGTCTAAGTTTTTTTTTTTTTTTGTAGTAAAGCCCTCCGTCATCCAACAAAAAATTTAACATTCCTTTCAAGTAGATCTTGGTGAAAGTAGGGCAAATGCATCATCAAATCTTGCCTCCAGAAGGATCCTCAAACCTTCCCAAAAAAGGTTATAATTAAAACTCTTAGTAATCTCAGATGTGTTCATATCCAGCAACTTGTACATATATGAAGATGTGAAACCCACTTTCAATTATTTGAAACTCTTGAGTCAAGTATGGTAGAAATCAAGACAAAAAACAATATTCTTAGTGTACTTTTCAGGTCTCTTAGAAAAGAATTCCTTGTTGAAAATACCCTGTTTTGAAACATGTAGTAAAAACAATAAACTTCGCACATTGGTTAGGACTGATGTGAATAGTCAGAAACCATGAACCGAAAAAATGATAAGAAAATTAACTTTATTCGAATAGTCTAAAACCGGTTGTTTCAACAAGACTTGGTTAGGACTTCAATTGAGTGACTCCAATAAAAATATCTTATATTGAGTTTCACTCCAAAAATATCTTCCCCAAAATCATAAGAAAGTACCCCTATATATATATATATATATATATATATATATATATATATATAAGCCTACATATTTGGACACCCCACATTAAATGCAAGGAATGGGTTTTTAGTTGCGTATTGAAGCAATATACGTAACATGCACCCCATGCATAACTGTTATTTTAAATATTTTAACATTTTATTTCTCAAGTAAATTCCTATATTTGCAAGGTGAAAGGGTGAGAGTAGGTCTGAAATGGGATGCCAGGTAGGTGTGTTTGATGTTGGATATTTTCAAGAGGCCCACACATGTAAATATTTAATATGTCTGTGGTATCAATTTTAATTAAGCTTAATTAAAATGATCTAATTGAAATTAAGTAATTGACTAAAAAGTACAATTGTTATGGAATTATTGTGTGGATATATTTGGGATATTTCTAATTTGATAAAAGATCAAATTAGAAATATATATTTCTTTTATGAATAATATATATATTAGGGTTATGGTCCCTAATTCATAAGGTGAAAGAACAAGTTCTTCTTCTTATATGCGTCTTCATCAGTAGAAAAGAAACAAACTCTTGTCATTAGGGCTATATCAAATTTGGAATATCTATCTCGTAGTTTTGACGACTTTCGGTAATGGATATAGGTACGTTTTGGTTATATGATCTTAATATCTTTTGAATTAAATGGATAGAAACATGTTTGTTTAATGTTTGCCTATTATATATGATTCGGGTCTAATATTTTGAAATTTTTATTATGTTTATAATAATATTAAACTACAAACATGTGGTTAGGCTATTAAGAATTTGTAACAAGTGGTATGCGACCCATAATTGATTTTTGGGATTTATTATTTATTTTTTGTAATAATGATTAGATTATCATGGACTGAAAATTCTTTTTGATGATATTTAAAAATTAAATTTTTTAAAAACCTAACCATGAATGTTTTATGAAAAATCAGTAAAAAGTTATATATATATATATATATATATATATATATATATATATACACATTTATTCATATTAATTAAGATTTCGTTTTCAGATTGAAAGTTGAGAATTCTTTTTATTAAAAAACAAGTTGAGATTGAGATTCGGTTTACGATTCAATCATGAAGTTGTTTTTTTAATTAAAAAAGAAATTCTATTTTTGTTGTTTACCTTTTCAGATTCGGGTTTTGGCTTCTTGAGATTTTTTTAATTAAACCAAAAAAACAAAATCACACATTTGGTTAGGATTAAAAAAAACAAATAAATAGAATCTATTCTTATGGATTCCAGTTTCATTCAGTTCAAACTTAAGGGATTTTTAATGACTCACTTTTGGATTCGATCCTCAAATCGTTTGAGATTTGAACTTGAAACTTTTTTTAATATATATTCGGTAGTTTAAATATATTAGATAAATGGTTTCACATTCGATAGTTTATATATATTAAATATATGGTTTCAAATTAGGTAATTTATGATATCAAAAAAAAAAAAAATTTAGGTAATTTATACATATTAAATATATAGTTTCAGATTCATTAGTTTGAGTTTTCGATTTTGGAATCATAGTTGATTTTTTATTTTAATAAAAAATCTTTTTGGATTCGGTTGGTCGGTTTGGGTTCATACTTGAAGTTTTTAATTAAATTATTGGATTCAACTCGGTTAATGAGATATTTAGGAAAAAGCAAGGAATGAAGAATAACTTTACGTGTAATTTATGTGTAATTCAATTTATGTGTAATTTATATTCATATTTTTTAGAATATATATTTAGCAAGAATTTTTTTGGATTTATGTATGTTATACATCATCTTAAGATACAAATCTTTCAACTTTTTTATTGATTTTATTTAAATATTTAATTGAAAGATAACTTAAAAAATGAAGGAATAATTGAATTCAAATAATTTGATACATCAATTATGATTTGTTATAAGTTGTCTAACATTTTGATTGAACTCATTGAAACAAGATAGTTGCCAAAGTAACATCTTTTATGAAATACTTCAAAAAGATGTGATGTTTGTCTTATGTTTTTCATGCTGGGTATTTGTAGACAAAGGAAGGTTATTACTTGGCCGAAGGTCAAATAATTTGGCACATCAATTATGACTAGTTATAAAGTTGTCTACCCTTTTGATTGGACTCATCAAAACAAGATGTCATAAGTGACATATCTTGTGAACATACTTCAAAAAGAGATGTTAGATTTTTATGTGTGTTTTTCATGCGGGCATTAATTGGCCCAAAGAAAGGTTATTACTTGGTTGGAATCACACATAAGTATTTATGTCATATGTGAATTATTGGGTTTATATGTAGATAATCACGTTAATCCAAAGATAGACCCATTATTTGATATGAGTTATTGTTTGTATTTAGTTAACACAACAAGAATACCGTTATAGTTAATATTATTGTTCAAATACTTGATATTAATGTTGTGTTAGGTATCTTAATATGGGGTTTAACCATTATTTGAATTTGTTTCTTTTATTATATTTAGTTAATTAATGTGAACATGTTTGTTTGAATTTATTTGTTCTCTATACATTTAGTATTGCTAATATATTTGTTAATCTCAACTTCATTCTCATACTCAATGTTTCTTACTTTAAGAACTAGAAAGATGACTTTTCTTTTTGTTCTTAGCTATAAGGATTTAGATCTTGAACTTCAGATACTTGCGTCCACTACTCCTACATGTTGGGTTCCTTTGTTTAATAAATTGAATTTTAAGAAGTGGAAGCACTCAAAGTCGCATGACCTTCATGATCATTAAACACGGGTATTCCGAGAGGTATTTAGGGGTGCGATGTGAAAATTCGATACCAAAAGAATTCATTATCGAAATCGAAAAACGATTCGCAAAGAATGATAAGGTGGAAACAAACACACTTTTGTTGTGCTTGATTACCATGAAAAATAAAGGCAAAGGTAGTGAAAGGGAGCAAATTATGGAAATATTTTGTATTGCTTCAAAATTTAAGGCTTTAAACCTCGATTTTTTTTATGATATGCTCGTGCATCTAGCATTGCTCTCACTTCGTACACAATACAACCAATTTAAGGTTAGTTACAACTGCTAAAAAGACAAATAGTCTCTTAATGAGATCATTTCATATTATGTACAAGAGGACAGACTGAAGCAAGACATGATTAAAAGAGACAATTTGGCTACCACCCCTAAGTCTATTTAATTAATGAATTTAATATTTAATTATAATATTTGATATTTTATATTCATATTAAAAAATTTTAATTATGACATTTTAATAACAAATTTTGTGAAAGTTGTAATAATCGTGATTAAATTAATTTTAAAATGAATTTGAAGATAAAGACTAAATTACTTTTAAATTAACATCCTAACTTACCATAAAATATTACAATAGTATAATTCTTTTTATATGTGCTTTTGTTAAATAAAATTAATTAATTTGATAATAGAAGTATATTTATAATTTGTAATTCTTTTAGTGAATGTTTTATAATTATTTAAATAATATTAAATATAAAATAAATTTTATTTCTTTGTTTTATTAATTTTTAACTTAATTATATATTGTCTAATTTTAAGCTCTTTGATTATTTTATTTTGTGTATTCATCAATGCAAATGAAAAGCCAATACATCAAGACCGTCTTAGGACCTTCGAATCGAATTGATGACCGATACCACAACTATAGACCATGCTCACCAGCTCATTATCTCCATCAGTTACATTTATTCATTGAGATGTTAGTTCGGATGAATAATTTGGGGTGTAATCAATTCTATGCTTGTGAATGCATGGAGGAGCAGTGACGAGGAAGATGAAGATTGCATGAATTTTGGGATTCCATGTGAGGGAGAAGTGGAGAAGATGGAGGAGGTTGTTTGTGGGCTGGCCAACTTGAAAGGTCAAGTACTTAGGGCTAAAGACATAGCTCAGGCTGCTCTTTATCTTGCTAGTGATGAATATATGTAAGTTGGGTTGAATTGTGTTGGGTTGTAGTTGAAATTCATTTCTTCTTTATAATTCAATTTTTTCTTTCAATATAGGTAATCAATTACTCACTCCGTTTGAAAATAACTGTCGTTTAAGGTTTTTACACACATATTAAGAAAATTATTAAAACACACACTCTCTCCATAAAAAAGACTAAATTATCTTTTTTTTCTCATTAACTCTTTATCTTCTCCCAAAAATTATCATTTTTTCTTATTTACTCTTTATCTTCTTTTAAAAAAAAAATATATGGCGCTCTTCATTCTTTTAATTTTACCAAAATTTTAATTTAAAATTATAGATAATTTTATTTCCACAAAAATGATGTATAAACCAATGATATTAATCACCCAAGGGTTAAAACAACAACCTCGATTAAACGAGGCATGACGGGTTTGATATTCTTAATAAAAATTAGGAAGATAAAATTTTTAACAGGATACTAACTATTTTTTTAATTTCTTTTTCCTTAAAAGCTTCTTCTCCTTCTTCAGGAAACTTGTTCAAATCAAACCCACGATCTACAAGCAAATTCAAGTCAAAATCTCGTACAACTTTCTTTTTTTTTATGAGTCGATAACATTACAGATTTAGACAAAGGTTTAGGAATCCGTCTATGGAGTCTTTACACTCTCTCCATTTTTTGTTGGAGATAATTTATTTATTTATTTTCTTAAAACAAATTTATAAAGCATATTGATCATCTTGTTACAATTATTAGTAATACATATTGGGAAGATGCAAAAAATGCCGTCTTTGTTGAAATAACTTAGAAAATTCAGAAAAACCCGATTACTTGAGGTTATTTAATAGAATAAAGATAAAATTGGAAAAAAGTAATAAATTTTTTCTTGATTTTTTAAAACGATAGATAAATAAAAACAAAACAAACTCTCTAAAATGTCCGTTATTTTCAAACCGAGGGAGTACTTTGTTAGTTTTGTTTTTTTGACCATAATTAAAACTTAGAATCTTCCAATCTTATGCTTCTCATTGGATTTGGATATCATGAGATGTTCTCATGATAACTTCAACTTGGCGCTGACTCCTTTATAGTGTCGCGTGACTTTTCGTGCGGCCAGAAATAGGGATCTCTGGCCAGTGGCCTCTTGGGTCAGGCCCGGCCCAGCAGTGGCTCGACCCCTGGCTGGCCCAGTGGCCAGGCTGGCTTAGTTTTAAGAAGGGCCAGCGCGGGCTTGATTTTAGGCCGGCCAGGCAGGGTCCTAGTGGGCTTTTAGGCCTTGGCCTTGGGAGGCCGGCCCAAGCGAGTCAAGGGCCAGCGCAAGCAGGCCCTCAGCCAGGTAGTTAGGTTTTTATTTAAATTGTATTGAAAAGTTAAATAAAAAATAAAAGTAAGCAAAAGCAATTCAAAATAAAAAATACTTCATTTAAAAATTTTATTATAGAATATATTTTGTTGAAATGTATAAAGTTTATATCACTATAAAATAAGTGCATCCCGATTAGGTTGTACTACTTGTTGTCGATCATTTGTACTTTTCAACCATAAGAAAATAAAAATACAATATACATTTAAATATTTTAATGGCTATTTTTAATTGACGGGAATTATCGTGGATCCATTCGTGTTTTGATAAATTTAAGTTCATGTATCGAGTCACTAGTGCGGCTTCTGAGCAATAATACGTGCAATCTCTTGTCAGCCTAGAATTCCAATCTTTTAAAACATCACTACTTTGCTTTGATTGCGGTGACAAATTCACATTGACTTTTGATATGTTTCTTACTATCTCTTATTAAAGTAGCTTAGATGCTCTTTATTACTCACGGGCATGGTTAATACATCGCGTGCGATAATAGATGTGTGAGGGTATTTTATTTGTTGTTTTTTAATTCTAAAATTTCGAAATCTTCATTGTCTTCAAATGGAATTGTTCTATATTAAGATATCATCTAAATCGGTTGTATTATTTGGAGAAGTAGTTATTTCTTTTTATCTTAAACATTTAAGAACTTTTATAAAAGATGAGGTTTATCATTGGATGATGATTTTATCCAATATCATTTATATTTTTAACTTTATAAATATTATATAAAAATATAATAACGAATTTACTTCATTTTTAATTTCTTCAATTTTTATTTAATCTTCATTGTAAATAACATAACCATTCATCTAGAATCAAATTTTAATCTAGAGATTAAATTAATACGTATAATAAATTAAAGGTATTTCTCCCAATATTTTTTAATCTTTTCTATCATTGCAAAAATTGTATCATTAAAAATTTCATAACTTAAATAATTTTGTAGTACCATATAAGTACTAGTTATTTGCATAATGACCCGATATGAAGTTGGATAATCTGCGAGTACAAAAAATATTTGTTGTTAAAATTTTCAAAAGATCTCGTAGAAGGTCCATGATGTCTGCGTCATGTCGTTTAATGCGTTCTTGTCTACGTCATTTATTATTATTAGATGGTTGCATTTCGTATAGTTGTCTTACATTTTTATATTTTGTAATATTTTGTAAGCTTATAAGTAGAATTTCATCTAGTGGTATATCTAAACTTATTTTCTTTTCATATTTGCAATTTGCAACAATCAAAAAAATAATTCATGTTTTACTTGGGAACAATTAATATTATATGCAATGTCTCTAATTTTCTAATGTACTATCCAACACATTTTAATCATATTTTACAATTAGAATTTAAAATGTGCACAACAACGTCTGTGAAATAATTTTGCGTGATCATCTTTTATTTGTAAAAATCTTTTTAATCTTTGTATTGCTACATCATTATTAGAAGCATTATCTAATGTTATTGTAAATATTTTATCACGAATACCTAAATCTATAATTTCATCATTTATTAAAGTTGCTATATTTTTACCACTATGTGGAGTATTTATTGTTTTAAATGAAATTATTCTTTTATTTAACATTCATTCACTATCTATATAATAAGCAGTAATACATAAAAAGCCTCTATGCATTAAAGATGTCGAATATTAGATGTTAATAATTTTCCTTCAAAATTTACAAATATTTTAAAATTTTCTCTTTACATTTGAGAATTTTTGTACCTCTTTTATTAATTATTTTCGAGATCAACCTTTGAATTGAGGGAGTAATCGATGTTTGAATTGTTTCTGAATATTCATGAGTTTGAATTATATTAAAGGTTGTTCGAAATTTCTTATTATGTAATCAATCATTCCTTCACGACACGAAGACTCGTCATAAGAAAAAAATTTTAAATTTCCACATTCATCTTTACCTAATTGCATATAATTTCTAATATATACATTATGCTTAGCTTTACATTGTTCATTATGTCTTTTTAGATGACTTGTGCCCGAATTTGATCCACCACTAAAAAGTTTGCTACAAATTTTACATTTTGCTTTTATTTCTTTTTTATTATTTTCTAAAATTATTTCTATTCTATAAAAAAAGTTAATATATTTGAACTAAATTTTTGCTTGATGATGCTGTATAATTTAGAAGATCTGCATGCAATATGTATTAAAATTATTAATAAAATATTATACCTAAAAAATAAATCAAAATAAAATGTAACAAACAAATAAGAAAAGTAAAGGTGGAGAAATATTCTTCGATTGGATCGCTAGAAATTCTTCATCTGAATTATTTGATTCACCGTCTTGATTTGCAATTTTGTACCTGATAATATCATGTAATATGAAAAGTGAAGAATAATGGAAGAAAATGAAGTATTAAGAATGTGAGAGAAAATTAGGTGAACTTGTGAAGAAAATGAGAAATTAAAAAAGACTAATTTGATGAAAAATGGTAAACAAAATGTGTAGTATTTATAGAGAAAAAAAGTGAAAAAAAGTGGGAAAGGTTCAACGGAGTCCACATGTTTGTTGGGAAGGAAAAGGAGAAATGGAGAAATATTGCAGTTGAAAATGGGGTGGGGGTGTTCATGGCAGTCCTTTGTGTCGTTGGAAAGGAAGAGGGGAGGGCTAACGGGAAGGGAAGTGTCTTGTTTGGGCGTGCCCGAGCCTGAAATTTCTTAAGCCGGGCCGGCCCATTAATGGAGGTTCAACGGGCCTGAGGCGGGCAGGCCTCTAGCGCAAGGCCTCGTTTGTCGGGGCGGGCGAGCGTGACCGTTGGAGGTCCCTACACTTAAACGATCAAAGAGGGTTATTTAATACGAAAGATTGAGGTTACCGCTTTAACAAAGTTGAATCCACCAAATATTTGCAAATGTAACCCTTTTTTAAATCCAAAAATATGTATAAAAAGATACCCACAAGTATTTTAAAAAAACCCTAAGAGCACGTGTTGTGGAAGAGTTACAATGACATTTTTTTAAAGCATCATGTCATTATATCTATTGAGCAGACAATGATATTTCTAATAAGCATCATCTTTAGATAATGTTGATAATGACATAAAAAAGCATGAATATTTTCATGTAAAATTACACTCATAACAATGACACTTAAGAAGGGTCATTGTTAATACATTTATCAATGACATGCTTTGAAGCAATCTTTGATTGACTTTACTTTTAACATTTTATATTAAAAATAATATGTATATCCTATTACTAAAATAATGAATTTTTATATATGAAATAAAACTTTTAAAGAAACTACAATCAAATTGAATTTTACTACTAAAAATATCTTCAAATATTTGTACATAATAACTTGGTTCCAACTAATAATCTAATTACTTAATGCATAATAACCACCGTCATATCTCAATTTCTAATTTTGAACAAAGAACAAATATTGATTAATTCTTCATATTTTTGCATCACCTCTTTTAACATAATGATTTCTCGTCTTTTAGTTAACCATTTTCATTTGGAACCTGCAAATAAATTTGGAGAATAAAAAGCCTCTAAATTATATATACAACAACAACAAGTATAATTGGAACTGACTTTTATAAAAAATTAGAAAACACTATAATCAATATAAAATGAGAGTACTATAATGAGAAAAATAAACATACGGGGTGAAAAGTTAAAGTACTTAACATTATTGCTAAGTCTAATAGGTATCAAAGTAGAAAAATAAGGGGCCAAAAACTCTCAATCTAAGTTTTTGATTGATGTGTAAGCCTTATTATGATTAAGCTTTTCAAGTTTAATAACATTATTTGGGGATCTCAAATTCTACCTTTGATGGGAGTCTAGGTGTAAGACACCACATAGAAAATGTTGAGAAACCAAATCAAAACATCGAAAAGAGAATATGGTAGGCAAACTATCAATCCTTAGTATGAAAATTGAATCAATAATGATGGCTAGATGCCATCTTAGCTCATAGGGATGATGATTAAGATACAAGGCAGATCTAATGAAATGTCCAAAGCCACAATGTATATGTCTAGGAACCCATATTTGAACATATACCCTAATACATAGTTGAAATACATAAATCCATAGTACAATTGAATAGGTTGTTTCCACATAAGAAAAGTCCTAAATGACTCTAAGTTAGGCAATAAGCCCCTAACACCAAACTACTTGATACAACTTCATCCCTCTGGTTTTGTGGAGTTTTAGACGAAAATAATTTTTTTGAAAAAAAAATGATTAAATTAGTTTGGAAACCAAACTAATTGCCAAAATAGTGTGTAATATCGTTGTCATAGACAACGATAATTGAAAATATGAAATTCTCAAATACTGCTATCAATTGGACTTAAAACTGCCAAAAGTCATTGTCATGGACAACAGTAATTGGGTTTTGTCAAATACCGTTGTCCATGACAATAGTAATTGGGCTTAAATATTGGAACTTATTGTATTAAAAACTATCAGCGCTATCATGAATATTTGTATTTAACGATTTATAGTGATTGTCGTTATCGTAGCCGGTGGCATTCTGTATTCTTTAAATGCTTTAATTCGATTTCCAAACTAAAAAAAAAATATTTCCATCTAAAACTCAGTTTTGTGGCATTTACACTTTCAAAGGTGGGTCCGATTTAAAAAAAAATTATTTCCATCTAAAACTCGGTTTTGTGGCATTTACACTTTCAAAGGTGGTTCCGATCATCCAGATCCAACCTCGGTATGTGGGAACATATGTAGACATGCTCACAAGCATGAAGTCTTTAATGATTTTTTAATCCCTCAATTTTAGTTTTCCTTTTTTTTAATACATGTATATTATAATACCACCAACTTGCTAAAAGTGTCAATAGTTTTCCTAGCACTATCATATTTATTTTTATACACACTATTTTCGGTTAGATTTTCAACAGGTATATTTGTTTAATCATTCGAATTCCAACAAACAATTTCTGACTACAGGTTTTTCTTTTTTTCTCCTATGGTCATACCAAAGTTATTATTTTCAAATTTTGTGTTGTTTGATTGAAGAATTAGAAATCTATAGCCTATTTGATAAATTATTTTTTATTTTTTAAAATTTTGGGTAAACATGAAATGGAGATACAAAAAATTAGTAATAAATATGGCATGAGAAATGGAGATACAAAAAATTAGTAAACATGGCATGCAATCATTCTCTCCCCTCTAATTGGGTAGACGATATAAAAATTTTAAATGGAAACAAATTCTATTTCAGAAAATCAAATTTGGTAATAAAATAAATAAGCATATAAGATTCAATTCACCCAATAAGGAGAAAAACACATAAAGTTCTCCAAATCTAAATACTAGTATCTCTATATAAGTACCAGTTATGAATCGGTAGCCCAAACAACAGGAAAGAGGTAAGTAAGAGCATATTGTAACAAGCACGTAAATGATAAACAAACAAACCTCAAATTCTTCCAAACTAACATAATTAGTAGCGGACCCAGAAATTTAGTTGAAGAGGGGCATAAATTAAAAGACTTGGAATAAAAGCCTAGCGATATAAGATTTTATTAATTTAGGAGAGACATAATTAAGGATGAGGGTTCAAATCCAATTGGTTATAAGTGATAATTTTTTACAAAAAAATTGAGGACGTTGCACGGGGTCAAAATGGAATTACCCCGAGCATAACCTCCACTAGCAAGAATCTTCCTCACAATCTCAAAATCCATTGGATGCTCTTATGACTTCTTGGTAGTTCGAAAGCCTTTAAAAACTATTAAATTATTTTGTAAAATCAAGAGTATTTATTGAGATTAAAAACAATTGATCAATAATCAAAATACCTAACAAATATATTACAAAATAATAATTTTAATTAGACAAAGAAGCATATCAATTTTTTTTGAGTAGAAAACATACCTGGCATGGATCCGGAATTGTTGGCTGCCATTAGTCTCCGAAATCTAAGAAGAATGAAATCAAAGAAAGGGTAGGGTTGAAGATAATTCTTTTCTTCTCTCCAAAGTGTGTTTTATCAAAACCTTGTAAAATTCTAGGACTCTATTTACTTATATATATAGAGCACAAAGGAACAATTAAGTTTTGGTCTAATGGGATTACCAAAGCAAGGGAAAAGATAGAATCATAGGCCCCTAGTCAGTTAATATTAAATCATCCCATAAATGACCCATAATTAATATACGAAATTATCTGATTAAAATTATAATATGATTATGTTTAGTCACGTGATTAATAAATTAATCAAACATTCTCTACCAGCTTGGATGATATAATCATAACTTCAAATGTTTCTCAATAGATTTACATAGCCATAGCAATCATATACAATTACTTTGAAGGATTCATAAATAAATGCATGTCATTCTTAATTAAAATTATAAGCTCAAATGCTTTGACAAAAACTTACATAATATAATAATCATATCTGATTAATACCTTTGAAATGATGCATAAATCATACATAATCAGGTGCTACCAGTCTAGAAGCATTTCAATGACAAGAGTATTGATTCCATAGAAAGAGAAAACATCATTTTGTCATTCATTTAGTAAAAATGACACAAAATCATAAGAAAATGACAAATGTCAAAATGTGCATGTAATAACGAAAAAACATCAGTTTTCCTTAAAAAATACATGAAAAGGCAAAACTCCCACTAAAACAAATATTCTAGGCTCCTAACAATCCCATGTGGGTGACATGTTCTTGAAACATACAAATAGGTAAGTCTTTGGTTAGTGGGTCTCTGCGACATCTTTAGTCGTAGAAGTGTGCTCAGTAGAATGGGGACTATACAACTTTCTCTTTCATAAAGAACTTCACGTGTGTGCTTGGAGCGAAGTGCTCCTAGGGTTCCCTAGAAAGATCACGATTTGTAAATTATCATAAAATTAATTTGACGGTTTATAAATTGAGTGATTAACCTCTAAAGCTGAAATGAAGTTCCACAACCATATTGCATGACAAGTGGCCTCATAACATGTCACATACTCTACCGTCATAGTAGAAGAAGCTGTAAGTGTCTATTTGACACTTTTCCGCAACGACTCCTTGGCCATCATAAGATAGCAGTAGACTTTTTATCATCTAAGTTGTCTGCATATTAGGAATCACTAAAACCCTGACCACTTGAGGAGTGTGGTGCCAGATATGTGACATGAGATCCTTGAATGCTGAATCACATAAGCTTTTCTTGTATTTCCGGTAAACTTTGACGAATCCCGACAGTATCTACTAACATGCCGACAAATGAAAGCAATGTCGAGGTGTGTGCGTACTAACACTTTGTCGGTACCCGTAAGCGAAGAATAATTTGTTTTCATTTTATCTCTCTCAATATCATTCTAATGACATTAGCCTTTGGAAAATCTGTCACCCTTTACAATTGGTGCCTTATGAGAAGAACATGATTGCATATTAAATGTTTTCAGAATGAGTTCAATATGCGTTTGTTGAGACAATCTCATAATGCCACTAGGTCTATTGTGAAGCATTTGTATGCTTAAAGACATAAGATGTTTTCCCAATATCATCCATATTAAAATGGCTAAACAATATTATCTGTTTTGTCTCAACCAACAAGTCAGTATCATTGGCTATGAACAAAATATCATCAACATATAAAACTAAGAATATGTATTTTCTCCCACTAACCATCATATATCGTGTATTAATCGACAATGTTCTCCTTAAAACCATTGGTGGTGACAACTTCATCAAACTTAAGATACCATTGCCTAGAAGCTTGCTTTAAACCATAAATGGATTTTTGGAGTTTACAAACCATGTGTTCCTTACCAACTTCTTCAAAGCCAATCGGTTGAGACATGTAAACATCATCAACTAAGTCTCCATTTAAGAAAGTTGTCCTCACATCCAACTGATGCAACTTCAAATCAAAATGAGTCACTATAACCATAATAATGCGTAGAGAGTCTTTAGTGGACACGGGAGAGAAGGTTTCCTTAAAATCAATGCCTTCTCTTTCCACTAATCTTGCTTTATATCTCTCTACATATCCCTTGGCATCTTACTTGGTCTTGAACACCCATTTGCACCCAATAGGTCTCCAGCCATCTGAAAAATCTACCAAGCTTCACACTTTATTGTGTTACATGGAGGTCATCTCATCTTTCATTGCATTGATCCGGAAGTTGGATTGAGGACTAACAATGGCTTCTTTGTAGGTAGTCAGATTTGATACATCACCCACATCATACTCATGCTCCTGCAAATAGACCATGTAGTCATCTGAAATTGCGGGCCTACACGCCCTCTCTGACCTCTTTAAGGGTATATTCATGATTACATCTGGGGTTACTAGGTCTACATCTAGGTCTACTGGATCTATATGCTCAATTGGTTCATCATCAATAATAGCTCTTTTGGATGCTAGTCAAAAGAAATGGGACTGAGATCGGGTGGAATGATAGACACGAGAATAAAACTGAGTGTTATTTAAACCTGTTCTCTTGTCCTGTGGCTTGTACCAGTATCATCCTCAAAATAGATATTCTTTGTCTGGAAATATGACCTAGTGCTTGTGCCAAAGAATAGAAGACTTTTCATTCAATTTCAAATGCTTTGTGCTACTAACAGTATTAATATTATGAGAAAAAGAAAGCAAACTATACAACCCTAATTTGTAAAGCTCCCCACAAAGTGCTTCATTATCCAATGATAAAGTCTCGATATAAGTGCTTTTATAGTTAAAAAAACTATATCAAGTCTATCCATATGTGCGATATCAAATTTCTCCGGATTGAGGTTATGTATGCCACATCTAGTAATTCCAAAAAAATTCATATACTAAGTTGTAATCTAACAACTCCTAAAAAATCTTAGACTCTTGTACCGCCTCCCATGGACATGTATTGTTCCAAACTAGTTGGACTTTTTCTACTTATCACCGCTTGCATAGAATTGCAAGCGTGAATGGTAGCACCACTATCTAACCACCAAGTATTATATGGCACATCAATGATATTTGATTCAAAGCAAACATTCACCCAATGATTATCATATGGCTCATTTTTCCCATTCTTTGAAATCTTTGTATATTTCTTGCTAATAGCATACAAGAATTTTTTTGCATTCTCTATCTTAGGAAAGCTTGCATAAACAGAATCCTCCATATGATTCTCCATGATCATTAGACAACAACTATTAGAATACTCCCAATCCTCATAGAATTTTTTCTCATTTGTAGAACTCTTAGCAGTGGGTTTTGGAGGAGCTTCAACTTTCAAGGCCAAGTTCATTTTCATAATCGTCAAAGTCATCATGAGAGACTTAACCCATTACTTGTAATTAGTCCCATTAAGTTTCGTGATTGCAAAGAACTAAGGAAAGCTCAAAGTCGAAAAATAAATAAGAGAACAATGTCAAAAATACATATAAAACAAAGACATGCAAACTATTCCATTTTTCGACTTACCAAATAAACCCACAAAAGTAGTTGCAAATGTTAGTCTTTAAATACAAAAAAACTCATACACAAGTAATTTGTTATTTCAATGAATCCTTTCTTGAGATAGGAGAAGATTACGTAAATGCTTGATCAATTTCACTTATGCACTTATAAGTTTGGTGTGCTTGTGGTCATTTTGCTTTTGAATGGCCTTTTTTTATGGTTAAACATTTAAGTTACAAAGTAGTAAAGTTGTCGCCTTTACTTGGGACTGAACCTAGATCCCTTCTCGTGCTCTGTCTTTATTGAACGTTGAAGCGTTCTGTATGAAATTTAGGCATGATGGGCGAATGACCTTTTTAATTTTGCACATTTTGTTCATTTTTCTCCACTCTGTTCTATTTTTTTTATGCCAGAATGGGAAATGCTTCATAATTTCTGTAATTTCTGCTAGATCTTTGATGAAGCTGGTTCTGTTTCATTAAAATAGTATGTTTCTTAGATATCCGGTATCTTATCGATGATCTTAAGAGGAAATGGTTTGAAAGCTATGTGGAGTACGGATAAGTCAAGAAGATTTTGTGGCTTCTATGCATAGGTGGAATATGAGGGTTTTGAATAGATTCAAGAAAGTCATACTTTTTCAAGGGAGAAAACAACAACCAGAGAAAACAAAGTACCCAACAAAGGGTCAGTTTGATTTATATTGGCAGCTCCTTAGTCTTATGGCCAGTAGCTTGGTTTTTGTATATGTGAGTGAGTGTGACATGGAATTACTGTATTTTTGTTTATGTTGATCTTACTGCAATGCAAGATTCTGTTACAAAGTGTGTCAAGTTATGACATGCTTTAGAGTGCATCTAATTGTGAGATCTTCAGCAAAGATAATTTAGGAATTCTTCGCATTGAGGAATTGGTATGAATATCATAATTGATTCCTTAAGTAGGAGATATGGATAATTCCTATAAGATGATGGGGATTGTCAATAGTCCTTCTGTCTGGACATGGACATGGAAATGGAACTGGAACTTATCAGAGATCTGCTCCTCATATCTGGACATGGAACTTCTATTGTCGCAATGGACTGCTTCTGTCTTAGGCAAAATATGCGAGAAAAGGCACATAATGATGTCTTGAAATTAAGCTCCAAGCAAGCAAGCAAACATGTATAGCTCATTCAAGAGCATGCGAAAGATTCTGAAATCTCACAAACTAGTGGATCCACAAAGTTATGGGTTGCTAAGCAGTACACTATTATAGAAGTGGACCTACTTATTTGTCGAACCAGAAAGAATGTCAGCATCCTAAATCTTTTTATGATTCGTCTGATGTTGTCAGAACTTTGGACCTTCAAAGAAAAGTCATTTCTTGGCAAGATATTCTGCTGATGACAGATATGGTGGCAGGAAATGGAATTCAGCACAATAGGATCTTGCTCCAACTGACTCAACATTCAACAAAATGGACAGTAAAAGTTGTTTTTCCTAATATATCATTAGCCTCATTAGTATTCCTAGTGGCGCATTTCTGTTTGTTGAGAAGTCTTCTATATGTTGAAGCTAACTAGGTTAACACCAGCCAAAAATATCTTATAGGTCCTTTCTGATCAAGGCATGTTGCCCTGATTTTGCCTTTTTCCACTGGGAGATATAAAATGTCTAAATAAATGTTGAAGGTCCATAATATGGCTCTTTTTCAGTCATGTTCCAATGAGTGAATAAATGTACTTTGTCGTGAAAGATTTATACAATGTATCCCTCTTAATCCCTCGGCATTTCATTTCTCATTCTGTTTGGTGTTGCAAGTGTACAACTGTAGCTGTTTCTTTGCCATACTCATTGTATAATGCAGAAAACGGAAAAGGGTAAATTTTGGAGTAGAGTTCAATAATGGGTACCCACTGCTGCATTTGACTATTCTTAGCATCATGGCTAGGAAACTTTATTTTATTTGATTGTTTGCAAGCAAAGACGACTTAATATTAGTTGACAGTGAATGTTAATCTCTAAATGAATTCTTTTCTTTTTTTAATTTAATTTTTTTATGCTGTTTGGAGCTGAATGTAGAAATATTATATGGCTTCATCAAGGGAACTGGTTCGTATTGTTAGCATCCAGAAATCTCCAGTTATCCATCTTTTTGGGGAATCAATTGCTGGTGCTGCCACCATTCAATAGTCTTGCTGCTATTGAATGGCTCTGCCTATGCATGGAGTTACTCTCAACCGTTTGACCCGAGTGAGTTTTGCCTGTTGCTAAACATGTCACCTTATTCTAGTTATGGATATTAATCGATCTGTACATATGTTATAGGAAATTTAAAATTAACATGAGTTCATAAACTATTTGTTTGGGGAAGTGGGGGCATGAACTGATCCTTTACAACTGAAATATGAATGGCTTGATTGACCAGATAATGTTAAGTTAGGTTAGGTAATGTTAACTAAACAGGTTATTCAACCTTAGAGTTAGGTTCTTTGCCACATGGATGTTGAGATGTCAATGTTAGGTTAACTAAGAACAGAAACTCTCTGAATTGTCAATGGAAATCGAGAATAGTTTACTTGGATTTCATTTTTCATCTCAGAAATCTACCTTGCTGCTTCATAATATCAATAAACGATGTTGCTATTGGTATGCAATAAAACATAAAATTATCTCCTATATTTGTATGCAAGCTAATGTGCATATGGGGTTTCTAGCGAAAGAAACTAGAAATAGTGAATTTTGGTAACTTCTCGTTTTTGTATGCTATTGCTAATAGTGGCTGGTGGTTCTTTACAGGCATGGCAGGAATTGCTGTTGCTTGTGGCCTTAATTTTGAATGCTCGACTATCATGGTGGATTCTTGGTTTCTGCAAGCTTGAAAACAAAATTATTCAGTTGAAAACAAAAGGATGCTTACGTACGTTCACACAATTCTGCAATTTTAAAGTTTATGAAATTTTCAGGACAAAATAATCCTGAATATATCTTAGTTCATTCAGATACTTATTATTTAATGAGTATGGAAAATTCAAACAATACTGATGATATGTGAATCACTTTTGATTGCTCTTAGCATAATTTTCTTTTTCCCAAGTTTCCCACTAAATTTACTTTGAGATTTCTCTGTTTATTTATTTATGATGAAATGTGATATTAACCACGGTCTTCCAAGCAATTTCATGTTTTTTCATCCTTTGTCCATTCCTTAATATATATTTGTTCCAATGATCCTGAGTATGTTAATATGCCCACATTACCAAAATGCTCCCACTGAATTCTTTGTTTTGATGTGGTACAGGCACTTGATAAGTCTCAGCTTGGGAATATCATCCGCCAAATAGAGCAAAAGCTTGATTCACCTGGTACAGACACATTTTGAACATCCACTTTCCCGATCATCAACAAGGTTTGTAAAAAAATTTTGAGGTTGTTTGTAGCTAATTAGTCCATTACATTACAGTGCTGGAGAATGGAGATAAGTGGAGTGTGGGGCAAAAGCAACTGGCTTCCCTTGGTTGGTCTTTTGCTTAAACAGGCAAGAATTTTGGTGCTTGATGAAGCGTCTGTTTCAGTTGATACAGCCACAGATAATCTTATCCAGATGATTATCTGAACTGAATTCCAGAACTGCGCTGTATGCACTATTGATGGTAAGCAAAGTTATATGTCTGAAACAGATTTCCAAAATTCTGAGTTTCCGTTTTGATTGCAAGATGTTTTTAGGAGTAATTAATGGTTCTATTGAGAATTTTGTTGGGCTTCCAAGATAGGATTCAACAATTTCAAACTACAGTACATAGTTGGAAAGATATTAAGATTACTACAATCATTCTATCCCTCTATTTTGATATCATTGTATTGTGATTTTCTGAACTTTTTGATAACATCAGGAATAGGTGGAAACAGTTCCTTTGTCATTCACCAGTATTTTAATTAGACTAGGAGAAGATGAGAATATTTTTGTTGTTGTCTTAAGGAAATTTGAATGGATATATACAGTTTCTGGAACTAGTTTTATGCCTTTCAAAGTTATGAGAAGTCCCTTTGGTGCCATCAAAGAAGCTTTAGTAGAAGTATATGTAACAGATTTCTAAAATTTTGTGCTATTGCAGTAGATAACTAATAGCCAATAGAGTTCCAAAAAAAAAAAAAAAAAAAACAATAGCTAATAGGTTTGGTAAGTGATTGCAGGCAAAGTTACATATCTGTAACAGATTGCTAAATTTTGAGTTAATTGCAGTTGCCAGATGTTTTAGGACTGATTAATGGTTCTGTAGAGAGATTTGTTGGAGCTCTTGAGATAGGATCCAACTATTTCAAATTTCAAACTAAACTACATGGTTGGTGATAGGGTTTGAAAAATAGTGTGTGACCGCTCATTTAGGCCCCGAAAAGGAGGCGAATACATAAAATCTGGCTACTGGCGTCGGCGAAAGCAGCTGGAGTCCTGCTCGCCTCAAGGCTGGAGTGATATGGATAATTGGGAAGGCACTTGTCACTTGCAAATCGGACTAAATCTCTTGATAAGGAAAGTGATGAATTACCAGTAATTCAGCTTTATCACTATGAATCGTTGTCTACTTGATGAGGAAAGTAGGATAATTCTCGATAACTACTTATCTGTAAATCAAACCAAATCTTATCGATAAGAGGAAAGTAAGATATTCACAGCCTCGATTATCCACTTATTAATTGGTTCTGATAAGGAAATAAAATCTATACTTGATGGTAATTTCATCCTCAGTAGAAGCATCTTATTGAGTATCGCATAATCGATTAGGAAGAAGTTGTCATGATCATGCACTTATAAATACAAGGCCGCCTCGGTGAAAGTGCATTCGTTCGGATCACCGCGATCACCAGTGCTCTAAGCATTACTCTCTTCTCTCGAGAGAATCGGCTTTGGCATCGGACGGTGCGAGTAGCGCCGCCCGGCCACTTCGCCGGTTTTGCGGAGAAATTGCTTCGCGGGGCGCAACGGATCAACGGTGCGACGTCCTGCACTTGGCCGGACAATCAAGAGCTGCGTGGCCGCGAAGCAATCAGGGTCAGGCCGTGCCACATGCTCCGGCCAGGATTCAGGTTGAAAAAAGCGTCGTGTCGGTTGGAAAGATATTAAGATTATTACAATCCTTCTCTATCCCTCTATTTTGAGATCATAGTATGATGATTTTCTGAACTTCTTGATAGCATTATGAATTGGTGGAAACAGTTCCTTTGAGATCATAGTTTTATTTTTTGATAGGTAAATAAAATTCATTGGTCACAAAAGAAGAGCCAGAAAGGTACCCCAACAGTGTACAAGTTGGACCCAAATGCCTGTACAAAAAGGGCAAGGTAAACAAAAAAACCTTACCAGCCCAAAAAACTAAGCTCTAAATATCAACAACAATTTTCTAATGAACAAAAAAATCTTGTTTCAGAACCATAATAGCCCAGGACCAAATGGACAACACAAAAGAAGCTTTCAATCTATGCTAGGAGACGGCATTTTCAAGGACTACTCTATTCCTCTCCTTCCAAATTGCTGAGATGAGATACAGAGGGACAGCTATCCAGACTTTCTTTTCAGCTTTCCTCATTGGGATATTTCTCCAACCCAAAAAATATCTCTAACCATGAAGGGCACACTGAAACCTTTCCCACCCAAACGGCACCTGAATAAGACAGCAGACCCCCCAAAGCTCCCAAATCTTTGGGCAGTGAATTAGTAAGTGATGCAAATCTTCTTCAGCCTCTCCACACAGGGACACTAGCAAGGGGGAGACCTCTCGTCTTTAGATGATGCATGGTTAGCACTTTGTCCCACCAAACTTCCCAAGCAGAAAAGCCCATTTTTGTTGGGACACTAGAGTTCCAAAATATCCTGGCAGGGGCAGAAAATTGATTGTCTTCTTCTAAAACATCAAAGCAGGATTTGATTGAGAAAAGGCCACCTATAGTATTCTTCCACAAAAATCTATCCTTTACAAGGGAACGAATTTTCTTATTCTGAATAGTTTCAATGAAATCCTGAACCACGTCCATCTCCCATTAAAGTGCCTTGCAAATCTGGGTTCCACCACTCCCTTCCTCCCCAAGGCTTCCCAGGACCTCAGCCACCTTAGCCCCATTTTGGAACTAGTTTTATGTCTTTCAAAGTTATGGGAGTCCCTTTTCTGCCATTAATAATGAAGCTTTGTAAAGCAGCAAGTATGAAGTAAAAGTTTTCTCCTTGTCAGAAAAATTAAACCAAAACAAGAACAAAGATAAGGAAAATAATTCTTCATGGCTGGAATTATCCACGGAAAAGACAAATCACAATAAAAGGATATTCAAATTCTTAATAGCTAACTTAGGTTGGAATGCTCACTACATTGTTCTGCATTTTGTTCTTCATCCTTTCACTCCCTTGGAAATGTAGTAATATTTGGAGTTTCACTATTGTCTGTTTTATATATTGCACCAGTAGTTTGTTGCATGCCCTTCTTGTCTGCTTGCCTTTTTGCTGAACTCTTGGAAATCAGAGTTCAATGTTTGAAAAATAAAATCCTTGATATGTTGAAGGGAATTTGACTTGGATACAGATGGCTAGATTAAATGATGAAACTTGAGATGTCCGAAATCAAACTCCTGAGCATTTGCTGGTGTATATAAGTGCATTGAAGTATTCTACCATTTATATTGATGGCAGTCTCCCAATGTGAGTGCTAATGGAACTTTATTTTTTGGGAAACTTGGCAGGTCCGATGGAGAGTTTCATATGCCAGCACGACTATTAGAGGACAAATCATTCATGTTCCTGAAGTTGGTTACCGAGTACTCATCAAGAAGGTCAAGTGGCATCCCAGAGTTTTGAATTAGATGGTGTGCTTCTCAAACCCTTATTGCAGTTAAAAAAGCAACAAGAACATACAACTACTACTCAATTAGGAATACTGCTCCTCTTGCAGTGGAGGCAACGGCAGCTTATGGAAAACAGATGGGAGACTATAAGGTAACCACAAGTCAAGAAGAGGAAAGCAATTTGATTTAAGTGTTTAAAAGGAAGATAATTATACCCACTCTTAAAAACTAGGACAGAAAATTCATGCATGGTTAGCATATATGCCTTCCTTAGAAACTAAGTCAGGGTTGAGAGGTTGGTGGTGAATAGTAAGAAATGTGGACCATTTGTTTTGAGAATGCCCAATAATAGAAGGTTCTTGTTTTGTTAATTTTACTTGTAGAGAGCATTAATTAGAGAAGCACGTGTATTCTACTGTTTCAATAGCAGAAATTATGTTAATTCGAGGCCCTCCTTTCTTTCTTAGCAACCTCAAATGTCTGCAATATTCTATGGGCAATCAGTAAACTAATCGAATTTCAATAATCAATTGTAACAAGCATCTGTTCATGGCAAGCTAACTAATGATCGAAAAGAGAGACTGGGATTGAATAATTTAAGCAGAGAAAGTATTTATATCATTTGTGAATCTACACTATTGAAACCAATTTATCAATCATTGTGGCAGAATATATAATGTTATAAAAGTGTAGATACTGTCTCTGCTCATCCTCTTTGTAAATAATAAGGGGTGGCACGTATATTGAACACCATCTTCTGCCATTGATGTCTTATTAAGATATTTCCAATGAAACTTTGAATGATCTGAAATCCTGACCTGTGGACCTGGGTCCTTCGACGAAGGATATCTCCAGTGGTAAGCTTCTTCCTGGACCATCTATTTCTATCACCACACATCCAAGCGCCCATATGTCTGAAAGCTCAACGCTGCATCTGAAGCCACTTAATTCAGGACACTCTACAGGCAATTCTAACCCCACTGCACCCTCATCATCCTCACGATAGGCTATCTTCGCCAACCTCGAAACCTAATCTGCTCTGAAAACCCTCGGAACCAGTCGGCACAAGCAGGATGTACCAGGCCTGATGTCGCAGGATATATCCACGACCGTGAATGCACAGAGTCCGTAACGCATCCTGGCGGCATCTCCTCACCTCATTTTCCGGCAATCCGATCCCACCGGAATTCCTGATCCGACTAGCCAAACTACCACCACAGCACTTCTCCAGCAATAGATTGTAGTAAAGTTTTCCATCGCCGGATTTCGTGATTTCATCGCCGAAACAGCGCACCACGTAGGAGCTGGAATTCAGATCAGAAAGAATCTCCATTTCGCTGCGGAGGGAAGACGATACGGAGATCTCCGCCGATTTCACCGCGAACTCAGACGGCATGATGGAATCGACGTCGTTATCATCAGAAACAACCGGTGATTTTGATCGGGAGGTAGCAGAGTAAACGGAAGCGAAGGCTCCTTGGCCGAGCATATGGCGGCGAAACCAGGTGACGCCATGAGAAGCGTTGAGACCTCCTCCACGAAGGCTCCTCCCCGCCAATTTGAAGGGAATGCACTTTTTGATCATCGATCGGCACTTGGCCTCCTCTTCATCTCTACGCCTCCTCTTCATCACCATATTGATGATCTCAGATGGAATGCTTTTTCGGAAAAGCAGAGCCGAATCTCAGTTTGAAAAGAGAGCTGCGTGCTCTAACGGTATTTAGGGTTTATGTGAAGATACAGCTTTTACTCAATCTTTCTAACTACAAACGGCGGGGATTTTGAGTTTCTAACGGTCACATTACCCGGGACCGGGAGTTTGCTTCTCCAACTAAACTCACCCCTATCAACGCCTTTTCTCACACCCGTTGGACCTGGGCTTCCCATTTCAAAAATTAAATTTAAAAACGAATTTATTTGGCTTATGTATGAAAATAATTATTTTATGCTTTTTTACTATTAAATTAACTTTACACGGATTACATAAATCAAAATTCAGTTTGAAATCCAGATTTGTCATATTTGAAAAAAGAAAAAACAAATTTTCATATTTAATTATAACACTAAAATGAATTAAAATTGATTAATTACATAATTCGTGTCTGGACTTTTTTGAAGTTTTTATTTTGGTGTCTAAACGGGTGTTTTTTGTTTAATCATGGGCTAAACTCAGGGGGATTTAATTTTTTTACTCAATGTTTTATTTAGCTAAAAGTTGAATAAGGCTTATTTGTATTAAGTATTAAGTTGTTTGTTTTTTTATAGGCTTCAAATTAACATCTTAATTATATCATGAAAGCAATTTGTTTAATTTTATTATTATGATAAAATGAAAAATGTTTTATAATATATGTATAACATCTTAACATATTAATAAAATTAAATGGTAAAATTATTATGATAAATAATTTATTATTATCTTTGTTACAAAAAATAATTATCATATTTATCTATTTTATATAATTAAAATAGAATATATAAAATTAATAATTGAAAAATAGATTGATGAAACCAAAATTAAATTAAACACAAAAATAACAATTCAAATGCATATTTTCACATATCCAAAAGAAAAAAAATAGGGATAACTATGCCATGATATGCCAATTTCATTATATTTGATAAAGAGTGAACAAGAAATACCAAACAAAAGGGGTATGTTGATTTTAAAAAAATATTGATAAAGAGTGCATAGGAAAGGGGATACATGAGAGGGGAGATTTGTTTCCCAAATTGCCCCCATTCACATTGGACAAAAAAAAAATCCAACCCAAAAATCAAACCCAAAATCCTCAAACTACTCTCTTTCACAAATGCCATAAAACCCAAGAGAAAAACCAAACTGAAACCTGATTTTTTGGCAAAAATACCCAAAATTGCAATTGTGTATTCCCAAAATGCTCTTATCTCTCTATTGAACCCTAAAATCTAAACAAAAAAAATATCCATTTCCCTTTCAAAACCTGAATCTATAAGGCTCTAACTTATCTCTCCTGGTTCCCTTACCTCTCACAGTCAGTCTTTCTCTCCTCATTCCCTTTGTCTCCAACACCTTTTGAGACGTTACCCATTTTTTGTGCTTCGATGTTTACAAGGGAAGGAAAGTCATACTCTAAAAATTCTTGCTCTAGAAAGGAAGACGATGATTTGGTTTTGGTTTTCCGTGAAATTTTTTGTTTGGATGATGATAAAGAGTGAAATATTTAGTGTGGGTACCATGGGCCCAGGCTCGGTTCCCCTAGTCAGCTGGCCCAGCCCAAGAGCCCCAAAGGGACTCGGCCCGAAAGCCAGCCGGCCCAAGAACGCCCGGCCAATCCTCCGCCCGAATACCCTAAAGGGATTAGGCCTAAAAGCCAGCCGACCCAGGAACGCCCGATCATCCTCCGCCGCCGGTGCCCGACGCCTTTACCCGGTGTTAATACCGATCTGAACTCCACCAAATGAAGTCGGCCAAATACCTTCATGTTACAAGTGGTTCTCCCATGAACCAACCTCCCCGCCTACCAATAGGAAAGCACTCCTAGCTACAATTTCTATCGAAGACATTATGTAAAGAAGACAAGTCATCCTTCCCGAAATAGTGAGCCACTCTCCTCTACTATTATGGAATAAATCGTCTACTCTCCGAGTAAGACGTATCCCCTTTCTCCTTCCATAAAAGAGAAGCAAGTCACACTAAACGAGGTACGAGATTCTTAATCGAGATAATTGCCGCTCTAAGCTCTAAATCTTCTAGAAAAAGATGAACTTTGCCATCGGAGGGGCGACGGAACACCATCGTCATCTTCTTATTTGTTTTGCAAGTTGCAGCCAGCTGGTGAATGCTCCGACGATTCATTGACTCTGAGAATTCAAGAGACTACAATTGGCGCCGTCTATGGGAAGCGCCAAGCAAGAAATCTCTGGGAGGCGAGCACAATGAGTCAGTACACCCACTCCCAAGTGACCTCCGATCTCCGTGCCTTGCAATTTCGAACATCCCACCGGACCGCCGGAACCCACTCGCCATGTCCAAAGAACTCCAAGAAACCCACCCATCGAGGACCAATTCCTCCACTGGCGCTAGGAGATGGATACAGAGGAGCAGCCCGATGCATGGTCGACCACGAACGGCACCATTTGCAGCAGGAAAATGACCACCTACGAACCCGCTTAGAGTCCAGCAAGCCCGGGAACCCCCAAGGTGTCGCCCAAAATGAGCCCCTAGCCCGGGCGAATAAAGGGAAAGAGCCCCTCCAACCCGACACAGGATCATCAGCCGAAGGACGAGCCTCGGAAGCCCACTTCCCCGTTGCTCACCACCCCCGAGCAATGCAGAAGCCGAGTCTAGAAAGAGACCTCCTTGCCAATCCAGCTGGGCCATGAACGGAACACGATGCCGAGTATGAAGAGAGGGCAGTAGGGATGGACCCCGTTCACAATTGGCCCTTGAACATGTTGCCACCCAATTCGGGGGAATTGCCCCTCCATTTTTACATGCACGGTATCCGCCCGGAGTGCTCCCCGTCCCGCATGCAACCCTTTATCCCCCTGTTCAAGGACCTTACGACATGTTGTCCTCACCTTTAGGCAAGCATATTTTAGACTATGAACCTCCTCGTGGATTCGTTATTCCATTCTTTCTATGTAATGACGACCTCCGATCCGCACGATCACATGTCGTGACTTCTAACCTGATGATCCTCAAAGCCAGATGACAGTACTTCTCTCTATAAAGTGTTCCCACAAATTTCAAAGGCCCAAATTTTGGCTTGGTTCCACAAGCTTCCTAGAGGGTCCATAAACTCATTCGGCAAGTTGTGGGTCGTGTTTGTCTCCCAGTATCTCTACTCAATTAGGCAGAAAGGGAATATCAGCTTCCTCCAAGCTATCCTTAAACGAGAAGACGAATCCATCTAGGATTTCACACGCAAGTTCGGCAGCAGATTGGTATTTACAATATGGATGCAGTCCTACAAAACTTCCGGAGAAGCTTCGGACCAACCACCCCGTTCTTCCAATTTTTATCCCTAGATCCGCTCGCAACCATGGAAGAATTGTATCGGCGGGCAGATAATTTCTCCACACTGGAAGATAACATTCAAAGCACTGCAAACTGTGAATAGATAACCACCCGTAGTGGCAAATGCTTCCAAAGGCTTATCCGAACAAAGAGCAAATCCACAACAGTGGGTCGGCGTCCCTACGAGCAAATTCGATAAGAGGAAGGAGCCTCTGGCTTCACTTCATCTCAACATTCGCGCGACCGCTTCCTCCCCCTCATTCGACCTCCCGATTTCAAGTAGCCCCTCCTATGAGGGTGGGCCCGACTAGCGTGAATAAATCCCTACAGTGCGACATCATAGGGACTATGGCCACGAGACCAACCATCGCCAAAGCTTGAAGTTCCTTATTAGAAAACCGATTCGGCCGGGCACCTCGAGAGATATATACGAGCCGTTTAGCAAAATGCTTCATTACCAGATTAAGGTCGCCATGGATATCGAGCATGCTTCGGGCTCCGCCAGCCATCAACTTCTATAATCGGGGGGGACCACGATAGCAAGACGTTCAAAAAGCGTAGAAGAAAATGTTCTAGCGGTCTCGCCGTAGCCAGAACACCGTCGCTGTGGAGAACACCACGTAGTCAAACCCGATTGATTCCACCCAATATCCTTTCCCCCTGATAACCTTTACTCGGGTCATTACCCCTCATTACGATGCACTTGTACTTACTATCTGTATTAACGGTTTTGATGTGCACAGGGTCCTCGTCGATCCAGGCAGTGCAACCGATTTATTACACCTCCCAGCCTTTAAGCAGATGAGAGTCCCGATTGATCACCTCGCTGGCAGGGTTTTATCGGGGTTTAATGGGGCTACCACATTGACAATTTAGGATATCGCTTTCCCATCGTGGCGGCCTGGGACTCAACAAATACCGCTGCAGATGAGACTCAAATACATAATGCCATCCTAGTTCGGACATGGCTACACGCCATGAAAGCCATACCATCAAACCATCAGCTACCTGACCGCATCCGGGCAAGTTGATCTTCAGGGAAGCCAGCTAGTCGCTCGACAGTGCTATTAACTCTCACTACAGGGACGTGAGCAAAGCGAGTGCTCCAGTGAACCACCCCTTGAGGATCAACCCCCGCAATAGCAATCACAGTCATCCGCTCGGCCTGCCTTGGAGGATAGAGAGCCGCTGGCAGTTGATCCCTTAGAAGCCACGCCCCTTGACGGGCCGGACAGATGCATCTATGTTAGCACCCTCCTATCCGGGGAGGAGAAGGTCCAGCTATGTCGTGTGTTGCAGTTGAACGCCAATGTATTTGCTTGGACTCATGCCGATATGACAGGAATAAGTCCCACGCACACCTCACACAAACTAAATGTCGCCCTATCCGCCAAGCCGATGAGGTAAAAAGTGAGGCGCTTTCATCCGCCGCACCGCCACTTGCAATCTGCATCGGAGGTAGATAATCTTCTCGCGAAACGGATTATCAGAGCCGCTATACCCGTAATGGTCACAACATGGTGGTTGTCTCGAAAAAGGGGAAATGCGAGTATGTGGATTATACGACTAATGACGCATGCCCGGCGACGCCTTCCTCTACCCCAAATAGACTATCGTGGACGCTTCACGGCATGGTGCTATCTTTCGATGCCTTCTGATATCACCAGACCTCATGCACCCCAGATGCAAAAACATCTTTCATCACTCCTGACCTCTATTGTTACAATGTGATGCCTTTCGCTTGAAAATACCGCTAATGATCAGGCCAGACGGCGATGTTCGCCATCGGGCTTGGGGTTAATAATGGAAGTCTATTGATGATATAAGCTCTGGCTACCGGACACGCCGCAGATCTACAATGTGACATTCGATCTCCTCATAAAGTATGGCATGAAGCTGAACCCGTTGAAATGCGCCGAGTGAGCACGGCCGACTCGCTTTATGGTCACCCAAGCAAAGTAATAGACTAATCCTCAGACGCCTTAATATCTTGCAATCCCTTGGCCTCCCACCTTCAAGAAAGGGATCCATGAACTCGACCGACCGATTGGCACTCACGTTTATTTCCCAAATACCTGACCGTTTGAAACCTTCTTACTACCCTAAGGGGAGCTACCATCGAATGGAATGATAGAATGAGATCTGCATTTGTAGCAATCAAGCACACTGAGAGGCCCCGATTCTTGTGAGCCCGTAAGCCGGTGACACGCTCTATCTTTACCTAGCGTACCTCGATATAGCAAACACGTTTGTTTAAAGAATGCGATGCAAAGCCGAGGCTTCAGGTTCTTTGTAAGCAAGTCCTCGACCGAAGGCGGAGACCAGACATACCACTTCGAATGAGTCGCTTTAGCCCCCGCATTAACCGCCCGAAAGCTCCGCCCATACTCTCTAGGCTCACCCGGTGCTAATTGATCCGCCACCGGGACATCTATAAACCCGATCTATCCGGCATGGCCTCAGCAATGGAATCGAGCCGAGCATGGCATCCAAGCATAGCCGAGACTCGGCAGCGCAAGCTCCAACCGACTTCCTTGCAAAAATCCCGCAGCCCGATGCCTCCCCGAATAAAACAAGCCGATGGACACTCTGTGTCGATGGGGCTTCCAGACAAATAGGAGCCGACATCGGTTTGCAATTAACCTCCCCAACTAGGGAAAGAGTTGAATCAGCAAAGACGCTTAGGCTTCAAATACACCACACAACGGTTAAGAATACGAGGCCAAGGAGAAGCCGACTCGAGCCGCACTCGCCCGGGTGATAGTCTTCGATTCAGAACATTCACGCCTAAATTGGCCTGGACAAGTTAACGCACCCGAATCTAGGATCCGACGACTAAGTATAGTTTCTCCGGTCAAGCGCAAATTAAACACCCTCTCGACCGAAACTTGAAACATGTCCCCCAGATCAGAATGAGGGCCGGGACGCCTCGTCACCACGCATCATTCACACAAACCGTATTTCTCCCCATCTACTACCGACCGATAGCCAGGTGCCCATGGCTTAACCGGGAGAGGAGGTTCCCCCCGTCCCGACGGATCCCATACGACTTTACATTGCCACGAGAGAACTACCTAATGACAGAGCGGCTCACAAAATCGATTCGCCTGGCCAGGCCCTCCCTCCCGGGCAGATTCGGGCAACAGATAACCTACCCTGGCAGCCATGTAACACCCCGTCCCAATGAGGTGCAGCGCACATATAACCGTAAGGGCGCATATGTGCACCCGGCGCCATTGTAAAGGATAAATTCCAAAGTTTTCAAAGAATTGTGGCACTTTTGCACACAAGTGGAGGTGCGAAGATAACCATAATTTCAAAAGCGATAATAATAAATTACCATAACGGTTCAGAGAAGTTTCAGAAAATTCCCTAGATCTTGGATGACGAAACTACCACGTCATAAATTTTTCGAAATCTAGTGACCCATAAAAATTTCGTTGAATTCTCGAGACAATAAAATATTTACGAATTTCTCTGCATAAATCGTCATGACTTCGTGGACTAGATTTTTACAAAATTCAAGTCGGAAATGGCTTGAGTTAAAGTTCATTAAATAATGAACCAAAATAAAATAAAATTCGGATAAAAATGAACCCGAATGAGGCAATAGAAATCGATATGAAAAATAATACACACAATTAAAGAAAAAAACAAACAAAAAGATAAAATCAAATGTATAAGGGACGAACGATAAAAGCGTGGGGAAACGAAGAGGTAGGGCTTTATTTTTATTTTCTTCTTGTTTTCTATTTACAATGGATCTGTAGGCTTTCATTTGAGCAAAGAAAAGTTAAAAGTTAATTACAAGAAAGGCGATGGTGACAATATCTTAGCCTTTATCAAATCCTTAAAAAGGTAGAAAATTTGCTTATTTGGTGTTATTTCCTGTCAAAACAGCGGCAATGGCTTGAAATTTTCTAGAGACCAGGTATCAGAAACTTCGTCCAAAATTTTTAGACCGAAGCGAGGAATTCTTTTTCGACCGCGTTCGACAAATGTGGCTGAATTTCGGGAATCGTTTTCAGACAGCCATGAAATGTGAGTGTACGGACAAGTCGGACATAATTTTTAAATGTTTCGGTTTTTTAGACTCTATGGATCCTTTTAGTCAAAAGTTGACTAAAGTCGTATAGTTTTTATAGGACATTTAATGTAAGGACATTTCGTCAATTTCACATCATATTATCGATGTCCATATCGAATGGGACTAGCACGTAAAGTTTTGTTAGAATCGTTCGCTCGATATACTTTGAAAGCCCTGTATGTTTATGGTTAAAACGTTGACTCGAGGGCATTTTCGTACTTTGTATGGATTGCAGGCGATTTGATGCATCCGACGAATTTATATGCCACAAGAATTAAAGAAATTAGTCGAGAAAAGCGTGAGTACTGAAAATCATTTTCTAAAACGGTAAAGTGTTTAAATTACAATTTTGTAAAGTGCTGAAAATATAGATTTATAGCATTTTTTTTTACCTCCCACTGTTATACTCATAAAAGTTCGATTTCAAGATTTAAGAAGCATTGGCCTCGGGTTTAGCAAACCCTAGATGGCAAAATTTTTTGGCTTCTGGCCGCATGTATTTCGGATTGTGCATGGCAAGGTTATGGGATATTATGACTAACTATATCATCGGTCGGCAATTTCAAGCTGATCTAAAGATATATTTATATATAGTCTTCATGACTAAGTATATAGTTACGAATGACTTAGTACATACGATGAGGTGCTGGGTCCTGAGGTTCCATCGAGCATTTTGGTTCGAGGTTCCATTATGCTAGTATAGATCCCGCGGTCATTTAATTCATCTTGGGGCCAGTAGTGTTCCGAGGTTCACTACCGATGCCGTGTCTCAGGTTCCAGTCACTCTAGGTATTAATGGGCCATGGTTATACTTGATTTATAGTATAGCACTTTCAAAGATAACTACCACGAAAAACAGTTTTCAACAAAGAATAGTTTTCGCAATTTATTTCTCAAAGAAACATCATTTTCGCGTAATCCGCTGCCAGTTGGTAAACAGCTTTTAACAGTTGGTAAATAGTTTTCGCACGCTTTAAATTGTTTTCATAGCAAAACTAAGTTTTCATAAACGCAACCATTTATGTACGTATTTTCATATCGAGGTACAAACAGCTACGTTAAAGATTTAGAACTTATAGTACGCTCAATTGTTCCGCTTGGCCTACGCTTCGCTTTAAAATAATTTTTCAAAGTAAAAAGCCGGCCGAAAGACCTTCCTGTGATCCCGCCTACTGTCAGATTATATATAAGATAAGGTGTAAATTAAAAATAGTAAAAGTTAAATGACATTTTCTAGATATGTAAATATCTTTTGTAAAATATGCATGGCTGGTTTTGAGAAAACAAAGCAAGTAGATAAAAATTGGTGTTTGATCGATCCTTATCTTATATTTTCATGAGACCAGAGGTCCTTTTATTGTGAGTTAGGACATTTGGAAAACATCGGGAGTGTATTTTGTTTTATACAGTTTTTATCGCAGGCCTTGGGCTTGACCCAATCGTGCGCCGTTATGCTGCTGGATTTTCGCAACTTGGAAGCGTGTGATTTTGATAGAAAAGTGAAAAATTTTATAACCCATCGCCCAAATACAGCCAGCTTTTAATCTACTAGCTTCATGGCACTCGTCAATGAGCGAAGCCACTGGTGTTATCGTGGAGTCGCTGCAGATTTCCTGTCACTAGGAAGGGGGTCTGTCAAGTTGGTAGCTTCATGGTAACTTGTCAGTCGAGCGAGCTTGGTTGGGAAGTTATTGTGGCGTTGCCGACAGATTTCTCGCTACCAGGGAAGCGGGCCCCGCTGCTGGTATCGAAAGGGGGCAGCGAGGTCGGCCTGCCGCGCGCTTCACGATTTCCAGAATTGCTTTATACGATTTTTCTATCGCAACCTACATTGTTTTATGCTAAATCCTTGCATGCATCAAATATTGCGCGTCACTGAATCTTTTAACTTTGAAATTCATAGCATTATGTCTGGACGAGGTCATAGAGGTCGATCTAGACGCACTGCAGGCACCACCGAGAGGATATGTCGAGCACACCCTAGATCGGACGATGCTTCCAATGAACTGTAGCCCCACAGTAACCATCGAGGGCCACAGCACCCGTGAAGGCACTCCAACGATGGATCAAAGTTATGTATTGTTACGCCAGCCACCGTCAGCACCCGAGCCTCCGTAAGAGCAGAGGGGCATGATAGAACGCGTCTAAATTAGGGGCTAAACTTATGATGAAAATTTGCCACCTGTAGGTAGTATACTTATGGGTTGTATAGGTTAGTGAAATTTATGCAGCCACATGTGTTCGATGGAGCGTGAAGTCCTCTTTCAGGTTTCGATACTGTGGCCAAGGACTCGGTGGGAGGCCATTAAGAGGAGACACCCCACAGAGTCACTCGGGGACCAGCCCCGGGCTGTGCATTTGGCGCATAGATTTTACCAAATAGAGTTACTCAGGATGCAAAATGTAAGAATTCCTCTTCTGTGTTAGAGCAATGATCCCCGACAGCGGATGCAATATGAGCAGAGGTTTCGAACTCGTGGAAATTGGCGCCTATGATACAGAAAATGAGGAACAGGCGTGTGCGATTCATACCGGTTTGAACGGCGCACCAAGTTCATCTAGCCCCGGCATCTCAAAATAACTTCGGGAGAGTCACGAGGCCGCACTATGTAAGGATAGTTTCAGCTCTAACTCGGGTGGGCGGCCGCACAAGAAGAGAGGTGCCCCATGACTAGTCACCAGCACCAATCGCCCAGAGAAAGAAAGGAAAGAAGTGACCGGGCCGTAGAGGTTCAGACGAGGAGCAAAGATCTAGCCAGGATCTCGCTCGATCACCAAGAGCCTGGGTGGAGGGTGCATCTTCAGATCATCTTTTCCATCAGGCCCTACATGTCGAGGAGGCATCTCTGAGAGTGCGTGGATGAATATGACGTGGATGCTTCCATCAAGGGCGTGAAGGTCACTTTATCCGAGACTCCGTCCATAGTTAGGTAGGTCAGAGACCTCTGAGGTAGGTGCGTGAGCATCTACCCTGCACCAGCGTCCCAATCAGCCAGGTAGGTGGTTTAGAAAGGCAGGTAAGACAAAGACCGGTAGAGGTCGTGGTAGTGTGTGAGGTAGAGGCGCACTCGACAATATTCGCAGTGGTACTCGCATCGTGTTTCGCATTATGTCACACAAAGATGAGGCGTATGCATCACCGTGACGTGATTACCGGGTATGATTTTAGTTTAACGCGATGCATATGCATTAGGGACCCAGAGCCACTCATTCATTTATTTCAAGACCATTCACCGAGAGGCACCAAGATAGTCCCACCCTCATAGATGGTCGTATGGTGGTTTCCGTACCTAATGGGGATACTATGACATCCGAAAGGATAGTTCCAAGTAGTAGATTGCGGATCCCCACAAGGATTTTCCGCCACTTGATAGTGTTAGGTATCCATGATTCGATATAATCTTGGGTATGGACTGTTATCCGCATGTAGAGCCACCTGACAGTTATAAGCAAGGAAGTAAGATCGTCTCGGCCGAGGAACCAGCGTGATATTTGGGAATCGTAATGAGAGATCGCCCTAGTCTCATTAATGCCATGACCGCCGAAATGCCTTAAATGCTGCCATATTTGGCAATTTGTAGGATAGGAGACAAGATAGACACTCCAATAAGACATCCCATGTGCAAAAGAGTTCCCAGATGTCTTTCCGCATGATATTTCTGTGTTTACCCCTGATAGAGAAATTGAGTTCGTTATCAACTAGTCTCAGGACCGAGCTTCGATATCCATTCCTCCATACGTAATGGCTACAAAGAGAGTTAAAAGAATTGAAGGCACACCGAGGAATAAGGCAAGGGCTTCTATCCCACCTAGTACTCACCGTGGGGAGCTCCAGCTCTCTTCGTGAAGAAGTTAGATGGAAGCTTACTGCCAGTATAGACTATGTGACAACAACTCCATGACAATACGCAACCAATATCCAATTTCTCATATAGATGAGCCATTTGACCAATCGGGTGACGGATCTCTGCATATTCTAAGATCGACCTAAGGTCGCTACCACTGCATTGAGGGTCCGGAGAATGATGTTTCTAAGATTGCCTTCAGGACGAGATACGTTCACTACAAGTTCCTAGTGATGCCATTCGGATTGACTAATGCCCCAAATGCGTTCATGGATTTGATGAACAGGGTATTCAAATCAGATTAGATAAGTTTGTGATCGATTCACGATGACATTCTAGTACTGGGGCAAATGCAGGAACATGCGTAGCATCTCCGACGTATTGCAGATTTAGAGAGCGCGCTATATTAAGTTTAGTAAGTGCCAGTTTTGGTTGGACAAAGTAGCTTTCTTGGGTCATGTCATTTCAGCAGAAGGTATTAGTGTGGATCCTCAGAAGATTGAAGCTATAGTGAACTGGAAGCCGCCCACAAATGTTTCTGAAGTCCGCAGTTTCCTTGAATTGGCAGGTTATTACAGGAAATTTGTTGAGGGATTTTCGAAGATAGCAACCCCGTTGACCAATCTATTGAAAAAGGATCAAATTGACGCCCGACACTACAAGATAGTTTTGAGGAGTCGAGGCAGATTACGACAACCCAAGAAAGAAGCACTACCGTCAGAAAGGGACTGCTATGTGGTATATAGTGATGCCTGCACAAGTGGTTAGGTGTGTTTTGATGCAGATGGTGTAGTGATAGCTTATGCTTCCCGTCGCAAAGAAGCACGAGCGTAATCACCGACCCATGATTTGTAACTAGCAAAGAAGGGTTTTTGCTTCGAAAGATCTCGAGACATTATCTTATATGGTGTTCCTGGCTTCGATATTCACCGATCATAAGAGCCACACATATCTTCACTTAAAGAGCTTAACTTAAGGCAAATACGGTGGGTTGGAGTTGATTGTTGATTATGATTGGGTAATTACAGAGTACCATCCTGGGAAGGCCAATGTAGTGGTCGATGCCTTAAGCCGGAAACCGAGGTTCCTATGCTTATCTCAAGCAGACAAAGATATCTCCCATTGTTGATGTAGTTGAGATCTTTGGGAGTTCAATGTTTGGTAGCCGATACAAAGATTACTGGCTTGCATCATTTATGTTCGTCCTCTTCTCGTGGATCAGATCAAGGAAGGCCTAAGTTTTAGATGATTGCTTCGAGGGCATATATCGAGGTGGTAGGAAACCAGAGTTCCAGATCAGAGACGATGGCGTAATAGTTAGAGGGAGTCGAATGTGTACCTGAAATAGGTGAACTAAAAAGGGGAAACTCGAAGAGTACTCACTCTTCTCAAAGATATGCCATGCACCTTGGTAAAGACTAAGATGTATCATACTCAAGAGTATATTATCGGGTGGAAGGGCATGAAAAGGAAATGCAGATTAGATCCGTGATGCCTAACCTGGCTGCCAGGAAGGCAAGAGCAATCGTGGCTTCTCCGCAGAAAGATACTCTTCCGATCCCCTGTATGGAAGTGGATAAGACATTATGGATTTCCGTTATCTAAGCCCGAGAACTCCTGAGACAACACGATGCCATACGGGTTATAGTGATGTAATTCAACGAATCAGCGCATTTTCCTAGCTTAGTAATGATGACCCGCTGGATGTTGGCCCACCATATGTGAGGAGATAGTTAGATTACATGGTGTGTTCCTATATTGATAGTCTCGCATCGGTGACCCCGCATTCACATCCGCATTTTGGTCCATTTACAGATGCCATGGGGACTCTCGATTGCACTTTAGCACAGCTTTCCATCCTTAGATTGATGGTCAGTCAGAGAGAACTATTCAGACGTTAGAGGATATGCTTAGAGCATGCGTGATAGAGTTTAAGGGAAGCTGGGATATGCATTTATCTCCAATGGAGTTCGCTTACAACAACAGTTATCAATCCAGTATAGGCATGACTCCATTTGAAGCATTGTATGGCCTGGCGTCGCACCCGTGATAGCCGGGATGAAGTAGAGAGGAGAATGATAGGCCCAAAGTTAGTACGATACCTAGATAAGATCCATTGTCCGGCACGCATCAAGATAGCCGTGACGCATGCAAAGTTATGCGGACAAACACCGAGAGGACTTCCATTTAAAGCATGATGTGGTCTTCCTCAAAGTTTCCCCTGAAAGGTGTTCTCATATTTGGAAGACGCGAAAGCTGAGGCCTAGATACATAGGGCCATATGAGATTATTACCGGGATGGGACCGTGAGTGCTATAGATTAGACCTTCCTCCGCAGTTGTCTAAGGTTCATAATGTGTTTATGCATCCATGCTCCTGCGAAAGTACATTCCAGATCCTCCCATACCAAAGATCAGCTAGAACTAAAGGATAATTTAACTATATGAGCAAACCCAATGCAGATAGTAGATCGCAGAGAGCAGATTTTACGGAATAAGGTCATTCCGTTAGTCAAAGTTTTATGGGGAATCATGGGATTAAAGAGGCTACATGGGAGTCAGAGGCTCAGATGCGCAGTCAATATCCTCAGTTGTTTTCAGATTAAGGTATCCTCTTTATGTTAGTTTTGTTCATTTCGAGGACGAAATGTTCTAAAGGAGGGAGGATTTGTAACACCCCGTCCCGATGAGGTGCACAGTACATGTAACTGTAAGGGCGCATATGTGCACCAAGTGCCATTGTAAAGGATAAAATTTTAAAGTTTTCAAAGAATTGTGGCACTTTTGCAATTAAGGAAAGTGGAGGGGTGAAAGTATAAATTATGGAATTTCAAAAGGATAATAATAATAAATTACCATAACGGTTCAGAGAAGCCTAGAAAATTTCCTAGATCTCGGATGACGAAACGAACTACGCCGTTAAATTTGTCTCGCGGCTCAGTGACCCGTAGTACTTCACACTCTCGAGACGCTCGCACATTTTACGACTCGGGTGATAAATCGTCGCGATCTTTCAGGACCTAGATTTTTACAAAAATCTCTAAGCCTAAATGGCTTGAGTTAAAGTTCATTTAAAATAATTAACCGAAAAGAAATAAAATTTTTCGATAAAAATGGACCAATGAGGCAATAGAAATTTATATGAAAAGGCAATAATAATAATAATTAAAGAAAAAAAACAAAACAAAAAAGGATAAATCAAATGGCAAGGGACGAACGGACAGAAGCGTGGGGAACGGAGAGAGGTTTTTATTTTTTTATTTTCTTCTCGCTTTCTTTCAGATGACGGAATCGGACTGCAGCTTTCATCTAGAGCGTAAAGCCAAAGTCGACTATCGCCAAGAGAGCTACGATAGGTACCAATATCTTAGCCTTTATCAAACTTAAAAGGTAGAAAATTTGCCTACTTGTGTTATTTCGAGCTCGAATGTTATATAATGGCTTGAAATTTTCTGAGAGGACCGTAAAGGTCGTGAACTTCAAATTCCAAAATTTTTAGACCGAATAGGAATTTTGACTCTGTGGTTCTTAAAGGCCGTGTTGAATTTCGGGATCAAGTTGGACATTTGGGTTGAAATTTCAGGAGTGTAGCCTGACAAGCCTGGATTGTAATTTTCAGAATGGTTTGTGTATTTTAGGACTCTATGGAAATCCCTAGTCAAAAGTTGACTAAAATGTATAGTTTTTATAGGACATTTACGTGTAAGGACATTTTGGTCAATTTCACATCATATTATCGATGTCCATATCGAATGAGACTAGCACGTAAAGTTTTGCTAGAATCGAAGTTCGTTCGATATAGTCACTTTGAAAGCCCCGTATGTTTATGGTTAAAACGTTGACCGAGGGCATTTTCGTATTCTTTGTATGGATTGTGTAGGGCGATTTGATGCATCCGACGAATCTAGAGTGCTTGACAAGAATTGTAAGAAATTAGTTTGTGTGGTGAGTACTCAAAATCATTTTCTTAAAACGAAAGTGTTTAAATTACACTTTTGTAAAGTGCTTTGAAAATATAGATTTATAGCATTTTTTTACCTCCCAATTGTTATACCAAAGAAAAAAGTTCGATTTCAAAGATTGAAATGCGGGGCTTTGGCCCTCGGTTTAGCAAAAACCCCTAGATGGCATACCAGTTTCCGGTCGATGTATTTCTGATCAGGCATGGCAAGGTTATGGGATATTATGATCTAACTATATTGCCTGGTCGGCAATTGGGGGTTAGATCTAGTATATTTATATAGTGAGTCGCCCTCGCGCATTCGGTATATAGTTAGCGCGCCACTTAGTACATAGCGATGAGGTGTTGGTTCCGAGGTTCCATCACCGAGCATTTTGGTTCCGAGGTTCCATTTATGTTATATAGATCCCGCCTATGTTCACCTGACCATCTTAGCCGTAGTGTTCCGAGGTTCACTAACATACAGTTCCGAGGCATCACTTCTAGGCATATTTCATAAAATGGGCCACAAGTATGGTACTTGATTTACAAGATAAGCACTTCTTTCTCGCATATTAACCACCACCAAACAAGCCAACAGCCAGAATAGTTTCGCATCGTATTTCAAGCAAACAGAATTAGTTTTCGAACGGCCTAGTAGAAACGCTCAACAACGTAAATAGTTTTCGCACGCTGTAAATGGTTTTCATAGCAAAACTAAGTTTTCATAAACAATTTTTACAACCATTTATGTACGTATTTTCGTATTGGGGAGGTACAAACAGCCAGACAAAAGAGCATTTAGAACTTGAGTACTCACCGAGCCCGCCAGCTCACGCTTCGTAAAATAATTCTTCCTGTGATCCTCGGGCCGACGTCAGAGCAGATTATATATAAGATAAGGTGTAAATTAAAAAAATAGTAAAAGTTAAAATGCATTTTTGCATATGTAAATATCTTTTGTAAAATATGCATGCATGGTTTTGAGAAAAACAAGCCGCGATAAAATTATACATTGATCCTTATCTTACTTACTGGCACTGGTGTCCTTTATTGTTGTGGAAGCTGGACATTTGAAAAACATTGGAGAGTGTATTTTTTGTTTATACAGTGATTTTGTATTTTGGCTCGACCACCGCGGCAATGTTATGCCGGATTTTCGTTAAATCTAAAGGTGTGATTTTGATAGAAAAGTGAAAAATTTCATAACCTACGTTTTCCAAATACGCTTCAGCAATAACGCGCTTAGCTTCATGGTAACTTGTCACGAAATGAGTTTACCGAGGTTATTGCGGGAGTTGCCGCGCATTTCCTCACACAGGGAAGGGGGTCCGCTAAGTTGGTAGCTTCATGGTAACTTGTCACGAGCGAGTCACTGGAAGACATGCCGACAGATTTCCTCGTCACTAGAAGGGTCTACAAAGCCATACCTGGCGTCTAACTCCCGAGCAAGGCCAATATGTGTTAGCTGAATTGCACGAAGGTATATGCGGAAATCACCCGGGGGGAAGAACACTAGCTCATCTGCCCACACGTAGGTATTATCGCCAACTACGAAGTCGACGCTGACATGTCAAAATGTGACCCTTTGCTATCAATGTTCCCCATCTTGAAATCACCGTAAGATTTGGCTCTCTCTAGCCCGCGCCATTCTCTCGTTGGGATTGATACTATGGGTCCGCTTCCCACCGCACCTGCCCAAAAGAAACTATTGTTGGTCTCCACCGATTATTTCAGTAAATGGATAGAGGCTGACGCCTTCACGTCCATCAAAGATAAAGATGTTACTCGGTTCATCTAGAAAAACATTGTCTGCCGGTTCGGCATCCCGAGGTCAATAGTATCCGATAATGGGCCGCGCTTGACAAACTCGCCCATCGACTTTTACCAGAATTGAAGATAAAACTCAGACTTCTACTCCCGTATCCCTTAAAAAAGCGGTTAGACTCCGTGCAGGAAATGGTGGAGGAACTACCGGGGTCTTTGAGCCAGCGGACCCGCGGCCGGAAATGTCGGCGCATCTCTTCTTTCGCGCTCACCTACGAGATGGAAGTTGTTATCCCTACTGAAATCGGTCTACCACATCAGGGCGGCCTACGCCAGAATCGAGAAAATGCGAGTCGGTGGTGAGGAGAGTTGGGCGAGTGACGAGGGCGAGGAATACGGCGATGATATGATTAGAGTCTACCAGACTTGACAGAGCTCTTATAACAAGCGGTGAAGCCTCGGGTGTTCCGGATCGCGTCTAGTCTTGAGGAAAGCTTTTGAGAATCTGCGGACCAGGCGGGAAATTCCGGAATTGATTGGGAGGGAGGCGTATGTAGTCACACGGCACGGGGAGCTCGGGTCCTATCTTTATAAGGCAACGGATGGAACTCTGGCCCTAGAATGTGGAATGCCACGCACTTGAGAAAGGTATCATCAAATAAAGAATATCTTTATTATCTACTACGGCGTAATCTTCGCATATCCGCCTGCTTGCGGGGTCCATTTCGAAAGTCCAGGTGACGCTGATTCAGCGACTTGCGACTGCGTAGATAACATCTAGGCCCGAGTCAAATTACAAATTAAATTGTGCGGGTTCTTGACTGCGGGCCGACATAGATAACATCTAAGTGGTCAATTATGAAGTCAGGGTGGCACGGTCGCCCGACACGACCCGACATGAATAGCGTCTGTGGTAAGTATAAATCCGATGACGTCGATCCGCGCCGTCGATGAATCGCGTCGCGAATCGATGCCGTCCGGGACCGCCGTGCGGGCCGCCGTAAATATCATTGATTAATTATAGGTCAAGTGACGATCTCTTGTTTCGACCAGCATAGATAACGTCTAAATAAATCAATCAAATCTGGGGATGCGCCGACCAAACATAGATAACATCTGGCCATTTGGTTAAATTATGAAGTCGGTGTGTGAGTTCAACGACACACTTATTGGCGTAGATAACATCCTAATTTGGTCGAATTCTGGTCTGGGTGGCCAGGAGTCGGCCCATCAGACATGACTTCGACAAATGACCCGTCGACTCTATATAGATGATTATGTCGGCCGCATGCATGATCGAATGGTAAGATAAGCAAAAACGGGTAGAAATCCGGGTGGCACAGTGCCCAGCGTCTGAGTGATATGGTCGAAAATAGCAGCGAGAAGAAAGCGAGGTGTTTGATCCTGGCACGTTGAATAAACGAAGTCCTGCCTCAACGAGGCACTTAAATCCCTTTCAATGACGACATCTGATCGACGGAGATCCATTGGAAGAGTTGTCTCCTCTCCGACTGCGGTTGGGCTATTCTCCGAATGATCCTCCCTACTAACAGCAACGAGGTCCAAAGCAGAAGCGGCAGCCGAAGTGCTTGGGGGGCATCGGGGATTAGTGAAGAACTCTAGAGTCCAGCGGGTGAAGGATCGACATTCCATCCAGGGATGCGAGGCTTGCCCGCGAGATGTTGTGCGTAGAAGCACACAACGACCATAGCCATGGTTGAGCAGATGTCGCTGGCTTGCATCAGGCTTGGCTCCATCTCTCCACCCCATCGTGACGACCTTCTCCCGGAGCGTGAAGTAAGATCTTTATAGTTAGAGCTCCGTAATCAAGGCAGGTCTACTCGTCGTCAGCGTGGTTCCTCTTCTTGTACTTCCCTTGCCAAGCCATGGGACGATGCCTCTGTGCTCTGTGCCGGACTCGCCTCTGGCGGGCATTTCCCATGACCCAGGCACGTGAGCCGGACGAGCTCGGGCTCCATTTGTGCTCGTAGAGTCGTCGCGACCCCCTTGATGCATGACTTGGCCATCGCGACCTCATGGCATGCCGGCGTCTCGGCCGGCGGTGGCTCTCACCGGTATATTCCTTAACCTCCGGCTCGAGGCCGGCGACCGCCCGGCTTCGGCCTTTTTAACGAGCTACGCATCTCTGACCGGCCATTCCGGCCGAACATATAATCGTGGTCGTTGGCGTCCCGCGCGGCTTCCGAACTTCGTGATCTTTGGGCGCCATGTTAGAACCGCGGCAACGACCTCTGAAAACTATTAGCAACTAAGGAAAGCAGTAATAAGCGGCCCAATATTACGATGAAACTCCTATCTTACGATTCGGTCGATTGGGCGGTTGCGATTCAGGACTTCTATCGTGTCGATAATGCAACGAAAATCACTTCTTACGGTGTAGAGAAGAAGGGAGGTATGATATAATCCTCGAAGACCAGGCCTCGGCGTGCAGGCACTTTCGGTATATGTGCGGTTACAAATTGCCTAGCTGATCGACCGCAGACGCTCCACGATGGAAAGGCTCCCAGCGGCGCAGTATATCCATCACCTCGCCGCCCCCCGGGGGCGGCCACCTCCACTCTCGGGGCTTGACCGCTTGGAGAAGGTATTTTGTCGGTTATCACGCAGTCCGTGGTGGGGCCTTGGCGTCCCGGTACATATACTTGACTGCTTGGTTGCTCCTTAGCCCGATCTGAAGGCGGGATTACTTGGAGTGCACTCGGAGCCGGATCATCCTGCGTTCAGTGCGATTGGCCAGACCCGCCGAGGTTAGTTCTTCGATGAGCCCGAATTCCAGGAGAGTGAGGATGATTGCAGTCCCACAGACTACGTCGGCGTGGGTGACCATCGGCGGCCGGCCCGGCTCGGTCCCACGGTGCGGACAAGGCGGTGTCGACTCCGCCAGCTCGGGGAGTCACTGTAGCTTTCCTCTTTGCGGGCGGCGTAAGTCGGCGACCTGTCATTCTCTCATCCGTCTTAACCTCCAATCCTGGGGACCTTCCGTGTCGGCAGGATCCCAAGGTACGAAATCCTCCTCCTTGGATCTCGACGCGTTCCGACGCTTGGACTCCCTTTTCTGCTTGACCTTTACCACTCGGGGCAGGTTCGGCCACTTGCGCGGGCGGGATGAGGCATTTGGAGACGGTACACTCTGGTTATGACCGGAGCGGAGAGACAAGCGAACCTCGCTCGAAGTGGATGACCTCATGTGCTTGGACCCTTTGCACGGGCTAGATGCCTCGAATTCTGGGAATCTGGAGGGCTAGGCGCCAGGTCGGAGGCCCAGCGTCGCAAATCGGCGACCACGAAGTTCCGCTTTCCCACGGCGATGCGAAGGCAATGGGCTGAGGAATGGCCAGGGAGGAATATAAGGAATGGGTTGTGTCTCATGACAGATATGTTTTCTGGAGTAAGCGAACCGGCGATGCGCCTTCCGCTTTCGGAAATCTCAAAAGCAGCGGATCTTCTCAATGCTAGACTTCTCCATGATTCCACCCGGCCTTCCTGTGACCTTTCTGCATGAATAACCGACGGTTAATGCATCATAACCGCAAACAAGCGTCGGAGTATAGGTTGTGATCCGGACCATTGTACACGGGAAGGTGAAGCGGGTTAACGGTAAAAGAAGCGGAGCAGGGTCTCATCGAGGACCCCTCACTAGCAACACCCCTTGTAGGCAGGCGATCGAGAAGCCGTTGACGATCTGATGCGGGCTGGCAGAAACATGGACATCCGGCCACTCGACCTACGCTCAGAAAGTAAATCATGAAAAGCTCCACTAACGAGGAGGTCGACTAATTTTGTATGGTTAACACATTTGCCGGATTAGGATCTACGAATCCGTTGGGATGGATAAGAAGCGGGAGCGCCCACTAGTAAAATGCAAAACTGTTTAACTATGGGCAGCATAGAGCGTCTTGGTACTAGATGCTCGGGTAAAAAACACAGATTATGTTCTCCTTGAGGTGGACTCGATGCGCCCTCTCCACCCAGTAGAACCGATGCCATCGGGCACCTCGCGTCAGCCATTAATTCTCCATCGTCATGGGCCCGAATGATCTTGCTTGTAGAAGGCATCGCCGGCGCCTAGGGACAACCACTCGTGGGAGATTTCTTCCCAGGCCTAGCCGTTCTGAGTAGATCCAAAAGGAGAGAAGAAAACGAATGTGGAGCTCTGGCCACATATACCTGGGTGGTGCGAAGGCATACCTCGAGCGTGAGCAGCGGGCGGAATGAAAAATGTTAAACCACGTCCTCCCTTTTGGGGCCTTTGACGGTAGAACCGGTCTTACGAGGGCCCGACGTGGGAGGCGATGATGGTTGCAGGGTGAAGTGTGTGAGTGCACTGCTGTGTGATGGCTCACGAGCGAATGCGGTGAGCCCGGCTGTTCGCGACAATTAGTAAGCTAGGAGGGAGACGGATATTGAAATGACACAAAGGAAAAGGTGCGACTTAACAGTGCCTATCTATATATCGCCACCTAAGTGCGTAGTCCCATTTAATGCGTGATGGCGATTATCTGCTTGAGATCTCGACCATCCACGACGGTTGCGCTACGAGGCACTATGGACTAGGTGGGCCAAGCGAGGCCTTCCTCTCGGATTGTCGCCGACACCGTGCTGATTTTATAATGTTGATCAATCTCAATTAGATAGAATATCCACCACATGTAATTCTGATAAAGGCACAAAGTGTTAAAAATCACAATTTTATTAATTGTACCAAAGGTGTTCGACATTACATAGCGTGCTTGTTGCGAGCAATCATAATACAACACGACAATTAGTATTCATAACATCCAGAAATACAAAGAAAAAGCGAGTGAGGCATCGTAGCCGGACAGAAAGGAGGCCTTTGCAGAAGAGGAAAGATGGAGATGGAAATTTGAAAGAATGTTTCTGAAGCCAAGAAAAAGGGAAAGGCAGATGGAATTTGAAGGCGAATTTGCGGAAGCGAAGAAAGGCAAGATGGAGATGAGGCTCCTGTAGAGGCAAAGAAAGAGGTAAAGGAGAGGATGAGGAATTTGGAGGGAGTTTGGCGATCCACTGCGAAGGTGCGGTGTCCTCGAACTGCATTCGAGTTAGAACCACCCAGAAGTCCCAGAGACAATTAGGCTCTAGCTCAAACCATCTGGGTCTCACAGTCAGGCCCATGATTAGAAGGTGCGCTCAAATGGCCAGAACCGCGATCATCCTTCATCCCGCAATCCGGGGGCCTTAGCAGCATTCATTTATCCTTCTCCAGCAAAGAGAATGTGGATAACCCGGATCGACTATTGATCTACTCGCGCTATTTATATTTTGCCTCGAGATCTCGGGATCATTTCAAGCGACGATGACATCTAATGCGAGTTTCAAAGTTACAAAATTTCGTTGAGTCGCGTGATGGTCGTGATCCCATAATATGTGGTCGGCGGCTTGTTCCTTTTTCAGTGGGGATGATCTTCCCGTGAGGAAGAGGGGGCATTGTGGGTACCATGGGCTGCTTCGGTTCCATAGTGTTGGCCCGGCCAAGAGCCCCCGAAAGGGACTCGGCGAAAGCCAGCGGCGAACTCTGGAAGATCCTCGCACAGGTACCCCCAGGGATCGAAGCCAAGCGGTCGACTGAGGCATGATCGATTCTCCTCCCGGGTGCCTTTTTATCCAGGTGCTTACGTTCCCGATCGGCAACTCCACCAAATGAAGCTGCTAGCCGGCTCTTCATGTTACAAGTGTAGGTTCTCCTATGAACCAACCTCCTCACCTCTAACAGAATAGGAAAGCACTCACAGCGGCGACCACGTGGGAAGACGGTTATGTAAAGCGAAGAAATAAGTCATCCTTCGAGAAATAGAGCCACCTCCCCTATCATTATGGGAAGAAATGGTCTACTCTTGAAATGTGACGGATCCCCTTTCTCCTTCCATAAAGAGAAGCCAAGTCACACGAAACGAGGTGCAGAGATTCTTAGTGAGATAATTCTTTGCTCTAAGCTCACAAGTCTTCTAGAAAAGACCTTTGCCATCGGAGGAAGCGACGGAACACCAAGTAGGTCTTCTTATTTGTTTTAGAGGTTACGACCGGTAGTGAATGCTCGACGATCCAGCGACTGCGAGAATTTAGGAGACTACATTTAGAAGATAATAACTTGGGATCTTTTGTTAAAAGAGGGAAACTCATGGTGGATTGTAATGGTAATGAATAGTTAATGTTGAGTATTATGTTAATGAACATCGGGTACTACCTTAGTAATCATTAGGTACTACCTTATTAAATTATGGGAACTATATTTGCAAACAATGGATACTACCTGTGTAAACAGTGGGTACTACCGTTGTAAACGTTGGGCATTATCTTGATGAACACTAGGTACTATTTAATATCAATGATAACCAAGTGTTCAAAGAGCATAGCTTGGGTTTTTCGTGTTTGTTGCTTGTCAAAAAGTAATGGCAATTAAATTGCTTTGTATAGAATTTGAATTAGTAGCCATTGATAATTATTAAGATGAGCCTGACTGTGGTGCAATGAAGTACGCCACCTCAATCCGAACATTGGAAATAATAAAAATCACAAAAACTCAAATTTAATATTGAAAAAACCATAACTTTTGATTTTTTTTTCTTGTACAACATGTTTTAGGTTCTACTAGAGAGACTGTAGTCTATCTAATAATAAAGATACAAAAAATTTATCGTTATGATCATTGGAGTAGCCTTGGATCAATCGAGCATTCCATAGAATTTAATATTCATGGCAATGCATGCTTCTAATACAAAATTTCTCATTATCAAATCTCATTTTAATCCACAGGGATCTGACAGATAATGATTCGAGATGCGCACAAATACTGGGTTTACGAATTATTTAGCATTGAAAGACATAGGTAGTACAAAAGTTTACAAACTTAATTGCTTAAAGTTTAATATTGTAGTACCTAATGACCACATTAGGTTATATCTAAGATTTAATAAGGTAGTACCTAAGGTTTACTAATGTAGTACACATTGTTCATTTGATGATACCAGATTTACTCAGTAGTACTAAGATTTACAAGGTACATGTGTTCATGCGCTAGTACTGGGAGTTTTACATTTGTTGTACCTAAGCTAATTATGGGTATTACCTAATTTAAAAAAATCATTAACAAACCCTCCTCTATATACAAAGTAATCCTAGTAAAGTAGAATCCATTGTTCATTAAGGTAGTACCAACGATTCATTAAAGTTGTAACAATTTTTAACTAACGTAATACCTGAGTTTACTATGATAGTACTTATGGTTCATCAAGATAATGCCTAATGATAGGCTGAAAGTGTGATGTGTGATTTGTATAAAGGCCCCAGGTAAAGTGCTATGTCTTGTGAAGTGCAGCGTGTCGTATCAAGTTATATAGTGTACCTAGGTACGGAAGAAATGTCAGTCATGAGAGAATGCGTTGACCTATTGAAGTGTATATGATATTATGCGGACTTAAACTCTTGAATATCTAACTAGTGTGTTAAGTTAAAACTAAATTACAATTAACTTGTGAAATCACTTTTTAGAGAAAAGCTAGGGTTTGCACTCCTACTTCATTTGATGGATGTTTACAGAGGGTACTATTCGATTCTGTGTGGATTTCTCGATGGCCGGTGATCGTGCCCTACGAGATACCCTCTCGAGTATAGTCGGCTTATCTCGCCCGATGGGGTGGTGCATCTCTACTGACCACATACTCTAGCAGCAATGCTCGACCCACTGTCCTTTTCCGGAATCGGGATATCTACATTAGTTGATTGACCCGAGGGGTTGCTCCCATTTATATCCTTAGGAGTCCTTATCACGATCGGATACCCAGCGAAGATCATGCCAATGTTAACCCGAGACATTACCACTTGGAATAAACCGAAGTAGAAAATCGATATAAATCATGAATAAAGCCCGAATAATATAAGATTTAAGCTTTAATCCATACACAAGCGAAAGCAGGGTTAAACAAAACCCTAGAAATAATTCTAGAACATATCCGAATTAAATACAGGCATGGTTATGTAAACCATGAATAAGTTTGAGAAAAGGAATACAAAAACAGAGTCTTTTCAATCTCTCGGGTTGTTGCTGCTTCGTTTCCCGCAATACGTATGTATGTTCTTCGATGAAAATCAAAATTAGGTCTCCCCGTGCTTTTTATAATTACAGGCGAGTGCGAGGAGCGTCAGCGACGTTGGAGCGTCTAGCGTTGGGACGTCCACCAGTTGGGTGCATTTCATGACTTTTTCTTCTGTTGGCCAGGATGTAGGTGGCGTTGTAGCGTCGGCGGCGGCTGGGTACACCTCCGCGGCGTTGACGCGTCGTGACGTGTTTACCTAGTTTTCCACTTCTTCTTCCTTGCGGTTCAGCTTAGAAGACCACCCCCACATTCACCCTCTGATGCACCTGAAGCTCCAAAAATCGGATATCGACCCGATAACGCACTTACTAAGATGTAAAATATAGCTAAAACGTAGTAAGGACGCGGGTATGACATGAGCTTTTTAGACACTCATCACAGCCCCAAACTTAGCTTCTTGCTTGTCCCTGGCGAAAACGCCTCTAAACGAACACCACGAAACTAAATATACTAACACTCCACGACGTGATTGTGATGCGCATGTTGCCAAAATGAAGGATCAAAATGGACCGACTCACAAATCTTGCCCTTTTTTACAAATTTCAGAGGATCCATAAGGTTGTTCGACTTTTGAGAAAGAATTGGCCAAGCAGTTCGATTGTGAGTGACTCGACTCCTAAGTTTTGATAGCCTTTCCCAGTGCATGTGTCTTTGATGCTTGATCTTTGCATATAACTTTTCGGTTCAGGGTACCCCCAGAGCTTGGTTGACTTACCTGTTGGGAGAGTCCCCAACTACGAGAAGGATAGAATGCACCTCTTTTTATTCAACTAACCTAGCGACTCATGAAAGAAATACCAGTGCACGTAAGTTTATGTCGAGTGTTCATGTAGCGGGAATTCGTTGGTGACTCCCCTCCAGTTGGTTAAGGGCACCAGGCATTCAATTCCCCTCGAACTTCACCCCGAACACTCAACTAAACCTAAGGGCCCTAATATATGGGAAACTTTCATCCTCTGTCTCATGTAACGGGTAGTGAAGTCAATGACTCCCGGCTAGTTGGCTCAGGGCATTAGGCTTTGAAAAGCCCCTCAGTTTGTGCAGGGTTAGACTGAAGCTCCCACTTATTCTATTCATACTTTCTCTTTTCTTTTTCCTTATCGGGCTTGGTGACGTCCTCTTTTTTCTAAGGTGTCCCGTCACTTTGGTGTTTAGAAACCCCGAGGTTTGTTCAGACAGCAATGTGAGTTTGAACCCTCTGTATATACCACGGAGATCACGTGTGTGTGGAGTGCGGTAGACTCCTTGAGTGGTTCTTAGATACGGAGGGTGATTCCATATCCCTACCTGCTATCCGACATATGTAAGTCAGAGCATCTAACAACCCTCACGGATCCTTTCTTGATTTATATTATGCTTTTTCAAAGATTTGAATAGGTCAACGGGGGATCATGATTGCTTGATCATGGCATTACTCACAACTACCTAAAACAACCTTGGGCAGAATGAGCTAAAAACGGGGAACCCCAGAGTGGAATGAAACACAATGAAACCATAAGCAGACACAATAGAAAGCCAGCGAAGCCTAAACACGAAACCCTAAACATGACACACATAACTAAGCATAGAAATAGACAAACTAAAGTGGATAACACAGACGTAAACATAAGAACAAATCAAACACAAACACAAACCGATCACCCACACCCCACCAAACAAGTGTGGACCGATTGCCCTGTGTCGATGAAGAACAACAGAGGATGCAGTGAACTTTACACGGTGATCGCGGATCTTCACGGTGTGATGGAGTAGAGGTGAAAGGGGGTGAGGCGGGTGGTGATCTGGGAGGGACTATTGATTGTGGAGGATGGTCGCTTGATTATGCATGACGGTGCTCATGTTGGTGAGGAGGGCCTCCATATCTTGGTGATGGGGCCCCAGGTGCTGGTCCTCATCCGTGGGCATCGAAGTAAGCGGTGAGGTCCTGCGCTGGTCTGAGGTAGTGAGAAAAGGGCCCGACAAATCCTCCTGCGGGGATGGTGTGGTGGTGGGGGTTGTGCTGGGGCCCACGGCCTCTCCTGAGGTGCCTCACGGGAGCCCCGAGCCTGGCCCGGTACTCTCGGCTCATCCTTATTGGAGGCTCATTTCCGTCATTACACCTCCTACGGTCTTGTTACAAGTTTATCTTCTTTACCATTGTCATGTGATCGAATATCGAAACCTCATTATCCTCTAAGGCACCAGGTTTGTTTTGTAGAAATTAAGTAAATGAAGGTGCCACTAGGTTCATCTTGGCATCCTTGTTGAGATTGCATCCTCTTTATAACACACTTGACATCAAGGGTATGTCTTGGATAATGGCATAGTTGAAGCGGTATGCTTGTGAAAATACCACTAGGTACATAATAAAGTATTATATATTAAGTTATAATTGAGCCAACGGATATTTTCTAGGAATTGTTAGATGAATATTGATTAAATGATTATATGCTAAAATGAGAAATTTATTGAATCCGGAAATAAACCCAAGTGAAAAAGAGAAAATATGGAAATTGTAGAGAAATGGGGACCCTAAGGGTCCAGTGTAAATAAGTTTATATGTAAGTGAAATTAGGAGAAATAAATGACGAGGGGAAAAATAATAGGAGACTTAAATATGAGGGAATAATAGAAATGGGAGGGACCTATGTAAAAGGAAATAAAAAGAAAAAGAAAAATCAAGGGAAATGGCATGTGGCATCTATAAGGAAGAGGAGGAAGTTTCCTCGCTTTTTAAAACTCACAAATTAAGGTGATATAAGAAAGGGAAAGGGAAAGAAGAGAGAGAAGGGAAGAAGAAGAGAAGAGAAGAAAAAGGAAAGAAAAAGAAGATACGGGTATGTAAACTATGGGTGTATGGAACACATTACGTTTAGACAGATGAATTATCAATTTGTCACGATAGTATGGATTTGTCTAGTTTTGGGTATAGAAAAGAATAGATATATGGTTTGAAACCCTCATCTTGTGTATGGTTTGGGTTTGGAAACTCCCGAGCTCATTTCTTCTGCCCAGGGTTGAGTTGAAGAGCTCTAAGGCTCACATAGATGTGTTTGGAAGGAATGCAGTTCTGATTTGAACGAGAAAATTTCCTATTTTGATCTATGCATTAATGGGACCTTAGAACTGATTTTGGTAATAAATAAAGGGAATTTGGCGTGAGTCCTCACGGTAAAATTGTAGCCACATCAATGAACTTGATGTTGGGCTTTTGAATTTCTGGTCGGACCTCTGTAGTGATTATGACCGCTTTTCCTGGATAGTCTCGACTCGGCCGTCTGGTTCATTGGTGCACCTTGTCCTAGTGCGCCTCGGCCCGGTACCTCGGCCCAGTCGAGGGTCGGCTCGGCCGGTCGGGTCATTTCGACCCGAGTCCCGGTCCAACTTGGCTGGGTTTGACTCGATGTGACCTCCGACTTTGGAAGGTCGTAAACGTCCAGACCACTCAGTTTTGGGTGTTGGGAACACATGGAAAGCGGTGAGTCGAAGCCATTCATATGCTGTGTTCTGATAAGGTGAGCTCGGATAGTTCATGAGCTCAGCCGGTCAGTTTAGCTCGGCGAGGTAGGTCGACTCAGTGGGTTTGATTACGTGTGACCTCGACTTCGGAGTCATAGCCTTCGTCAGACCTCGGGTTTAGAGTGTTCTTGGGCTACATGGAAGCCCATTGGTCGAAACCATCTATATATAGCTTGTTAAAATTGGAACTTGTATTAAACTCCGAAAATCAATCCTAACAAAAACCACTAGCACGCATGAATAATATTGTTCTTTAAATGGTTTTGGAATAGGTAAACGAGAGGAAAAACAATGAGATTGAGACTCAGGATTGGAACGAAGTGCAAGATTTTAGGTTTGTTCTCTGAGCTTCTATTCCTCGTTTCAAGTTTTTGCATGTTTGTTCACCTTTTCTATTCTCGTTTCAAGTTTGAAATGTTTGTTCTTAATGCATAAGAAAAGCATATTAGATTGTTTTTTAATTGGTTTGAAGAAATTGATTGTGAAATGTTTGCAAGTAATTTCATGAGTTTGAAAATGAACTATTATACAAATGTTTAGTATATTGCTATAAAAGATTTGACATATAGTGAATGTGTAGTTGAATTAGTATTAGGATAGATTGGTATATCAATAGAAAGTCAAAATAATACTCAGAGGGCATATTAAAATGCATGTCCTCTGATCAAAGCCAGTAGGACCGTATCGGTAGTGTTCACTAATTGAATTTTTATAACTTAGTCGACCAGTGAGGTTTTCTCTGTGTTTATAAACTATTTTATATCTTGACCTCTGACCCAAAGGTATGGGGTGACTCTGATATATCATATATATAATAGAGACATAGGTTAAATTAGATTAAGAGCAACTAAAATTGAATTTGTGGGCATAATTAGATGATTTGATTTAGTAGTATTGATATGAAAGTGTATTTTTAGGATGATCAATATTATCATAGTTAATATATAAAAACAAAATTATATATATTGTATTTACAGTGATCATCCATAAAGACTTGGTTTGAATTGTTAAATTGTATGATTTGATTTAAAGCGGGGCGAAGAATGAATTTGTATAGAACCACTAAGCATGAAAATGTGCGTATTGTTTTACGATGCACGGGTAGAGTGATAGATGAGTGATCGACGGACCTAAGATCGAGGCGTCAGTCATAAAGAGGAAATTTGGATATGCTCGACATGTGCATTCATTTCGTATTTTCTTTTTTGAACTTTGATATTTTGCAAACATTTTGAACTGGAATATCTATTTTGTAATTAATTTGAAAAGGCATAGAATGCCTTCCTTGTAAATGCATTTTGTTAAATGCAAATGTTTATGGGCTTGCCACTGAAATTAAATAACTTCATGAATTTGATTTTGGTGATTGGTGTGGGGCATCAGGACTGTGGTTGGATAGCTCACCAGATGAATGGAAAGAGTCCATGGGGGCTGGCACAGTGAGTCACTTCAAACATTGGTCATCGGAATAAGCCGCGATGTGATGAAGTAATGCTAGACCTTAGGAATGTAGGCCAAATGTTTGGCCTTGAAGTGCCATAGCGTGCCCTTCCCTTTATTAATCTTCCACTCACCAGGTGCCCGTTTGGTGGAAGGCGTTGTAAACTGGCTGGTGGAATCTTATAATAATAGTTTCAGAGCGGTTAAGAGGTCGATGATAAACGAGGTGAATTAAGAATTTGAACGCTCCCGGGCGTCGTTGAGGCATAAGTGAGGTACGAAAGATTTGCCGAATCACCGCAAGGAATAGTGATTTTCTTTATTATATCGGATGGGAGGGGTTCTGAAGGTACTAAAAATTGCGAGTTCCTGACTGAATGATATTTAGAAGAGAATTGGAGATTTAAGTGAATATTGATTCGAGAAATTTTGAGGAGGTGGTGAAAATGCGAAAATGGGAATATATCGTAAGTCTAACGAAGCGAAGCGAGTGGTCGGATTTGAATAGTTTCGGGTGATCGACGTAATTCGGATAATAATACGCTATTGTTGGTTCCAGATTTAAATGATTTTAATCAGATTTGTTGATTTAGAGCTTAAAATCATTGAAGGATTTAATTAGAATATTTCATGGTCGATCATGATATTTTTATTATTGCTTGTAATATTTTGGCGTTTAATGGATGTGAATAAACAGTATAGGTGAAATGGGGATAGGCGTGGAATGTTTTTTATTGTGAGGCGATCAAAACCTTTGCGTAAGCTGATTATGATTGAAATATCATGAGAATGAATGATAGAGATTCTTGAGCACGAAACCCGATAATTTTTTTAGGAGCTAGGGTTGGGTTAGTGACTCATGAGAATGGACTAATGAATTCTTTGGTTGAAGCTGATTTTGGAGATTCAGATTTTGATATCAAGTGTTGAGACTAAGTGTAATTGCATGGATAAGTGAAAATAAAGTAAGAATGGTAACCAAATACTTGAAATTTATATGCAAATGTGAGAGATGGAGGACTAACTTATAATTAGAGTGAAACATGAGACTATGAATGTGAGGAGAATAAGCAATATCATTGATTGGTGTTTGTGGAGAGAGGAAAAAAGGGGAGAAGAGAAGAAAAAGAGAATCAAAAGGAAGAAGGGAAGAAAGGTGGAGCAAGGTGGGGAGATGTGATTTTTTTCTCCTGCGTTTCAAGTTCTTAGTGATCTGAAGTGGAATGAGAGGAAGGGCGAGGGAAAACCAAGAACAAGTAAGTTTTTAATGTGTGAGTTGGATTTTATGTTTTCATGCTAATGTGATTTTCTTGTATGGATGTTAAATTGGGAGTATTTAAGGTTGAATCGTGATGATTTTATTAAATTGAGAAAGAAATGGATTAGGTTAGAGGTTTGAAAAATCAGAGTGAGTGAATGGTTAAGGTTGATGTGGTATAAAATGTGTTGAGAGTGGTTAAGGTTATAAGTGAGGTATTATGGAATAGTTGTAAAGATGTTGGGTAAATCTAAAGGGAATGCTGTCAAAATTTCTGTGAAACCTGTTTTATTTTATTTATAGATTAAGTTAGAATCATCAAATGAATTGATTCCAATTAGTAAAGAACCATAAGAGATAGGGCTACAAATGTATAGAAGGGACTAAGAGCAAAAATGTGGCTCTAAGGCTCTAAAATGGACTGAAATGTGAGCTCGTGTAGCTCGCCTGATTTTACTCTGTTTTGGGTATGGTTGTAATGTTTTGGCCATAAGTGGAGTTTCAACTGGTAAATTGAGGTGATTCAAAATTCTAGATAAAATAGAAACACAGGAAAAATTTATATGAAGGAAGTCTGTGCAAAATTGTAACACAGGAGTCTTGATAAAATTTGTCAGTGGAGCTATGTGCAGATTCTGTTCTGCCAAATTGGAGTCATCTAGATGTAAATACAATAACTTGAGTTTGGTGATCAGTGGTGGAATTAATTGGAGGAAAAACATTAAGAACCATAAAATTCAAATGAGTAAAATAAACCATTTCAATTTATGGAGTTGAATCCATAAATCAAGGATAACGGTGGGTAATTCGGGGAGTTAGCAAGTTGGCATCAAAAAACATCTTTGTGGCTTGTGTTATGTAGTTGAGGACCTTAGAAGGAGTACAAAGTGAAAATTTAAAGAGATGTCATTGGATATATAAGGACTGATCTGGAGAGTTTTATAATTTTTTGAAAGCCCAGTTTGAATATTTTTAGGTCGTAAAGTCACATAGAAGTATTGTGGGAAAAAGGTTAGAGTATTTTAAAATGAGTGGGTTTTTTTTTGTGCTCAAGGGTGAATTTGTTCATTTGGCTTTAAATGAATGTGTATGGTGGATTAAATGGAAGTTATGATTAATGTGTAGTTGTGGTTTTTTGAAAAGGTGAAAAGGGTATGTCGGACGGGAAAGCGGGAGTCGACGGGGAAACTGGCCCGGGATTGAAGCGATTAATTTGTAGGTATAAAATAATATTTTGAAAATTGAGTTTTAAATATAAATGATTTTAATGTGAAAAAGTAGAAAATATTAATATACTAATCTTTATATATGGATATCCGTAGAATGCCGTAAATGTATAAATGTTTACTTTGCCCAAAAATATATGTATTTATATTAAATGTTTATATATGTATGCATATGTTTAGGCATTATGGAAGTTTAAAGTAATGTAAAGAATGCATATGTATATTTGCATATATATGTTTAATGATAAAGTAAAGGATTTAAATAGTTTATAAATGTATTTTGAAGAAAGGTGAGTGATTTTAATGTTAAAATGAAAGTTTAATGTAAATGTTTATATATGTATGCATATGTTAGGCATTATGGAAGTTTAAAAATATATACAAGAAGAATGCATAAATGTATAAATGATAAAGTAAGGTTTAAATGGTTATAAATGTATTTGGAAGAAATGTTTCTTGATGGTTACCCAACCTACCATAATCAGTGGTATGACTAATCGGTAGGGTACCTTAGCGTGTAAGGTTGGGGATAAAGTTATAGGTTACCCCTAGCGAGGGAGGAAATGGGTGTTTAGAGTAATATCCTTACACGTGATAAGGTGCTATGGCTTGGAATACTATCTGAAGCGTGAGTTTCTCATGGCGTGGTGTGATTGTATTTGGAATCGTATTTGTCCCTCACCGTCGATACCCGGCCCCATTCGGTGTGTTTATTCCCTGGGTTCCATCAGAAAGAAAGAAAGAAAGAAAGAAAGAAAGAAAGTTTAAGGCATAAATGGATTTTTAAATGTATAATTATGTATTACTTTGATATATACTGAAAATGTTATCTTAATGAAAATGTACACTCACTGGGCTCCTTTAGCTCATTCTTTTCCATATGTTTTAAAAACATTTTCGGGACAGAGGCAGGTGCGGCCGTTAGAGTACCCTCTGTCTCGATGAGTTGAGTCATCGAGAGCGGCGCATGAAGGCACATTGTATAAATAGTTGCATATTTTATATGTGAATAGTTTATCATGTATATATGCATATATGGATATATTTTGAAAGGAACTACTTAGGCGTCGTCTTAAGTCCATTTCAAACCCAATCTTTTATAAAACTATGCATGGAATTGAAGAGAAGTTTTGAATGTTTTGATGATTGAAATGAATAAATGTATATGGTATATATTGTGTTGATTGAGTTGTGGACGAAGTCTAAAAGCGGAGGATTGAAAGTGGAAGATTAGAAGTGTTTTTAAATGCTTATACGGGTGTTGTAAATTTGGAAAGTCAGAAAAGAACAGAGGAAATACGTGGGTTACTAAAAAATCTAAGTGTTTGAAAAAAGAAAAAAAAAGAAAAAAATTTACCACTTCGCTTAGTATTATTTTCTAAAGATATGTTAAGGATTGTAAGGGGGTTCGGCTCAAGATGGATTTTATTTGATGGTTTTGAGGAAAAGTTTACATATCCATTGGAGTGGAGAATCCCCTCGGGTTCATGAGGTTAATCAAAGTTAGGGATCCTTCAACGTGGTATTAAGAGCCACGGTTTTGAAAATATTATAAAGATTGAAAATTTTATTTTCATATGATTGTTTTTTAATGTTTTATTTTAGAATTGCATAAATTATTTATGTGATTTAAAATCATATATACATTACATGGCAATATTAAAATTTTGAGTTCATAGAAAATGTCGTCGGCAGGCCACTCCACCGGGAGAGCTCTGGGGCATTAGTACCACAGGAACATGTTGATGAGTGCATGTTCCTCGACCACGATACATAGTGACCGCATGCCTTGAGCCACCACCAGGCAGGCGCCACCCAGCCTCCACGAGGTCGTGGAGACAGATACATGTAAGACGGATGGCTCGACTTTTAGCCACTGCATTACGACAGCCCTGAGAGCTGGTAGCTTCTATAGAGAGGGGGCGAAAGCTGGGGGCAGGCTGTGATGGATTGGGAGACTCGAGAAAAGGCTTCGTAATGGTTAAAGGAAATGAGCAGTCTATGGTGATGCGGTGTCTGAGAGGAGCAAATGGTAACTTTTACGCCTTTCTTCTACGGGGCCCGAGCATTAGAGTGGTGGAGGGCGATTCGGAGGAGACGTACCGGAGGGAGTGTCCTAGATACGAGTTCGGAGGAATTTACGAGATAAGTTTGTTCCAGGGTTACGAGGAAATGCGAGAAGGCTGAGGAGTTCTTTAGAGGCTGGAGCGGGGACCTCAGAGTGACGGATTGGACAGGCGGAGTTTTTGAGCTCGTGGACATGTCCCGTTTAGTAGGGAGAGACGAGAGTTTCGAACCAAGAGAGGTTCTTTCATGGAGTCTTAGTCGAGAGATTTGGACCACGGTAGCCGACGACACACACGATGCGACCGGAGTAGTAAGCGATTAGGATGAGAGGAGCATGGGTTTGAAATCCCGAACTCACAGCATAGTTAAGGGCGAAGCGGTGGGTCAGCACGTGGGTTGAGGGAGGTTCAGGTAAACAGTGGGGTTTTATGGATTATTTATCTAAACACTAATTGAGTTATATTAAGGCTTAGCTATTAAATTGACATGATTCTAGGTTGATTTTGCTAAGAAATTGAAAGAAAGAATGATATTATAAGGATTGTCAATTTAGGTCAACTTTGGATGTTAATGGAAGTGATGTTGTTTGATTGGTTTTAATTGATTTAATGAAATTACTTGAAATGCTTGAAGGAATTAATGGAATTAAAAGTTGAATAGAAAATGAGATGAGAGGGTTAGGCCAAGAAAGGGTTTAATTGGAAATGCATTGGTTTGATTTAGTTTAAGTGAATCAATGACATTGGATGAATTATCAAATGTAAATTTGTTGAAAGAAAATGGAAGAAATTGAAGAAATAATTATGAATGTGTGACATGTAAGTTTGACCACCTTAGAATATGGAAAAGTTGAGTTTCCATTGATTTTGCCTCGATTGGAAGGGATTAAATGCCTAATGGAATGTGTTAGAATTAATGTTTTAAGAAGAAAGAATTGATTAAGATATAAATGTAATTTTGCTAGGTGAGAGGGCATTATGGGTTTTTCACTTTAAGGATCTTAATGGCTTGATTTAAGGCTTGCGAGATGTTGTCATGAGCCTTGATTTAGTGGAAGTGAATTGGATAAGTTGGGACTTCATGATGAGGATGTTCCCGAGGCGACGTGAACACGGTCGCGACATTTGAGTTTCTAGTCATGCCATTTGGACTTCTGAATGCCCGGCCGCTTTTATGGATCTCATGAGCGAGTTTTTCGGGCCTTACTTAGATCGAGTTTGTTATGTTTATTGGCTGATATATTGATCTATTCGAGGCGGGTGGAAGAACATGCGAGCGCGAGGATAATTATGCAAATGTGCGGAACATCGGTTATATGTATGCTACTCGGTGATGTCGCAGTTTGAAACGAGACCGATTAATCGCCTTTTGGGACCGCGTAGTTTACCTGCGAGAGGGGATCTCGATTGGATCATGAAGGTCGAAACTATCTTGGGTGAAACCTCTATAGTGTTACGAGAGATAAGGGTTTCACGGGTTTGTGAGGGTGTGCAGTAAGTTCGTTGATTTTCTAGATAGCCACACCTTTGACTAGGCCCGACGAGGGGAAAGAGGAACCGTTTTTATGGTCGAGGCTTGTCGCGAGTTTCGATGGGCCCGAAAAGGAGATTGACCTCATTACTCCGATGCCACTTTATCGAGGCGGGGATGGCTTTGCGATCTCCATTATGATGCCTACAACAAGGCTTTAGGTTATTGTATTATCTGAGAATGACCAAGGTGATTGCATATGCTTCTAGAAAACGGGTGAAGAAGCATGAGCAGGTATCCTACACACAACCTTGAGCTGCGTAGTAGTATTTGCCTTCGCGGATATGGAGGCATTACTTATATGGAGTGCCACGTAGGATTTTACGGATCATAAGAGCTTACGGTATCTACATTTCTGCGAAGAAGGAAGCGGAACATGAGACAGAGGAGATGGATTGACGATCAGGATTATGAATGTACCATTGAATATCATCTGGAAGAGCGAAACGTGTTAGCGAATGCTCTTAGTAGGAGACATGAGTTCTGTCGCGCGGTCGTGCATCTTCCTGGACTCATAAATTGAGAATTAAAATTGTGGGTGTGAATTGGAAGCGGCAGTTAGGGAATGGCGTTGGCCACATTTCATGTCGTCTGTATTGATGAACGGGATTAGAGAGCTTCGGTCCGGGATCACGGATAGTGAAGTTGAGAGGTGAAGCGAGTGCGGGCAAGCGAGGGGGATTTTGTCATTGAGAGAGGATGGTACCATGGTCATGGGACCAGAGGTTATTAATGCGGATGTAGGTGATGTGAGGGAGAGAGATTATGGGAGGAAGCCCATTCCTCCGCTTATGCTCCTCATCCAGGAAGTACAAAAGATGTATCATACCCAAGGAACAACTGGCGATGGAGTTTGCATACGATATGATTATTAGGCCGAGTATTGAGTATGGCCCCTTATGAAGACTCTTTATGGACGGAAATGTCGAGACTCCGATATGTTGGGATGAGGTAGGCGAAAGGAAATTAGTAGGTCAGGAGAATTGTCAGTGACTTGTGATAAGATCAGATTATAAGGGATAGATTGAAAATTGCACAAAAGCAGAAGCCAGAGAAGTTATGCGGGACAATCGCCCAGCGGGGACTAGAGTTCGAGTGGGGGATGTGCAGTATTTTGAGGATTTCCCCTGTGGAGCGTACTAAGATTTAGGAAACGTGGAAAGGCGAGTCCACGGTATATTTGGACCATACGAGTTGTTAAAAGGATTGGGAGGTGGCATATCGATTGGGTTGCCATGTCGGCCTCAATCGCATTCACGATGTTTTCCATGTTTCTATGCTCCGCAAGTACATACCAGACCCTTCACATGTATTAACGAACAACGGTGGAAATACAAGAAGAATTTGACATACGAAGAGAACAGTGCCCGGTCCTCGACCGTCGAGAGCAAGTTAACGCAGCAAGACTATTCATTGGTGAAGAGAAGGTATTATGGAGGAGTCATACAGTAGAGGAAGCTACATGGGAGCGTGAGGAGCAGATGAAGAGGCATTATTCCCTCTCTTTGATGCAAGTACGAATGTTTTAATTTCGAGGGCCGGTACATATAGATTGATTGTAAAACCCCAATCGATTGAATGTTATAATAATAGTTTTGAGCCCGATTAAGAGGTCCGATGATAAAAGCGATGGTAGATTAAAATTTAGAAGCTCGGGCGTCATTTGGGCGTAAAGTGAAGAGGGTACTGAAAATTTTCACCGAATGCCCTAGGAATAGTGATTTTCTTATTATATCGGGATGGAGGGGTTTGCAAAGGGATTTTAAGAAATTTCGGTTCCTATGACTTTGGTATTTAGAAGGTGGAGATTTAAGTGAATAGTGATTTAGGATTGAAGTCGAGACATGCGTTGAAATTTTTCGGAAGTGGGCCGAAAATACGAAGAATGTCAGAATATATCATAGAGTCTACTTGGCGAAGCGGTGAAAGCAGTCCGTTTGGATAGTTTCGAGGCGTCCGACGTGGTCCAGATAATAATACGCTATTGTTCGGATTTCGATTTAATAATTTTAAATCGTTTCGGTGATTTGAGCACGGAATCCATTGTGAGAAGGATTTAATTAGAATATTCATGGTCAATGTGAAGTTTAGATGACCACATAATATTTTTGACGTTTAATCGGTATAATAAGCGATTATAAAGGTGAAGCGAGATAAAAGGCGCTATAAGGAGATATTTTATTGTGAGAACCCGATCAAAGCCTTTCTTAATGGGTTAAAGTTATGATTGAAATATCGTGAAAATGGACCAATGAGATTCTTGGGCGCAAGAGCGTCAGAGGAATTTTTAGGGCTAAGTTAGGGTTAGTGACTCATGAGAATGGACCAATGGGATTCTTTGGTTCAAGGGGAGCGATTTGGAAGTTGATTCTGCAAATATCGAAGTGTTTGAGAAGTATTGTAATTGTGGATATGAAAGTCGAAAATCAAAGTAGAGATGGCCATAATAGAAATAACAAGAGGTTGTATTGCAAATCTTGAGAGATGGAGGACAACTTCACCAATTAAGTGAAGCTTATGAGACTATGAATGTGAGGAGGCAAACAAAATAGTCGTTTGAGTGCTACCGAAGTTAGGGCGGCAGTAGGAGAGGGAAAAAGGGAGAAAGAAAGAAAGAAAGGAAAAGAAGAGAGAAAGGGAAGAAAAGGTGGGCGAGTGGGAGATGTGATTTTTTTCTCTCATTCAGATTGCCCCAGTGATCTGAAGTGGAATGTCGAGAGGCGAAGGAAAACCAAAACAGTAAGTTTTTAATGGTGTGAAAGTTAGTTTTTATGTTTTTTAAATTACTTTGTGTCTTGAATGCTTTGTATGGATGTTAGAATTGGGGGTATTTAAGGTTGAATCGTGATGATTTTGATAGAAGTGAGAAAAGAAATGGATTAGGTTAGGGTTTGAAAAATCAAGTGAGTGAATGGTTAGGGTTTGATGTTGAATTTTGTATGATATGTTGAAATTGGTTAGGGATTTATGAAATTGAGGTATTATGGAATAGTTGTAAAAAGGAAGAAAGTATTTGGGTAAAGTAAAGAGGAACGCTGTCAAAATTTCTGTAAAACCCCTATTTTTGTTTTGGCTATAGATTAAGTTAGAATCATCCAAATGAATTGATTCCAATTGGTAAAGAACCATAAGAGATAGGGCTACAAATGTATAGAAGGGAATAAGAGCAAAATGTAGCTCTAAGGCTCCCAAATACGGACTGAAAGGTGAGCTCGTGTAGCTCACTGATTTTGCTCTTTTTTGGGTATGGTTGTAATGTTTTGGCCATAAGTGGAGTTTCACTCATCCAAATTGAGTGATTCAAAATTCTGGATAAAATATACTTATAGGGGAAAAATTTATATGAAGGAAGTGCATGCATATTGTAACCCCAAAGTGCCCATAAAATTTGTCAAAGTGGAGCTATGTGCAGATTCTGTTCTGCCAAATTGAGTCATCTAGATGTAAAATACAATAACTTGAGTTTTGGTGATCCAAATTGGGTGATTCCAATTGGAGAAGAAACATTAGAACCATAACTTCAAATGAGTAAATAAACCATTTCCAATTTATGGAGTTAAGATCCCATAAATCAAGGATAACAGTAGGTGATTCAGGGAGTTAACCAAGTTGGCATCAAAAACATGCTGTAACTTGTGTTATGGTTGAGGACCTTAGAAGGAATTTTAGAATTGAAAATTTAAAGAGATGTCATTGGATATATAAAGGACTGATCTTTGGAGAGTTTATAATTTTGAAAGACCGTTTGAATATTTTTTTGGTTCATAAAGTCTATAAAGTATTATTGGAAAAGTTGGCCAGAATGGTAGTTTTTTTTTTTTTTGTGCTCAAGGGTAATTTGTTTATTTGGCTTTTAAATGAATGTGTATGGTGGATTAAAAAATGGAAGTTATGATTAATGTGTAGTTGTGGTTTTCTTGAAAAGGTGAAAATGACTATCGGACGGGGAAGCTTGGGAATTCGACGGGAAGCGCGGGATTGAAGCGGTGAGCGCCCAGTGTAAAACTAATATTTTGAAAATTGAGTTTTAAAGGTAAATGATTTTTATGTGAAAAGGAAAAGATTAATATAAATGTTTATATATGGATATCCATAAGAATGTAGTAAATGTATAAATGTTTGCTTTGCCTAAACATATGTATTTATATTAAATGTTATATATGTATGCATATGTTAAGGCATTATGGAAGTTTAAATATTGTAAAGAATGCATATGTATATTTGCATATATATGTGTTTTAACAGAGTAAAGTAAAGGATTTAAATGAATTTATAAATATATTTTTGAAGAAAGGTGAGTGATTTTAATGTTAAAATGAAAGTTTAATGTAAATGTTTTTCCATATGTATGCATATGTTAGGCATTATGGAAGTTTAAAAATGTGTAAAGAAAAGTATAAATGTATAAAATGATAAAGTAAAGGTTTTAAATGAATTTATAAATGTATTTGGAAGAAATGTTTTTCTTTGATGGTTACCCTAAGCTTATATAGTTGTTATGGCGATATCGACGAGAGGTACCTTAAGCGATGTAAGGATTTAGGGGATTAAAGTTATAGGTTACTAGGGGGAGGGAAATGGGTCAATTTAGAGTAATATCCTTACACGTGATAAGGTGCTATGGCCCGGAACCACATCTGGCACGTGAGTTTCTCTGCGTAGTGGTTATATTTGGAATGTGGTATCCTCATTGTCGTGCAGGAAGCGGTCGGTGTGTTTATTCCTTGGGTTCCATCGAAGAAAAAGAAAAGAAAGAAAGAAAGAAAGAAAGTTTAAAGGCATAAATGGTTTTTAAATGTATAATTATGTATTCTTTTGATATATCTTGAAAATGTTATCTTAATGAAAATGTACACTCAGGCTCCTTTAGCTCATTCTTTCCATATGTTTAAAAACATTTTCGGGACCGAGACGGTGCGGCCGGTAGAGTACCCTCTGTCTGCGGTGGATTGGTAATCGAGAGACGGCCTTATGTGAAGCGCATTGTATAAATAGTTTGCATATTTTATATGTCAAATAGTTTGTCATGTATATATGCATATATGGATATATTTTGAAAAGGAACTACTTAGGCGGTCGGCTTAAGTCCGACTCAAGCCCAATCTTTTTATAAAACTATGCATGGAATTGAAGAAGTTTTGAATGTTTTGATGATTGAAATGAATAAATGTATATGGTATATATTGTGTTGATTGAGTTGTGGACGAGGAGTCACCAAACGGAAGTTAGTAGGAAGATTAGAAGTGTTTTAAATGCTTATACGGTATTTGTAAATTTGGGAAGAGTCAAGCAGAGGAAACTACGTAGATTTTACGAAAAATCTAAGTGTTTGAAAAAAAAAAAAAAAAAAAAAAAAAAAAATTACCACTTCGCTTCCCCATTATTTTCTAAAGATATGTTAAAGTTGAGGGTTCGCTCCATGGATTTTATTTGATGGTTTTGAGGAAAAGTTTCTATATCCATTAGAGTGCCGGGAGGTCCCCTCGGGTTCATGAGGTTAATCCGGGTCGGGATCCTTCAAACATCCTAAGGACCTCAGGGTAAATGGGTTGCTCATGGACCGGGTCAGCCTCGAGTTGCGGTTCTAGGTTATAGTACCGGTTTATAGCTTTGCTGCGAAGTCTACCCCGGCACCCGCGCACCCCGAGCCTTTTCAATACATGGGAGCGAGATTGGCATGAGTGTATACCACACTTGTGGCAGCTGGGCTTGGAGGTTGACACAATTCTCGCCATCCCTTATTCGCAATCGTTTTGCGAAAGAAGTCATCGGGGTGGTGAAACCCCTTCTCCTTAATGAATGACCTATTTTTGGAGATGTGGCTGAACTTCTCGGTCACGTTCTTGTTGACAAACTTGTCATGATAGTAATTTGTGCATGGGGCTCTCTCTTGCCGACCTCTCTTGCGGTCGTCTTTGCCTCTTTACTCGACATTGGGCTTATAGGGGTGCAGTTGAGATAGTGGCAGTGCCTCACTACTCCTTGGCGCTAGACACTCCTAACAAACGTGTGATGCAGTGGGGTTAACCTGCCCAAGTGAGGCTACCCAATAACTCTCTTAGGCAAATGGTCGAGCACCTAGTGTGCACTTTGGAGATGGGCTTTTTAACTTTAACCAAGGACTTCCATTACCCCACAACACTCTAAGGTGCCTTCTATAAACTAAAGCCTTCGAGACGAGAGCAAAAAACGGCTCACTACAAAGTGAATCTAAGCCCTCACGGACCTGAAACCAAAGCAGGAGTAGGGCTCCAAACGAAGTTAGGATCCAATGTCGCGATGTTAGGATCCAACATCGCGACGTGATAGAGGCTTGGGATTTTGGCTTCTTTCAACGTCGCGACGTTGCGTGCCAACATCGCGACATGATAGAGAGGGTCAAATTCAAAAAAATTTCAAAACGTTCTAAGTATGAGAAAACCCCTTGAATGAAGTTCCAACCCCATCGTACTCCCGGAATGAGCTTCTCGAACACCAGCTTTCTCCCTTTTCTTATCTCGGGTCCTAAAAACTAGTAACAAAAGACAATTTCGATTACGAAAAGAAATAGAAACATGCCAAAAGACTAAAAACACTTTAACTATGCTTCGGAAATAAAAAAATATTAAAAAGCTTGGATTGCCTCCCAAGTAGCGCTTTGTTTAATGTTGTTAGCTCGACTTCCCTGAATCTCAATGTTGGATTTCAACGGAATTGGAACTGCTGACACATCTCCATAGTGCTTAAAAACACTACTCAAGGTGGATGAAATATCTTGGCTTCCATGCCCTTAACCCTCTTGGTGTCTTGTATGTAGCAATGGGCTTATCTCGGAAGTTTACGGAGTCACCTTGCAAGATCTCCTTGTGGTGCCATTCCGGGATATCTTTATTGGGGTCATCATCTGGATGCTTCATGGACTGGAATACATGAAAAGTGACCTCATGTCCTTGGACTCTCAATTTAAGCTCACCTTCTTGCACATTGATTTCAGCCTTTCCCGTGGCTAAGAAGGGTCGGCCGAAGTATGATGGGAGGCGTGTCATCTTAACCATCGAAGATAATGAGAAGTCTGTGGAAGGATGAATTACCCACTTTACTATGACATTTCAATTATACTTGAGGGGTGTTGGTAGGACACGTCAGCCAATTGTAGACCCAGGTGTAGTCGATTTTGGTTCCCCGGCCTCGACCTCTTAAACATTGACATTATCAAGTTTATTCTTGCTCCCAGTACAAAGGGCTTTTACGATGCGGTTTCCTATAGAGAATGGTATAGCAAAGCTACCCGAATCTTGAAGTTTTGGGGGGAGCTTCTTTTACAAGATTGCACTACATTCCTCAGATAAGGTGATGGTCCCATATTCCTCCAACTTTTTCTTACTTGCCAAGATCTTTTTCATGAACTTCACATAACTTGGCATGTTCTCCAATGCATCCATAAAGGGTATATTGATATGTGGGTTTCTTGAGATATCAAGAAACTTTGCGACTACCTTTCTTCCCCTTCTTCTAAGCGTTGAGGATACGAGTTGGTATGGCTGGTTTCATACTCTTGCTTGTTTCTCGGTCTCTTTCTTTACTTTATTGTCATCGACTAAGCTCATCTCTCGAAGCCGCTCCTCTTGCATTTGATCTTTCGGGATGACCTAATCTTCCTCTTTAATTTCCCTTTCTCTTACCGCTGGTTATTGCCTTAGTATCTCCAACTGTCTCCCACTCCTTAGAGTGATAGCCTTGTAGTATTCTTTCCCCTCTCCTCTTGGGTTTACCTTTGAATTGCTTGGTAAAGAACCCTGCTACCTTTCCGTTAACAGACTGGCCATTTGGCCATTTGCACCTCTAAGTTTCTTAATTGTGCCACCTGATTATTCAACTAGGTGGCCTGGTTCTGCATATTAGCCTTCGTCTCATTCATAAAGGCAGTATGGGAAGTAAGCATTTGAGCCAGGGCTTGTTCCAAGTCCATTTTTTTTCTCTAGTGGCAGTTTACTCACTCGGGGTGGTGGTATGTTGTTCTGATTGTTTCTCCATCCATAAGTCCGATTGCTCTGATTATTACACCACCCTTGGCCGATTCACGGTTCGATAATTGTTGCTCCACTCTTTGATCTTCTTTGTTGTGTGATTGGACCTTGACACATATTGGGCATGCTCTATTGTTTGCTGTCCCGACTGACATTCTGTACCTCTGTGGTGTCCTCCACAAAATTCTCATAACTCCCATGCGCTGGTCTGAACTATATTTACGGTACCTTGCTGTTTAGTGAGCTGTGCGACATGAGTAACCAGATTGTTGAGAACCTCATTATCTGCGCCTCCCACAGCCTTTACCAGTATAATCATCCCCAGGCCAACGTTGGTCTTGGTACGACATCCTCGGGATTTCATATGCTTGGTCATGGTTTTCTTCATTAATGCACCTCTGTGAGGCATCATCCTTTGTTACGGTTGCATCCCTCATACCCTTATAGAAGGTGTGGACTTGCATCCATCTAGTCAACCTGCTGTGTGGACACCTCCTTAGCAGTTCATGAAACCTCTCCCGTGGTCGGCAGTTTATGCCCCTCCCGAGTTGTCTAAAAGTATTGATCTCTTACTAGTTGTCTGCGATTTTGCGACGGAAAAACTTTGTCAAAAACTTTTTCACTAAATCGTTCCATGAAGTAATGGAATCTGGTGGCTGACTAGTCAACCAATGTGTAGCTCTACCACCTAGTGAGAGCGGAAACAATCTCAGTATGAGCGCCTCTTCAGTCACCCCATTATACTTGATCGTGTCACATACTTCGATGAAGTTGGTTAGGTGCATATTCAGATTCTCACTGGGCAATCCGTGGAACATAATGTTCTGAAGCATTTGCAAGGTCATCGATTTCAGCTCGAAGTTGTTTGCCTGAATGGGTAGTCTTCGGATAGCCGGACCCAAGCAATTGTGGTGGTAGGCGAACTACTGCTTGACGCGAAAGCGGGTCGTCGGTGGAATAGCGGTACGGGTTGCATGGTTTCTACCATTATTCCCATTGTGACCCTTGTGGCTCATTTTTGTTACGGGTGCTGATCTCGCGCCCTTCATTGTTGCATGGTTGCTGTTTTCTATGTTTGTGCTTCCTGCAGTTCTCTACATAAACGGTGTAGGGTTCTTTCTAGTTCAGGATCAAACAGAGGTACGTTTAACTTGACCCCGTCTGCACATGCATTCAAAATAATAACCTTCCTTTGTAGTCTACTTGTAAGCAACAGCTTTAAAGACTTGATTACAAGCACTTATATAGCCAAAATAAAAAATAAAAGTAAAGCAAAATTAAATGAAATTCCAGAGTAATATCTAATTGCTCTATTGTCAATATCAATATGAAAATTTCTTCTCGGTAACGGCCCAAAAACTTGATAGGCCGAAAGTGTGATGTGTGATTTGTATAAGCTAGGTAAGCGCCTATATGCGCAAGTGCACGAGTCGTATCGAGTTATATAGTGTACCTAAGTACGAATATCGATCAACGGGGAGAAGTGCGTTGACTATTGAAATTGGCCTTATGATATTATCTGGACTTAAAATCTTAATGAATATCTAATATAACAAGCAACCAAGCCCTAACAACTTCCGTGAAATCACTTTATAATTTAGTACTGGCTTCTCCCCCATCATTTGATGGATGTTTACCAGAGGAATTACTATCCGGGCCTATTAATGATTTCTCAATGACGGGTGATCGTACTACGAAGATGTTCCTCCTCCTATGCAGGTATTCGCTTATCTTCCAGGTGCATCACAACCCTATCCTCCAAAAACGCTTAAATGCTCAACCCCTAATCGCCAATAACTAATCGATACTTATTTTCGATTGACCCGAGTCCTGGCCCTTCGATCTTGGATATCATCGCGCCAATGTTAGCCGCATTACCACTGCATAACAATAAACTACGTATAGAAAACTCCATTTTATCATGAATAAACCGAATATAATATTTAAGCTTTAATCCATATTAACTGAAATGTGGTTCAAACCCTAGAAATAATTTAGAACATATTCGAATTAAATACGTGCATGGTTCCTTCAGAATGCGAGTAAAAGCCTGAGAAAAGGAATACAAAAACGTATCTTTTCGATCTCTCTGTCGTTACTGTCGCTTCCGCAATACGTCCGTACGCCTTCATGAAAATCAAAATGAACTTCCCGCTTTTTAATCCGCTGTAATTGGAATTGTCGCGATCGCCAACGCCCTTAACTTTTCTTTCACTGGTCTACACGTCGTAACGCTATGCACGTTTGTTGCCAGCTTTTCCACTTCTTTCCTCAGCAGCCCAAAAGCTTATTATACACCACTCATCACCTATAGCACGCTTCCCAAAATCGACATCGAGCAATAACAAACACTATTAAGATATAAAATAGAGCTAAAACGAGTAAGGACGCGTACGCATGCGAGATTTTTATTAATCATCACTCCAACATTTACAACAAAAGAATGCACCCATATTAGTAGTATCCATTGTTAAATATATTCACAATATAATAATGAAATCTAATGATTACTATTGCGAACACTCAATGTTCACAACATATACCCAATGTTACCGGTCTATTAGCACAACAAACCACCATGAGTTTCCTCTCTTCTAACAAAAGATCCTAAGTTATTTTTAACCTTTCACTCTGCTCCTATCCAAAACCTAATTTACAAATCAAAACAAAAATCATCCGAACAAAAGATTTTCACAAAAAAAACCAAAACCAAATTGTTGTCTTCCTCCCTAGAGATAAATTTTTAAAGTCTGACTTCCCTTCTCTTGCAAATACCGAAGCATAACAAATGGTTAACGTCCCAAAAAGGTGTTGGAGACCGAGGGAATAGGGAGAGTGAGATTGCGAGAGGTAAGGAACAAGGATAGAGACTGAGAGATGGGTCTTACAGGTTCGAGTTTTGAAAGGGAAATGGATTTTTTTTTTTTGTTTAAATTTCAAGGTTCAATGGGGAAATGAAAGCATTTTGGGAATACACGGTTGCAATTTTGGGTATTTTGCTAATATATCAAGCATTTTGGTTTTTCTTTTAGGTTTTGTGACATTTGTGAAGGAAGGTAGTTTGAGGATTTGGGTTGATTGTTCTTTATTTTTATTTTTTGTCTTATGAATGGGGCAATTTGGGGGAAGCAACCCCTCAAACTTATCCCATTTCCTATGTACTTTTATCATTTTTTAAACCATACCTATTTGTTAGTAATTTGTCACTTCTTTATCAACATAATGAAATTGACATATCATGGCATAGTTATCCCCAAAAAATAGGAACAATCAGCGGCACATTTCCCAAATATCAAAGACTGAGATTTAACTAATATTTAAACATTTTTATTTTGTATAATAATAAAATTGTTGAAATGACAAGGTGTGGTCCATTGAAGCAAAGAATGAGGAATCCATGGCCAGGAGAGTAAAGGATGAACGATGGATGATCTGTTTGATTGTTCATTTAAAAGATTTGATCATTTTAAAATGAGCCATGACGAAAGATTTTGCAATATTATGATTGTTCACCACCAAACAATTTTGCAGCACTAATCCAGTTAAATCGTATTGAAATCAAATATGTTTCACAACAAAAATCCAAAGAAAAGATGGCCTAAATCCATTCGAAGAAGTTCATATAAAAGTCCACAAGATTGTGTTAAAAGTTTTCTAATGTCAACAAAGAGTTTTTCAAAAGTCAGAAATACGATACATGTAGTCATATCGTTTTAGAAACTGCAAGCAAACAGCAAAAGAAGACTTAAAACACTGAAGAAGTGGGTCAGGAAGAGCAGTTTTATAATTTGGTCAGCTTATTCGGCCGAGTTCTCCTATGAGGAAAGCAATCAAATAAACCGATCGATCAATAATAATCACTAAGAGCTTTAGTCGCCTGAAGTGGAAATTTTCTAATCTTTGCTTTTATAAAGACTTTGTCATTTCGCTTTTAGTGAAATACAACAATTTGAGCATCAATCTATTCTAATTAGCTTTCCAAGTGAATAATAATTTTCTTACAACAATTTTCCATTGTTTTTCTATGAAATATGTCATTTCAAAACAATTCTCAGTCACTTATTTTCTTTAGTTTATTGATTATGGCCTTTTTACTTAGATTGCTTATAACTCACAAGTTAGAACGCGAACTATTTTTCATCAATTAAACCGATTTTCAATGCTGTGTTACTTAACACACTTCCTAGACGTTTACAAAGATCATTCTAATGTCATTAGTATATTAGCTGAATCAAAACAAACATATTTTTGGCACTTCCTGTGGTCCATCTTTACCAAGATGCCATCAAATTTTTGGTAAAGATATCAGCTCTGAACTGATCACGCCGCCAACGATAGAGAAATTGTTTAAATCAACAACAAACGAGTATAAACCAATTTTATACTTATTTGATTATTTTCAAGTTTTGATATTGAACTGTAAGAACCAAATAACATCTCACAATCACCTTAGCATCACGTCGGCAGCAAGACTATGGCTACAGGTTCAAACAAACCGCAGCCATTATAAGAGTTGGAACAATGATCTCTGTCCCAAACAGAAAGCCTCTAAGACAATCTTTCTAGACCTACATGATAAGTGTTTGATGAACCTGACTAGGCGGGGAGTACCTGAGATTCTCTAGAAGCTAGAATTTCAACACATGTGGCCGACAATCCGATGAATGTATTTATATCCAGCTTCAACAATGGCTCTCCAAAATGTTTGTTCTCACTAATCCAACTCCAAGACAACTGGTGTCTGATATGTCACTTTATACCAAAGGCTCGAGATTTTCTACACCGTCTAGATAAGTGTTAATATAGACAAATGTAATTTCCAATCAGATAAGAAAATTTTCAATAGGGCTAATCAAACATCAAAATAATTTTCGAGGGTACAACAAGATTATTTCTTCAAAATCAGCACTTAATAAATTTTTGAATAGTTGAATGACATAAGAATGAATTTTTTTCAATATTTTCAGCCCACATTCAAGAAAATGCAAAACAATGAATGACATCAAAAGAATTTTTTTTGAGAGTGCATTCAAGATTATTTTCGAGTTCTATACTAAAGAAAATTTTCAGAACAACCGAACAACATTGGAAGAATTTTTTCAAGAGTTCATTGAAGATTATTTTTGAGTTATGCACTTAATAAAAATTTCAAAATAATCAAACAACATCAAAAGAATGTTTTCAAGAGTGCATTCAAGATAATTTTTTGAAAATTTGCATTCAGTAAAGTTTCAAATGATTTAAAATGTTTCACTTTTAACACCATAAGTTTGGAATCTATCCAAATATTTTCCAGAATTCCAATCAAGAGCCACATTGTCAAGAAAATTATAAAAGTTGCGACATTTCATCAATGAAGGTACCTACTAGGATGAGAGCTCGACAAACTCACCCCCAAGAAAGATAAGCTTAAGGGGAACAAATTTAAAACAATGATGGAGTTCGGTAAATGAATAGCCGAAAGAATTTAATCTTGGAGTGGCGACAATTTCGATTGCTACAACAACAACGGTCTTCACTACGCAACGATTCTAATGGTACATTTTGACGACGGTCTGACAATCTTCAACAAGCAACAACGACTGATGGAAGTGTGACAACGACGTCGACAAGAGGAGCAACGATGACGACGTAGATCGAAAAGGAAGAAGATAAACATGAAGGCAGAGATACATATATTCCAAACTGAAAGAGGTTGTTTCGGGAAGCGAAACATATTCTTTCCAAGAAAGACAAATATGGTGACCCTTGGTTGCTTCGAAAATAAGACTAATTGTTACTCTTTTGTTGTGCAGTATTCTTTGATGGAGGAAGGATGAAGGTTGGAGGTTTGATGGAGGAAGGACGAAGGTAGAATCAACAGTTGCCTTCTCATTTGATCAAACTTGGCTCGTTCTTACCATTGTAACGATCTTTGGTGGCACAGTCTTTGACGACGGTCTGACAATCTTCAACGAGCAAGGACGATTGATGGAAGTGAGACAATGATGTCGGTAGGAGGAGCAACAATGGCGACATAGATAAAAAAGGATGAAGATGAAGAAGGAAGGTGGCGATATGTTATATATATATTCCAAACAAAAGGCTGCTTTAAAGTGAAACATTTTCTTTTATGGGGAAAGAAAGACAAATATGGTGACCCTTGCTGTTGAAAAAGAAGACGAATGGCTACCTTGTTGTACAATATTTTTCATGGAGGAAGGACTAAGGTCGAGATCCACCTGCTTACTGAATTTTCTCAGAATCAATAATCGCTTCTTCTCATTTGATCAACCCAATGCCTTTGTTTTAACTCCAAATCACAAAGGAGCTATGCTTGGTCTCATGTCGAGATAGGCCCAATAATTATTTTTTTTTTTGAGGTTTAATACATATGTACACCTTCGCTGCAATGTATGTGGGGCAATTGTTTGCACTCCAAATTAAAATTGGTCTAATCCACAATTCATTGAACAGCCTTAACCCATGAGTAAAAATCCAAGAGAGATGCGCCAAACCATTTATGCTTCTCCATATAAAGCGTAAGGATATTTATGACATTTTTAAAAAATTTGAAGTCAATGAGATTTTTTCTGTGTCACAATGACTGTAGACAAAAAGACAGAAAAAGATGACTGAGCAGAAGAGAGAAAACTGAAAAAAACAACTTCAGAAAGACAAATGGGTTACTACATGAGGCACTGAGAAAAGTAAGAAAGGGAGAACTTGGGCGATTCGCAGACTACTATAAAATATAAGAAGCCTCGCGCCATGACTAACAATCTAATTAATCAACAATAATGAATCACTAAGAATTTAGTTGTTTCAGAGAATTTTTCAACTTCTTTTATTTATAATACTACATTTAAGTTTACCAATATAATACTTATTTAATTTCTTATAAATAATTCTTTATTTCCAAGCCTATAGTGAATACAACAATTTTTCCAATAATTCATTCAGATTTCATTTTATTTTATTAAGTTTATTTATTGTGTCATTTTTACTTAGATGGAGAATCACAATGAATCGTAGAACCTATTTTTGTAAGTTTGATTTTTGAAAGAAGATACAAAAGATTTTACCAGATGCTGTACCATTCTTAATTATCATTATATATGCTGAAGGAATTCTCTAAAAATCTTTTTTACATCATTATTTGTAGGTTTTACTAATTTAAAAAATATTTTGGGACATTTTAAAATATAAATTTTCTCATTTAAAATATGGTTTTTTCTAAATAGAAACCATATTGTTTCTTTTTTCTTTCTTAAAAATTTAAAAATTTCAAACACTTTATGCTAAAATAAAAAAATGTCGTCTAAATTTTGAAAGAAATTTGCTTATAAAAAAACCAACATCAAAAAACCTTACTTTTTGTTACTTCAAGTACTTTTATGACTGGGTTTGTTTTTTACAATCAATACAAATTTTAATCACATTTTAATAACATGATGTTTGTTCACATCACAATCTTATCATTTATTACAGTTTTTACAGATATTATAATATTAAAAATGATAGTACTTGGCAGATAGAATTGATATAAAAATGTTTTAATTATTTTAAAAATATTTTTAATATCTAATATTTTATTTTAATTATTCATATATAATTATTTTTATTTATGCTGTGAATCACACATATATAAAATAATAAGAGCAATTAAAGTTATATATATATTTTTAAAATGTTATATATTTTCTTTAAGAAAAAGTTATATTTTATCTCAATTTATAATAGTCAATTATATTTCTTTTTATTGTATAAATAGTGGTTGAAAACTTACAATAAAACTTAATTTAAGCGATTAAGAGTGAGATTACATGAAAGGAGTGAAAGATCTAAATTCGAGTCCAATGAAAAGAATTTATGAGAAACATTACTATATTATAATGTCAAAAAAGAAAAAACTTATAATGTGAAAAGAATAAAATAATCATTTCATACCGTTAAAAAGATTATTTAAGTATCATAATTTTTGATGATTAAATATCCATGACTATTTTTACATCAGCATCCTTAGCATTTAATTGAACAAAAATTAAGCTCATCAATTTTGAACAAAAGATACCTGAGACAATAAAAAAAATCGAAATACTATTTGTTATAAATAAATTTATCCATTTATTTACTTTTCTTTCTTTTTCTTTCCTCGTATTTCTTCCTTAAATTTAGACAAAGAAAAATAAAAACAATCATATACGCAGAATGCGATGTCCACGTCACTACATAAATTCTGTATAAATTTACAAAACCCCTGTTCCAGTTTCACAGTGTCCTGTCCATTCATTCTCCCTTAGACAGCAGTTCCAGTTGATAGAGGAAGATGCAGGCCCTCTCAAGACGATTAGCCTGCCAATCCTTCAACTCTCCCGCAACAACCATTTACCCCCTCTCTGATCACTGTATCTCTTCTTCTCTTCTCTAATTTCTAGGGTTTTACCCACATTCCTGCTTTCTTTCAAATCGCACTTTTCATTTCAGGTCTAGGGTTTTGAATTCTCGACCTTCTTTGATTTCAATATGTTGGTTTTGATCTGCAGATTATGGCGCTGATCATCCACGCATGGGATCTACTCTTGCCACAAAGGGCGTGGGCCATCTGATCTGAAAGGACGGTGGGAGATCGTCTGTGAGGTGTGAGAACATGTAATTCTAGTTATTGTTGAATAAAAAGATTGAATATCTTCATTTCGATCATCATGCTGTATGCGGTTTGTGAAAAATGGGGGAAATGAATAAAATTAAATTATATTATGTTGGGGAGTTTGCCATTTAGGGAGCAGAGGACGTTCGTTTTCTATTCAACTTTTAGCTTCTTTTGGTATGTTTTAGCCTCCTTCTGTCTGCTGAGAAAATGTAGGGAAAGGGAAGTTAAAATCCACAGCTCTAATTGATATCTGAAAAATGTAATCTAGAAGGTAGAATTCTATTTCACTATTTAGGACCCGACAAGGGGATTTCATTTCTAAGGAACAGAAACATCTTAAGGTTTAAATTTTGGTTCTTCTTGGCCACCAATTGGAAGATTTACAGATTGATTCTAGCTAATGTGAATTGTTGTCATTTTCTTATTTGATGCTAGGGTGGAACATAAATTTGGTTTCATATGCTCTCATACTGGGTTTCTTTATTTGTAACTTAATGAAAAAAAAATGTTTTTGGCAGTGGCATTGTTGCTGCAGTTTATGGAGCTACTGGGTTTCTTGGTCACAGGGTGTTGTCCAGCAGCTGGGTGGAGTGGGAATATAAATTTGGTTGCACCATGATATTTTGTATAGTATATGTGAGATTTTTTATCAGCATATTTCTATTGTAAACCTGGGGAAAGTTCCCTTGTTCCTGGCTTGGTAGTGGAAAGTTTTTGTTTTTATTTTTCTCTAATGTATTATAATTTTTTCACAGCTAAAATGGGTTCCCAAGTTCTGGTTCCTTTCCGAGGTTCTGAGGATTCTCATCGTCATCTTAAATTGATGGGTGATCTAGGACAGGTAGAATAATGGCGATTTATTAATTGATTCTAATATTCCATTTGTGTGATTTGGTGGGAACTGTTGTTTATTGGTATTTTTAATCTAGATCTTTTGACTAATACTCTCAGATAGTACCAATGAAATACAATCCTTTAGATGAAAATTCGATCAAGGCAGTAATGGCGAAAGCTAATGTTGTTATCAATCTCATTGGTATTGAATTTCACCACTTGTCTCTTTTATGTATTAACTATGTAAAATATTGGAGGCAATGAAGTATCTTGCTATTAACCATCCTTTAGAACAGGAAGGAATATGAGACAAGAAATTTTAGCTTTGAGGAAGTGAACCATCATATGGCCGAACAGCTGCTGCAGTAGGTTCCTGCAAGTGTTTTAACTGTCTTATTATTCTGGTAAAACTCAAGTAATGTTTAAACCCTACGCATGTTGAGATGTTTTCCGGATGTTGATACCTTTGTGACTCTTGCAACTCATATTTTTGTGATTTTAAGTTTGGGAATATATTAGTTATGCTTCAGAGAAAGTGGGCTTGTTTGTTATTGGATGTGGCTAATTCTGAATCATAGTTAAATTCTGTGAATTTTCCTTGGAATGTTGGTGAGAAAAAAATGGAGAAGAAATGACCACTGTTATGAACAAGGAATGCATTGGCAAATATGAGCTCTCATTGATGCCTCAACACATATACATCCATCCCAAGTATTCTGATAAAGTTTCAAAGAGTTACTTTTTGTATTTTTTTATTTGGTATTTTATGTTTTGTTATTTATGGATTGAACTGAAGAAAAAGTAGAATAGAAGTTGAGTCTATGTTAGAACCTTGATTCGCTGCTTGAAATTCATGTTTTTGGATTCTCGCGTGCTTGAAATTCATATGCTTAAGGCTTAGCATTTTCAACCCCAATGGTCCAGGGTCTCTTCTTGCTGGTTTTCTTTATGGTTTTTACGCAGGAGCGATGTCCTTACAATCAGTGCATCAGTTTCTCTCACAGACAAAAACTTGTGGAAGCTTTTTGTGAATCTCTAAAAGTCTTTCTTTTCTTGCTTCTTTAGTTTTCTGCACTTCTCCGTTTATTTTTGAACCTGCAATCTGGTTTTTGGTTAAGCCAGGTTATATTCCTGAAACCCTTGATTTGGGTTTAAAAGAAAAAAAAACATATACTGACCTTTCTTTAAAGCTGTTGCTGTACAGTATTAACATGAAAAGTTTCCCTCAATTCCTAACCATAAATGTGATAAAAACTTGAGTTCTCTGTAATCCTATGCTATCCAAAAATCTTAATTCCATCTTCTCCGTAAACCTAAAAAAAAAAAAAAAAAAAAAAAAAAAATGTATCAAATGAAGCCTGAACCCGTGGATAAGCTTGTGGTAAAAACTACTTTAGCAGTTGTCTGACATCTGACTATTAAATTTGGTTTTTCAGTGTCTTGAACCTTAATTCAAGGTCATGCATAGGAGTAGATGTTTATTGACATTGATTTTTTCTCTGAACTTATTGATCGGTAGAGTTTTTATTTCAATTGATTTGAAGAGTTGACAGCTATTATCAAGGTCTTTTTTTTTTTTTTTTTTTTTTGCGTGGGAAGCTTCTTGGGGGTAAAACCCTCACCTTAGACCAGTTAAAGAGAAGGAGTAGACAGTTGGCTTGCAGATGTTTCCCCTTTGTGGCTCAGTAGAAGAAACAATTGATCACCTACTAGTTCGTTGTGTAGTAGCAAGAGTTTTACGGGACTTGATTTTGGCTTTAGTTGGGGTGAAGTGGGTCTTCCCACAGACTGTAGAGAGACTCTTCAAAGTTTGTGTGGGTCTTTTGTGGGCAAGAAATGGAGAAAATGACTGCCCCCTTTGTCTTTTTAGATTGTTTGGCAGGGAAAAAATAGAGTTGTTTTTTAGTATGAGGAAATTTCAGTTAATAGGATGAAAATTCCCTTTTTTTTTCGGTAATTTGTGGTCTTGGCCCTTTGGGCCAATACTTGTATAGCTAATGGTCCCTCTACCTTGCTGGATTTTGTATTGGTTGGATTATAGATGAGGGTGGCTGGTTTTTTTATTTTTTTATTTGTATTGGTCAGGTTGTAATTGAGGATGGTGGGTTTTCTGTTTCTTTTCCTTTGCCTTGCTTGTTTCGCCCTTTTGGCTCCTTTAGTATTCTCCCTGTATACTTGCTAAGTTGTTAGTGGGTGCTTCTTTGGGCTATTATCATATTCTTCTCTTTTTGCCTAAAAAAGATTTGAAGAGTTGATCTTTTGGATCTCTCTTGAGCTAATTCATGTTTGATCATGATGATTTGATATCTTGAATCCACTGCATTTGTCAAGATAAGAAATGAAGACTGGTGGGTTTACATGTATATTGAACGAATTATTGTTCCTAATGTAAAGTTTCATTAGAAACTAGTCCTGTATCCTTTAAAGATTCAAGATCAAATTTTTTTATCCAGGGAAAAAAAGTTGAGACCATTCCAATTATGTGATAATCTGATTTGCGCACAAATGATTCATTTTTCATGCTTTCTTATTAGTTTGGTTTCCCAACCTCTTTTATTAAATAAACTGTCTTATGTTATTGCTTTCTACTTTTTGGTTTAAGTTCCTTTTTAATGAGTGATTTCTCATCTGAACCAACTTACTATGCTTTCTAGAGATACTTTTTTTTCCTCTTAGGTAGCTCATTTTAATTGATAAACTTTGTACGTTATCTGTTTTCCCTGAATTCATTTAACAGATTTGTTTTGTTCCTCGTGCAGATTTCTAAAGAACATGGTGGCATCATGAGGTTTATTCAAGTTTCTTGCTTAGGGGCATCTCCATCATCTCCATCTAGGCTGCTAAAGGCTAAAGCTGCTGCAGAGGAAGCTGTTTTGAGAGAATTACCTGAGGTGAAATTATCATTTTTTCTTGAATCTGATCCCATTGATGTGGCTACTTCCAATGGATCTTTCTGACCCCCTCCCCCTTTATGCAACCAAAGAAAGAAATTGCTTATTGAAGTTAAGAGAGAAGAGACTGTTTCCCTTTTTTTTTTTGCATAGGAAAAGAGAAAAAGAATTCTTGGTATGTTAAAGAAAAAGAAGTCAGAATAAAGTCCTTGGGCTAGGAAGAGATGTCTTTTTCAACTGGAGCCAACAGAAAACTGGAAAACTCAATGTTAAACTACCAAAAGGCGGAAAAGAGAAACAAAACCCAAGACAGGACACTGTATGCCTCTGTGCCTTTTTTTGGGCTACTTGGAAAGAGAAAAATAGAGTGGTTTTTGATGATAACACCCTCTCTTTGAACAGACTGAAGGTTTCTTTCAGCTGCTCCTTACATTCTTGGGCTGAGTTGATCCCTAATGTAGATCTTTTAGTTAGAATTCTTTTGCGTATCCTTTCTATGAATCCTAGGAGCTAGCTTTGGCGTGGGGTAGGTTTGTTTTTTGTTTGCCCTCTCCTTTTTTGTATATGTCAGAGATCTCCCTTGTATACTCCCTGTATTCTTTAGGGGTTTTGTACTTTCTGACTTCTTTTTAATGAATTGCTCCTTTTGCCTATCAAAAAAAAAAAAAACCCAAGGCAGACGCTGTGCCCTACGTAAACCCAAGGCTGACGCTGTGCCCTACATAAACCCAAGGCTCTACATTCGCCTTAGAGTTCAACTAATCAATAAAATCCATCAAAGATAAGAAGCACTTTCCTATGTGCACTTTTTGTTGACAACAGACGAAATTCACTCTTACCCTGATTCATATCTCCCGTGTCATTGAAAATAGTTACGGAGCCTTTGCTGTCTTGGCAGGATATCATTTTCTATTGAAGTCATGATTTCGCTGTTAATTAAAAGGTTATTTTTGAATGAAATAACTGCTTTGTTGGTTCTTCATGGTATGCTGTCATTTTGAACCTCTGTATTTCTTCTGTTTTATTAATGCAATGTCAATGAGAAAAGTCTGCTATGGATTTCCTTATATTGCATTCAGATGTTCCTCTACATTTATTTTCATAGAGTATATGAAATTGATTAAGAGATGATAGAGCATGAAAGGAAGGACAAGGCATCCTTCAAAATATCAAAAACAAAGAAAGAAGAAACTAACGTACCTTTGGTCGAAACCATCCGAAAGAGAGAACATCCTTCTAAATTTCTCAAATGTACGGGTCCTATTTTTCCAAGTAATTTGCAGTTCAATTGGTCTTTCTGCTTCTAGCAGTATCACACCACAACAGCAGCAATGAAAAAGAAAAACTCTTTTGAGATTAAACTAATGTGGGAACCATAGAAATCTTGTCCATCTATATTTTGATAAGACAAATCTTGTCTATCTATGAGGAGATGTCCAAGTGGTTTGTCTGCTTTTAGTACACTTTAAAGACAAAAAGCAATCCTTTTCTAATCAATGTCAATCTTATGGAAAATGATCATGCATATTCATTGAGAGTTATCTCCTACTTACCTTTTTCTCACCATTTTAGTTTTATTAAATAGCATATTAGAAGTCTGTTTAGAATATTTTGTATCAGCTTGCAGGTTCAAAGCAAAAGGATGAGTTCTTGTATTTTGGTTATTGCAATTGATTATATACAAGTATTATGCATTAGACAGCATAGTTGATGGCTGTTTATGGTAGTCTGCCTTTTTGCAGCTGATAGAGAAGGATGAAATACAGTATGTTAGACATAAAATGTTGCTTTTTTAGTTTGGTGATTACAATTAATATGGATAATCGTAATGCTTTGAAGCTAATTACTTCAATTTTTCTTGGATAGTGAGCAAAGAATACCTTTACATTTTGATTTCCTAATGCTGAATATCTTGATGCTGCTTTCCAAATTGGCATCCCTAATGAATGTTTTCACTTTCAGGCCACAATTATAAGACCGTCTGTAATGATTGGTACAGAGGATCGAATTCTGAACCGGTGGGCACAATATGCGAAAAAATATGGCTTTTTGCCTCTCTTTGGTGATGGATCTACGAAGTATGTCCAAATCTGTTCATGGCTAATGTGGAAACTAGAATTCTTTGTTGGGAAGTTTTAAAAACTTTAGTTGTTACACTAATTTCAAAATCTTTTCAAATCATTCATGAATATGCTTTCCACACACCTTTTCAGATTCCAACCTGTGTACGTTATTGATGTTGCTGCTGCAATTATGGCTGCCTTGAAAGATGATGGCAGTACATGGGAAAGTTTATGAATCTTGGTGGTCCTGAGATTTTTACCATGCATGAATTGGTAATTTCTGCTCCTCTAATCTCAAATTGTTGTAGTATGGAGTGGATTTTTACTGACTGCAAGTGCACTTCAGGCAGAGCTAATGTTTGACACGATCCGTGAATGGCCTCGTTATGTGAAAATTCCTTTCCCAATTGCAAAGGTAAAACAAATATGCTGCTGTTTTCCTTTTCTCCCTCTTTTCTTCTCGGTGTGTTGGGTTTGATGATTGGATATCATTGGACAGTGGGTTTATCTCAACTTGTTTTAATGCCTGAAGATGGCCTATTTTATTTTGGTAGCTCGATGAGTTCATTTTCATTCTTTGCTCTTATTTACAATTCCAATCATCCAATGCATGAGTTTTGTTGTCTAATATGAGTAAGGGTTATTTTAGCTTACATTCTTTTTATTATGTTTTTTGGGTAAAGATCAAATTACCATCTCAAATTTAAATTGTGCAATATAGCCCTTTAGACCTTGCTAAAATGGTAAAGGGTCGTGGAAGGCTTGTGGGACGATTCAGTTTCAAGTCCCAATGAGAACAAAAATTTACATAAGAAATATTTTTTTTAAGTTGCAGCATAAATCTGACTTTTAATTATTTCATTTCTATGTTGCAAGTATAAAGCCTTACCTTATTCGAAATGTATATTAAAAGGCCTTCCAACAATTTTAGCTGTCTTGGTTAGGATTTTGTGTCGGGGTGTGTGTGTATCTAAGATTTGCATTAGCTTTTTCCTTTCCAAAAAATGGGAAATAATGTGTCTACCTTTACATATTGCTATAGCAACTGATTATATTCAGTGCTTCAAGATATTAGATGCGAGTCACTGCTCATGGATATAACTGTATGTAAATAAATCAATGCTTTCACTGTAAAACAAATTTCCACTGTTCATAAAAGTGGTGCCTCAACTGCCTATGGCCATCCACTCATGCATACATATGGGTCTGCATGATGGTTTAGGAGATGGGGGTGTTTTCTGTTTTGTGTTTATGTGCATGATAAAATTTTGTTTCACGGGTACTGCTTTGGTTTTGGTTTGGGTTTCACAACTAGCTTATTACACATATGTCAGTGCCACTTCTATCAGATAACGCCTTTGTGGAGAATCATCTTGTATTTAGATGTAAACCTAAAAAGTGTGTCTGAAGTGTTCTGATAAAACGGTATATGAGAACAAGCAAGTCTTGGTAGGAGCATCTACTAAGTGCTAGTTCAAGATCACTTCAAGTAATTCTCCAGATTTTCAAAACTTTGTCTAATGTTTAATTTTTATAAGAAAACACAATAGGCATTATAAACCACTTCTAACCCTTCCTTGATTACTCTTAAACATGCTCTCAGTTTGTTGATGATATAAGATAGAACCTGGTAGTTAGTTACTTCCAATGAATGTTGCACTCTGCCCTAACTGTGGATGGTGGTTGGAAATGATTTCAGGCCTTGGCATCACCTCGAGAAATATTGCTAAACAAAGTTCCATTTCCATTACCTACTCCTGATATATTCAATCTGGATATGATCAAAGCTCTTGCTTCAGATACAGTTGTTTCAGAAAATGGTTGGTATAGTAGTTCTTAGCAAGATCTTGCCATCTTTCTTTTGAAGTCAGTTGTGAATAAACTTTGGAGTTATAGTTGTCTCATTCTTTCATTCCTTCTGTTATTGCAGCTTTAACTTTTGATGATCTTGGGATTGTCCCTCATAAACTGAAGGGGTACCCTGTTGAGTTCCTTATCTGTTATCGAAAAGGTGGCCCACAGTTTGGTTCTACAATCAGTGAAAGAGCAGATCCCGAGGCTTTTCCATAAGGCTCCCCCGGTTCTTTATTTTTGAAATGTTTTTCTACCCAAAAATGCTACCCAGCTGGAAAAACTTCAGACAGGTATTAAAGTCTGCCATTTATTTTGGATAATGGAAGATTTTGGGTGTATGTCCCTCATCTCATTCCTTCGAATTGTGATAGAAAAAACTGTAATCTTAGTAAGTATGATTAATAAAGTGGATGTATTTATTGATCACCATATGTAATGCAACATTAAGCAACTGATTAAGTCTTAGCTTTGATACTATAGGTTTCCAGAGATGAATGGAACGGGTTCTGTTGAGACAGACTAGGGAAAGAATAAAGAAATGGAGAGGACCACTCTACCCTTCAATGATTTCAGGGTTGTACAATTCTGAGAAATACTTTGGTATTTTGTGATTATGTAAGACATTTGGGATGATTTGAATTTAATTCCTGTGGAGGGAACCAACCACTCACATTTGTGTCTGGTATTTTTCAATTTTCACATAATTTTCTTCTCTGTATTGTTCTTCTCATTTATAGTCGTCTACAACTTTGGTTATATCTATGTAGAACTAATTATTGTCGGTATGAGTGAGCGTTAAGTGATTCTATTCTAAAGGCAAATTGGGTTTTGCTTGTGGGAGTGGTAAAGTGGATGCCCAAAACTCTTCATACAAGTAAAGAAGCTGGTCCAGTAGTCCTGGTAGTGTTAAACCCAAAGCTCAACCATGAAGAAACCTTTCTGGGACTGCACAGAAGAAGAGGAGGAGGAGGAGATTGAGAGCTTATTAGATCAGCTCATGTCCTCGCAGAGCAGCCATGGCTTCTTCCGTCATGTCAAATTGGAGGGAAGGAATGTCGGGGCTTCGATGCTCGTGCGCCCGGCAGCTTCAGATGAATCCCCAGATGGCCTAGAGAGTTGCAGGATTAACATTTACATTAACAACAACGTCCAGGGGGTCAACAACTCTGCTTTGGTTGGGAGTCAAGTGAAAATGGGTGACCCTGGAGTTTACTTGACTTTCAGAGGTGTCAAATTTAATGAAGATTCTCGAGAAACAAACAGGAACAGGGAGAGCAATGAGAAGGGGTTGGGCGTTAAAGTGGGATTTTTTGGGAAATTTTTTTTTGTATTATTTTCTCTTCTGCTGTTGCTGTGTTTCCGCTAGCTTGGGATTTGAGTTTACAGTAGGAAGCTGAGATATAGAAGGCTGGGCCAGACAGAGTCAACAAAACGCAGAGTTGAATCAACTCACTGGTTCACTTGTGAAGCCTTAGTGACTCATCTGATCAAGTTGTTGTTCATCTTTATTTTCTTTCTTTATTTTTATTTTTTTGAAATTTACTCATTTTGCATTACAACAACGTTTTATAGCATTTTATTTTTCTGGAGACTCGAACCTAGTTATTTTCTTATGTCTTACCCAAAATCTATTCATTTTGTATTACATCGTTATAATATTTTATTCTTATAAAAAGCCTAATCGTTTCTCTATGCCATGTTTAAACTCAGCCAGCTCATCTTTATTTTCTTTTACTTTATTTCCATTTGAATTGGAGAATTATTTTTATCTTCTAGAAGATCGTACAAGTTGTTTGGTTGATAAGAAATTATTTAAAAGAATAAATTAATAAAACAAGTATTTCAAAATTAAATATTGTATTTTTGGGTGGTCAACCATAGTGGTACATGCACTTAAGAATGGAAGACCTTTCTCCTCCAATTAGTTTGTTTTGGTTGAAATGCACTAAACAATTAAAAACCCAAAAGTCAATTTATAAATTTGTAATTGCATAAAGGAGTCCAAGTCGGTGCAGTCAAACATTCCAATGCTAAAGGAAATTCTTTAAAAATAATGGAACATTCATTCATTCACTTTAAAGCTAATAACTATATTATTAAAGTGTAGTAAAAAAATGTATAAAGTGTTAATTATTTTTAAATAATTACTTAAAGATTGTAATTCATTAATTTGGGTTCCTATAAATATCAGGAAAAAAAGAAGATAAATAAAATGAAAGTTAATATGTTGATCACTTGATTCAACTATTGAATCCAAGCAAGTCTTGAGCGGTATGTAACAACACATAATGATTTCCAATTGACCAAAGAGTTAATGGTCTGATTGCTAATCTTTCATAGACAATTACCGTGTAATTCGCTATTTCACCAATCTATACCCCACTTGGTTCATAGTATGGACTAAGTGTAGCTCCCATTAGACTGACTATATCACATTTAACCCAAGAGATATTAATTATGTTAGACTGAATCATTTGTTGGCTACTCAATTACCTTCAAATACCTTAAGTTGTACCTGATCATTACTAAATAAGCGACCTTTGAGAGGCAATTGGGAATTAAGTCAAAGTACATGATCAACATTCAAGATATTCCTCAGCACCCCAAGTCTAAGGATACAGACAATATTGCTATAATGAGACTATCATCTACATAATATAAATAATTCATATGATTGTCTCATAACAGGTCTCTGATGTACTTAACTATTCTTATCAAGCATCAACATGTTAACTCTAATCAACTTATGACTACATTTTATAGGATCCACTACTTAATCCAAACACTAAGTATAACATGTGCTAGTCTATCCGGATCAACAATGTCTATTATTGTTGATCCCATGACTGGGGATAATTTAGATACTAACATAATTGTACATGATAAGAATCTTATTATCATGATCTCATCACGATTTCCTTCATGTCATGTTACGTATCATGGATTTCATTAATTCGATTAAAAATCTATATCAATTTAACGCATGAATATCAAATTAATGAAGAAGCTTTTTCTAAAGAAAAACGTACAAGAAATGGTAAAGGTGATTGCTTTTAGAACACTTTACTATCAGTAGATTTCACATTCCTTCCCTGGTAGAGCGAAAATTTTCGCATTGACTAAGAAGGTGGTTTATTTAGTATTCAAAGTAAAAAAAAGGCAATGACGGAAGTTTGTTTTTATATCTAAAAATATTCATAATTTTTATTTATAAGCTTGTATTTTTTAATATTTAATTATTATCATATATGCTTGATTATAAATTTACAAATATGGTTTAAATGTATAAATTTAAGGATGAATTGTCCAATTTTAGCATCATCTTGGGGTATGAGGACTTCCAAATGTTGCACTATTGGAAAATCGCAAACTTCTTTCCATAATGATGCAATATATCCCGATCAACTTTTCAACTTAATGCAACGACAAAGTACTCATTAGCCTCAAGTTAAACTACGAGCTTAAAAATTTGGTTCACTTGGGTCATACATCGGAGGATTTATTTGATCGTTAAGACTTCATGAAATTAGTTGAAATGTATGTAAATTAGTCCGAACACCCATAATCATAATAAATAAATAAATGAATTACAAGCTTAAAGAAAAACCTTTTCATAAGTTATACTAAGTCTAAGATATGACATGGAGAATAAGGTTGGGCTTTTTTAAATAATACCATATTGAGTAAAAAATATTTTTTTAAATATAAAAAAATAAATAAATATTTTCAAATCTATGGTATTTATTGCCAACTCAATGTCATATAGCTATCGTATCTTGAAAATACGATTTAATGCAGACAAACAAGAAATCATATTTTCAAGACATTTATTTCGTTGTAAAATGTTGAAGACGTGATTTCAATGTAAATCGTAAAATTGTGAAGTCGTATTTTGAAGATACGATTTCAATGTAAAATTGTGAAGTCGTGTTTTGAAGATACGACTCAATGTAAAATTATGAAATCATATTTTAAAGATACGATTTCAATGTAAATTATAAAATCGTATTTTGAAGACACAACTTTAGTGTAAAATTTGGAAGTCGTGTTTTGAAGATACGATTTTAATGGGAAAGTGTGAAATCATGTTTTGAAGATATGATTTCAAAGGTGTGTGAATTATGAATTGTTTTGGAAACACAACTTGCTGCAGAAATTGCAAATCAAGTAGTTTTCGAGATAAGACATCAGTGTAAAATTATAAAATTGTGTTTTGAAGACACGACCTTAATGTAAAATCGTGAAATTGTGTTTTGAAGATACAATTTCAATACAAAATACACGAATAATAACTTGGCCGTTAAAATGACCTTAAAAATACATCAATAACCTTTCCTGATCCAATATTTCATAGATACCAAAATAAGAAGTGTCTTTCAAACATCAATCAATATATCATTAATACAACATCAATAATACTCAATGATGAAAAGTCTGATATTAAAATAACCTCATAATTAATATATAATAATTTCTAAGTATGATAATATCTGAAACTCAAAGAGTTAATTACATGGGAACCCATGATTACGAATATTGTGAGAAAAACAAAAAAAGGAGTGCATGTGAAAATTAAACGAATTACACCATATATATTTTCACAAAATATATTACAAAGATGAATACCCAATGAAATACAAAAGCCACCTGCCATCTTCCAAAAACCCACTCAATTCTCTTAGGCCTTAGAACTTCCCAGTGTCAACATAAAGAGGGACTTTATGGAGGGTCTTGTGGTTTTGGTGCTCTTCTTCTTCAATTCAATCGCAATGAGCAATTGTAAAACAAAAATTTATTATTAGAAAATCATCGATGCATGATAAATATAATAACTATCCCTGATCGCTTACGCTTCCGATACTTAAATCGACGTAACTCGGTTACGAAAAATAATAAATTAAAAACGAATAAAATAAACAACAGAATAAATTCTCAAGCTTCAATATTAATCAAGATAAAAACAATATAGCGTGCTATTTATAGGCACAAATAGAAAATCATAACGGATAAATCCAAAAATCATAACGGATAAATCCAAAAATCCTAACAAATAATTTCAAAAAGTACTAACAGATAAATCTAAAAATACAATTAAATAAATAACTACTAATAATAAAATTCATCATTGGACTTGAACTTCCTATCTTGTTTAGGCTTAGATATATGCCTACTTCATGCCTCATCAAACATGGATGAAGAGATGAGAATAAATGATGGAAGATTCTGCTTGGTTTCAAAAAATTTGATTTGGGGCATTTCAATTCTATGCTGCCTAAAACATTGGATGGTATGATCAACTTTTGGTGTTCCATTACCAAATTTCCATAGAACAGTGAACATAAGAGATTTTAGAGTTTCTTGAATGCTAATTTTATCCTCTTCATCTTTGTCATAGAATTTTAATTTCCATCACCTCTTTCTGACTTGAAATTTAGGAGCACATAACATGTTTGAATCACAAACATCTTACAGTAAAAAAAAATCAAGTACAAAAATTAAAAACCAAAAGAAGTCAAAGACGATCTTCCACTTATTCACAATACTCTCATGATTGAAGATGATCTTCACAAAATATGGAAGCCCTAAAAAAGTTAATACATCAACTGTATCAATAGAAAAACTGAGCATTCTGTATTTATTATTTTAACTTAAGCAAACACATTTTTACTTCACCATTTCTCTCACTTTCCTTCCCTAGATAAACCCTAAGTTGTTTGGCCCACCTCTCCACTTGCAACTGAGTGTTTTTGTCCAAAGCCGCATCGAACCATAATAGCAAGTTGATTTTTGGGTGTTGCTATACGACACCATTGCTGTAAAAAAAAAAAAAATCCCTATAACTTTGTAAGAGTAATGATTTTTGTCATTTATTACGTTATATGGTTAAAATAAAAGAATGTGATTTTTTTACGCTATTTAATTTTACACTTTTTGTGTTTTTATCCTAAAAACTTTCTATTTTTGAAATCAAGTGTATGACACTATAAATAATACCGGTTATTTTCCTTGATTATTTATTTATTTTTATTTTTATTTTGAAAGTTAATATTGATAGTAGTTAATATTTATTTTTCATTATCTATTATTTTAAAAGTATTAATACAGTTTTTTATTTGTTCTAATAAATGATTTTTTTGGGTGTTTGTGTACTTAGCATTGAAAGTATTTGGAAGCATGGTGGACCATTAAAAATCTTCATCTCCATCCACCATTATTGATCAAGTCCACTTTGAAGTTAATTTTTATTTATTATAATATTTCTAAAAAATTTAATAATTGTTATTACAATGTCTCTTTAATATTTATTTTATATTTTTTTAAGTATTCAGTTTTGATATAAATGATTTAAGAATCCTAGAATTTTTTTAGTTTTTTTTCTAATATTTGTATTTGACTAATAGCTTAATGTCTTTCTCACCCTTTTTTTGAAAAATAAAATGGAGAGCTTTATTTATAACAATATATAAATAAAATATTCATGTCCACTCTTCATGATTTTTTTTATAATAGGTTCAAAGTATTTTTTTTGTCATATTTTTTATATTTTACACATCATTAAAATTTTCTAGTATAAAAATCCAGAAACAATTAATTTGTGCCATGGAAGTCAAACAAACAATCAATTGAAAATTTGTTATATATCTCTATTGAAGCATTTAATTTTGGTAGAATTCATCGACCAGTTAGTTGTTCAAAATATATTTGAAAGTTAGTCATGCTCATTTATTTGTTATTGGTTTTGTTGATTAAGCTTATTGTTGATATTTTATTATTATTTGTGACGGCAATATGATTGATTCTATGGTGGAAGTATTGTGTTATTGGAATGGAACAATTTTGAGGACATAAACAAATTTTAGATATATTGAAAATGATGTGGAGATTGAACCAATTGATGTGCTTGTTCATACAACATTTATGCAATTGTTGAATATGGTATATGATAATTTTTGGTGTTGACAAAGAATCTCAATTGATATTAAAATGTTGTTATCCAATTGGAGTAAACAAATTTCAACCATTAGTAGTTAGAAATAATCGAATAGTAGTACGTATGCTAGCAGTATCATCGAAGTATGGAATGTCGCCAATTGAATTATTCATAGGGCATGCTCCTAGTTATCCTCATTTGAATAATGAAAATGATCATTTCATACAATTGTCTAGAGATGGTATTGATATTGATGAGGAAAATGATGAAGATAAAGAAGATGACTGACATGATGTAATACATACTGATGAGGTTGTTTTGCCTAATGATGATGAAAATTGTAGTCAAAGAGAAAACTTTGATTTGATGATGATCCAACAAGTTATGGAATCCGAAAGTACAAGATACATGAACCTTGAAGTTGATGCTAGATCAAATGATCCTAATGTTGAGGTTGAGGTTGAAAATACATTACTAGTTGTCTCCGTACTTGGCACCCGAGTTAGTATCTCCAATGACAACATAGAGGCAACAATTGCACTTATTTCATATCATATGCCACCTACACTACAATTTTTGAATATGGATGGGGTAATTAATTGTGTTGTAAGTGATTGGACTCCATGGAAAAACCCAACTTTAGGAAATATTGATGTAGAGTTGTCAATTGGCCAGATATTTCCCTCAAAGGCAAATTTGCAGCATGTTGTAAAGATGTATTCCATAAGATCACACCATGAATTTAATGTTTATAGATCCAAGGCAAGTGTTCTAGTCCTCAAATGTAAAAGAGCATCAAATTATCACTTTGGCGACTATGGCAATGGTCGTGGAAAGATAACCGTGCTTTAAAATCACAAAGTATATGAGTCCTCATACGTGTGTTAATTCATGTATTAATTAGGATAATTCACAGTTGGATTCTAGCTTTGTACTTGAGTTGGTTGAAACATTGGTGAAGGCACAAATGATCATTATTGTTGCTGGAATTCAAGCTATTGTTGTAGAACAATTTGGTTATCATATTGCATATCAAAAAGCAATGAAAGCAAAAAGGAAAGCAATGGCTCGATTATTTGGTGATTGGTATAAGTCTTATGCAAAGTTACCTCATATTTTTCTTGCTTTGGAGCAATCAAATCTTGGATGCACTGTGTATTCCAAAACAGTTCCTAGAAACAAAACCAAATGAAGAGCATTGTGTTTTTTGGGCATTCTCTCCATCCATTAAAGGCTTTGCATATTGTCGACCACTTCTTAGTATTGATGGGACACATATGTATGGAAAATATAAAGGGACGTTGATGATTGCTATGAGTTGTGATATAATAATCAATTATTTCCTTTTGCTTCTATCATTACAGAAAGTGAAAATACAGATAGTTGGAGGTAGTTTTTGGCATGTATCAGAATTGGTGTGACACAAAGGAAAACTTATGTTTGATATTCGATTGTCATCTTGGCATCATAGCTGTTGTAGATGACACTTATTCAGGATGGATTGAGCCAGATGTAACATTAGGGCAGTGCTAAATACTCCTCACCATGTCTTGATCACATACAGAGATGACTTTGATAGACAACAATCCACTCAAGTTTGTACTAAATACTAATTTTATAAAGACGTTCAACAATAATTATGATATTTAGTCATATTAATATGATGATTTAACCTTATTATATACATGCTAAAATTTGAATATAATATATACTATGGCAACCTTACACAGATGATGTACTAGCATCATTACCATATATTTGTTTAGTTGATCAAGATATTTAGCGGACGATGTTTCCACTAATATTTTTTAATATTATTGAGTGACATCATCTTGAGGGTGTGTTATGACAATTTGGACTGATGCAGGGTATTCCATTGACATGCTCCATAGATATTGAGCTTTACTCCACAAATCGACATGGTCGACCTCAGCATGATTGGAGGTTGCATCATGAGCACTATGTGGCATTATGGAATGCTAGGGTGGAGCGTATTGTCACTGCAAATCCTATAGAGCCTCACGTGGACTACCATGCTCCATACATGATATGGTATTGTCGTTCCCATGGATAGTTTTAGACCTATGCGATACCAAACTACTGCATTATCTACTACCCAATTGGTTTGTATTACTTTAATTTTATTTATGTATTGCATATAATATTTATTTTAACAAATAAATTACGTATCATCTTATGTGGCAAGTTGAAACCATAACATCGATCATATCTCGAGGAGGTCATGCATTGGAGGACTCTAATCTGATGTTTTGTCGCACGGTATAGTTGATATTATTCTCATGGTGACAGATGTTCTACGCATTATTTGAGAGGATTATCGTCTCCCACCATATATGCAACCTCCTACCTTTTCAGACCCACCATCAATGCGACCTCCTACATTTTCAAACTCACCTTCAATGCATCCTCCTACTTTTTTAGATCCACCATCAGTGCAACCTCCTACCTTTTAGACTCACCTTTAGTACTGCCTCCTACCTTTTCAAACCCACCATCAGTACAACCTTCTACCTTTTCAGTGTAGCCTCCTACATTTTCAAATTCACCTTCAGTGTAACCTTTCACCTTTTTAGACCCAGTACCTATAGAGATTGTCATATCTACTTAGCTAGATTTACCCTTGATTGTTCTGAGAGGTAGACGTGGTCCACATTGACCTACATTGTTGCCTCCACCACCTTTATTTCCAGTTCCATCACATGTAATACCTGCTATAATTAAAGAAGGGCGACCAACAAGGAACAGAATACTAGAATTTTTTGTTGAAGAATAATTTTTTGTTACTTTATGAAACTATTAACTATCATATTTTGGACTGGAATTTTTCTAATTAACTTCATTAACTAATTTCGAAATATTCCTTTTTTATTTTATGTTGTGTGTATAAATAATGACCTTTTTTAACATGAAATTATAAACATATGTTTTACAATAATTAAAACTCTTTATATGGAAACTTAAGAATATAGTATCATTTTGATAAAGGTAATTTTTATTTATCAAAATACAAATCAATGAATACTTTCATAGTACCAAAAATCCAATATCTTAAAATTAATACATTGTATAATTTTAAATCATATTTGATTATATATCTTAAATTAATAAATTATGTCATATAATTTTATTATTTTAATTCTAAAAAATTTATTTAATTGAAGTAATATTAAATCCTTAAGAATATATATATTTTTATTATTAAAGTATTTATTTTAAATTTTACCAATAATAACAATTAAAAACATGAAAGGTTCAATTATGAAACCTCGATTAGAAATTGAGGCTTTGGTTCAAACATAAAGCCTACAAATTGCAAATTAATTAAATATGAAGCCATAGTTCTAAACTGCGGCTTTGGTTCAAATATGAAGCCACATTTAGAAATTATGGCTTTGGTTCAAATATGAAGTTGTAGTTAGAAACTGCGGCTTCGATTCAAATATGAAGCCTCGGTTTCTAACCATGGCTTTTGTGACGCCCCCAACTCGGCACCAGGTGTCAAGTGAGGGTGTCATTTTTTTTTTCCGTTTACTATAAACTTATAAACTTTAAGCTTGTTCATTCATATAATGTTAAACATTTAACTTGTATTATATTCTGTAGCAGCGGATTACAAAATATATACAAGCTCCATATATGAAAGTGTTCAACATTTACAATATTTACATTGCTTACAAAAGAAACAAAAATACATATACATTAGACCAAATGGTCAGCTGTGGCACTCTAGTGATGTGCTGATTTTGACTGCTGACATGATTGGTCTCCGTCCTTTTCGTTTCCTCTCTTCAGATTTACACGGATGAAACATCCGTGCTAAGCTTATAGCTTAGTGGGAATAATACTCGTAGACGACCCCTAAGAAGGATTATCTCACTATAGATACATGCATATACTTATGACAAATATAACATTTACATATACTTATCCATTTCTCATATCTACTTTTTCATAACATGTATCATTTCTTATTATATTTCATATACTTTTCGTGTCATCTTACACTTTACTTATTCTTCTTGTAACCATATACTATCATCACATAGCAAGAAAAAAAGCATGCTTCTCATATCACGCCATATATCATATATATCTCATTTGCAGATATACTTTATCATTTGCTTTGATGCTTACGCCGCTAAACCTTATAAGTGGATACTTGAAAGAATCGTATGTACCAAGATACTATCACTATACGAGACAATGATTCTATCTCAGAGCACCCAAACGGTACGCTATAATGATCCAAATAGATCTATGTCATCGACCCAAATGGGGCCTCGATATCCGTAGTCGTATGTCACAAAGAACTGAACTCCCAGAGGCATGCCTCATCTATCCAACTACCCGGTCATATGCATTAACCGCTTTATTATGTTTTCTTTAACAATCTTTCATGTGGAAGAGGAAAGATATCTCATAATATCATGTATACTTCTTATGAGATATTCATTATCACTTCATATAACAATACAATTATATAACTTTATATTAATTTCGCCTTATTAACCACCTCGCCTGAAAAGTTCTAGGCGCCCCAAGTCCATTTTCGACTACTAATTGTTGACCATGTAAACGGGATTGTTGGGGTGCCAAAGCAATCTTCTAACTCAATATACCCCTATGTCTTAAGTTTCCTATGGTTAAAACATCATGTCATTTGGACTTTTAATTTGGGAGATATGGTCTAAACATTCCGAATTGCTTCTGGACAATTTCCAAGATCATAATCTGGAATTGTGTCTTATATTTGAAAATTTTCTAGGAATATTAAAAACATAATTTGACCATACTTTCTTCATGAAAGTTATTCTCCTAGATGTCTAGGCTTGAGGCCAAAAATTTGACCACCTCTATTTGGACCAGTATAACTCAAGTTATGATTTAAACAATTGGAATCACTCCAGTTCAAGGACCGGCTTTTGAGATGCATTTCCTCGTGTGGACCGAATTGTTCCCTTACTTTAATGAATTTTCTAGGTCTAATGGAGTCCAAATTTGGATATACTTATTTTAGGAATATTTGTTTTACTAGAAGTTTAGTTTACCCAGAAATTTGAATCACTCAATTTGGATAAGTGAAATCAACTTATGGCCTGAATACTGTGTATCAGCTCCGAAATCCAAAATCAGATTTAATTGAACTGCATTCGACTAAAACAAAGCTTCACTTTGACGAATTTTCTGGGTATCCTGGGGTCCAAATTTGCATACACCTATATTAGGGAGATTTGTTCTTCTAGAAGTCTAGTTTACCCAAAAATTTGAATCAATCAATTTGGATAGGTGATGGCCAAGTTATGACAAAAACAAAAACATGGGTTTAAAAAAAAACCGACAGCATCTCCCCTAAAACCCAATATTTTATCTAAACAAATTTTTCCTCCATTGAGGACCACAACCAAACCAAATAACCATTCCAAACAAGGATTCTATACAAAAAGAGGTATTCCAAACGTCCAAACAAGTATCCCTATACACATCCATACAAACAATTCCATACAAGTTCCATACCTTGATTTCTTGTCTCCTTCCTTCTTCCTTCTTCTCTTCTCTTCTCCTTTTTCTTCTCCTTCTCTTCTCTTCTCCCTTATCCGTTTTTTGCCCTATCCCCAAAGACCAAAAGATTTTTTTGGCTTTAAGATAAGGCCATGTTTGGCCTTATCACATATTTGAATTCTTTTCCCATTTTTGCATTTAGGTCCTTCTATTTATCGTTTCTCAATTCTTAACTTAACAAAATCCTACTTCTCGTAAGATACAATATTTTCTTCTTATATCATTTGAGAGTCCTTACTGGTAATTTACCACTTACTCCTTGACTTTTGTGTTAATTCTCGGTTTTGCTTATTTTATTTTTTTAGCTTTATTTTTTGATCTAAAATATACATTTACTTTATTATACCCTAAATATGTTATAAACTGGTCAGGTACACTCGTGCAGATATGTACTTTAAAAAAATAAAGCCACAATTAGAAACTGCAACTTTGATTCAAAATGGAGTCTTTCTCATATGTGGCATCCGTAGCCCCCATTGTATGACCCAACAAAACTAGCGTGAGGTGTCCTACGGTAGGTCTTGCACCTATGAGAACTGTCATGTGAATGGAAGCCCTGGGGTGTGCCCTAGGTCCAGATAATTTAATAATTATTTAGATAATTATTCTATTATGTCTCCTCAACATAGGACGATGTCTCCTACAGAATACCCGAAAAAGGCTTAAATAGCTCTTTAGGGGGGAGTGAGTATTGAGGAAAGTGGGGGCCATGACCATGCCATGGGCGCACTCCGCCTTGGCCTTGAGGGCACGACTGGGCACACGGAGGGCAGCAGGAAGAGGATGAATGGGCTCCACGACATGCAGGTTGCCTTCTCCTTATGATGGCATAGGGGCATGAAAAAAAAAACCTGTACATACGGATGGAAGCCCATGTGAGCAATGCTAGGGCTTAGTTGCCTTGGAGGATCAAACAACGGAGCAAAACTAGGAGCGAGACATGGATTGTGAGAGCAAGACATGTCACAAAGGCTTCATTGCCTTAGGAAGCTTAGTGGCCCTTAGTCATCTGATTACATGGCTTAGACAGAGATATGTTGATGTCTTGCAAGACCTTGAGAAGAAGGGAGCCAAATAGAGGCACAGTCCATACGAGTGAAGGCAACACAAGACTTAGGTGGTAGCCAAGGGAAGGCCATAAGGGCTGCATGAGTCAAAAGGAAGGTATTTTGATGGAGGCAACAGTTGCAAGCTTGCTCCATGAATAGTTACATCACTTCCCCACATCAGAGATTCGTGAGCTCATGGGAAACCACCCATGAAAGGGTGTGTGGGTCAGGGGAAGAGGGTGTTACAAGCAAGCATCTCTAAACCGACTCCACGTTAGCTCATATGTACTCAAGGTCATAAAATCCTATCGGATAAGTAGGGAAAGGAGAGGAACATTTGTAGGAGAAGCCATTATAAACCCTCTTGATCCAGTTCCTATTTTGTAAATGCTGAGGCATTGCAGTTTTTGTAATTAGTTGGTTGAATCAAACTAATGAAACATGGCAGATTCCATTGAAGTGTTTTGCTTTTGTTACTCTTGATATATGAGTGGGTGCTGGAGGAAGGCTGGCTAAGTTCGGCAACTTAGCGTCGCGCACCTTGAGGGAAAATCATTGGCTGGTTTTGGGGGTGTGACAACATCCTACATGGCATCAAGAAGGCCAAATTGATCACAAGTTTCAAAAGTGGGCTAAAATCAATTTTTTTTTTTCAAAATAAAGGTTATTTTGACATAAAACTCGGCTTCGTGATCTAAAAAAACTTGGTGAGTCATTCCCTGTCCATTTCTTCTTCTAACAAATGCATTAAGAGCTTTTCCGTTTTGTCTTATGCTTTTTAGCAAAGTTTCTTCCTCTTTAGATGCAGGAAAATACTTTACCATGGTGACATTGAAAAGAAGTGTCCTTAATTTCCACAATAGCAAGCTCTCATCCAGTGAAATTCGCGGTGGCAACTATCGTCAACAAAATCCCTATTAGGATATATGCCCTAAAGCATATGATGTTAATAAATATTATTTATTTTCAATAAATAAATATTTCATTTAATGCATGTATTATTTAAATATTTTATGAATATCATAAAATCCCATGATTATCAAACATAACCTTAAATAAATATATAAGTGTTATATACAAGAGGATATTATTTAAGGATGAAAAATTAAAATAGCCTATGAAAAATAGTCAAGTTGTGATTTTGACTTAACAATTAAAGTATGAGATATTTAATTGATTTTTGCTAGTGCATGTTCTTATCATTGAGAATGAAATTGTTTTATGGGAATGATTGATGAAGAGAGACATCTAATAAATGCACTTTACATGATGTGATTGTGTAAGACTAGGACATGACATAATTTGAATAACTAATAATTTTCGCTAAGAATAATATAATTCAAATCATCTTAATAATGGTTATATGTAATGATCTTAATCTTAAGTAGTTAGCAAACTCCTATTTATGACATTGTCTATTTTAATTTACTTGGTACTGTAACGCCCCAAAAATACCCTAGGATTTTTATAATAATTTTTATTATATATTCCGGGTATAAATTGAGCCAACTTTGGTTTTTTCGGGAAAACTGATAAATAGTTAAATAGTGAAAAGTGAAATGGTGGAAAATGTGAGCATATGATTACATTATATGCTAAATGAGAAATTGATGGAATCAAAATAAAACCTAGTGAAAAGGGCAAATTTGGAAATGTGTAAATGAGGATCTAAGGGTCTAATGAGAATGAGCTTAAATGCCAAGTGAATTAAATGATAAATGAAAGTGAAATTAAGAGTTAAAATGCCAAAAATGAGAAATGGGATTTATGAAAGTGCCAAACATGGCCTTATAATGGATTAGTGGTATTAGACCACATTTGGTCTTAGAAACCTCCCACAAGTGCCAAAAACGTTTTGGAGACAAGAGAGAGAGAGAAAAGCTAGGGTTTTGGGGAATAGTTGGAGATTGGTGTGAATCCCTCCATGTTTATGCAAGATCTTGCAAGGAGGAATGAAGAAGAAAGCTAAGACTTCAAGTACATAGGGATTTGAGGTAAGAACCAAACCCTAGATTTCTAAATGATATTTGAGTTAGAAAAACCCTAATCCATCCATGGGTTTTGCTCATGGTCGGTTTAGGATGATATTAAAATGCCTTTGGGAGACTTTTCTATAATTTGTTTTGAGTTTTGAAGATTTTTGGAGAAAAATCGCAAAAAGAAGGAAAAGTGAATCGGGCAGAACGGGGCCTCTTCGTCAACGAAGGGCACCCCTCGCCGTGGCGAAGTCCTTCAAGCAGGGCCGAAGGGTTGCCTTGTCACGGCGAGGCCGAGGGCTTCTAAAGGCCCTCTGAAATTCAAGCATGAGCCCTGCTACTGCCGAGATATGCTTCGCCGCAGTGTAGTAGTGCTATACCACGGCGGTCACCGGCTCACAAGGCGCTGTGATTTTTAGCCCGAATACCTCAAGTTGCGACCCTCGAGTTTAAGGACCCTAATAAATGATTAATGGAAGTTCAAATAAGGATAAAACTAAATGAAAAACACCAGATATCACGCTGGGCGTAATTTAGTGTCTTAACCCAAGACTGTTAATGAAAATTAATCAACATTCAACAAAAAAAAATGTATAATAATTGTTTATCCACTAAGAGTGGCATGATTGTCATTGACTAGGGACGGGTGAGGATCACCTAACCTAGGACCGAGATCGAAGGGAAGGAAACTAGAGCCGATGTACTTCGCTTGTTCAATTTTAATTTCATCCTTACTTCAAGTGTTTTTGTAGTATACCAAATAAATATGAAATGATTATATGGAATGAGTGTATCTTTGAAATGATATTACGAAAGTGCATATGGATTTGAAAATGTGATAATTGAAATGATTGATGATTAATTGCATATGAAAGATTAATCGAATTGTAAACGAATTGGTCAATTCTTGACATCTTGAATTGAATCGATATACCGAATGAACAACCCCGGGCGATGCCCTGGCCCCGAAGATCTATCGCGAAGACACCCGAATTGTCCAATGTCCCATTTTGGCGGATGCACTAACGGCATCCTGGTCATGATGGTGTATGACATTGAAGAAATGTCCCACTTGGCGGTATGCAATCAACGACATCCGCTCTTGATGGCGCATGACATTTAAATACCACATGTCTGTATGCACTAATTCCAAGATCCGAAGATGATGGGAGACTCCAAATTGCGGAAATGTGTAAACACATTACCGAATGATAAAAAGGATGGGATTCACCAAACGGGATTCGTCATGAATGTGAAATGTATAAACAAAGTGAAATAAGAAACTTTGATGAGTGAAAATAAGATTTGCAAACTAAACACATCTTTAAGAGTGTATGTTTGAATTTCATGAATTGAATTGTTAAATGATTTGTTGCCTATAAAAAGGCATACTTATAAATGATCAATGAACCATAAATTGATAGTATGTGAAGATGCATATTTGATATGATTAATGATTTGTAAAATGAAAGCATGTGAAAGTAAAAGCATGAGTATTGTTTGTTATAAAAGGCATGGTTTAATGATAAATGCATGTCATATTGAATTGAAAATTGGAATAGAACTGTATAGAACCACTAAGCATGAAAATGCTTAGCTTATAGTTTTTATCTATGCTGTGCATCGAGTAAACAGAAAGAGAAGACTGTAGTACAAGAAGCACAGAAATCATAGAGAGTAAAGTTGCGGTGTATATGTATACCCCGCCATATGCATAATAATTCTTTCAACACATGTTAATTGTGAACCAAAGAGTTAAACTCAAATGTGTTTCTTGTATATCGCTTTTGTAGTTGTATGACATGCCATTTTGTAAACCAAATTGTATAAGAGTAAAATGCTTTAGGCCTACCATTTGAAATGCTTCACGAAATGAGAATTCTAAAATGAAATGACGTAAATAAAACGCTTTTGATAAGATAAAAAAAAAAACGATCGGGAGTAAACCCAAGCTTCGTTTGATCCGCCATTTGGTCGAGTCAAGGAGTCACAATATTTTTGAAAAAGAAAATTTAATAAAAAGGTAAATAAAAAGAATTAATCGAGCGTCCCCGGGGTTTCGGGTCGGATCCGCTATTCGAGTCGGACTGGGCTCGGGGTCGCTATAGTACAAATTATTAAGATATAATCTCAATCCTTGTATTTTGGAGATACAATGAATTAAAAAGTAGATAATGCTAACAAACAAGACGAAATCTATTCATTCTTATTTAAGAAGTAAATAAATAATTCATTTACGTGATTACTCAAGTGTTGAATGGTACGAACTCTAAGATTCATAATTAAATTATGAATCTTATCAATCATTGAAGAGTAATTGATACTTAAGGATAGAGAGATAATTAGAGAGGTTAATAGATTTCACTTAACTCTAATTATGAATTATTTATCGAGGATCAATATATATGTAATAACTAAATGATATGGATAACTTAATTTTTTGAGTAATAATATATCTGATGGGGTCCAAAACCACACGTGCGTGAGCTCAGACACCAGTCCAAAAGCTAGGATTGAGAGGGGATAAAGAAGCAGACCCAATAAAAGACATAAAGGAGCCTGGCCCGACAAACCCCCTTCCTAGTGACAGAAATCTGCCTGTTAACTCCACAGCACCTCCCCAAAACCAAGCTCGTCGATCGACAAGTTACCATGAAGCTAAGCCGTTAAAACTGCTGAACCCAGATTTGGAAAACGGGGTTATAAATTTTTACTTTTCTATCAAAAATCACACCTTAGATTTAACGAAAATCCAAGAAGATAACGACCGCACTAAGTGGTCAAGCCCAAATACAAAATCACCCGTATAAACAAAATACACTCCCAATGTTTTCCAAATGTCCAACTATTAACAATAAAGACCTCCTCGTCCTCATCAAAATATAAGATAAGGAACAATCAAATATAAGTTTATCGCAATCCTGTTTTTTCTCTAAAACCATGCATGCATATTTACAAAAGATATTTACATATACAAAATGCCACATTTTAACTTTTACTAGTTTTAATTTACACCTTATCTTATATATAATCACAACACAACGCTCTTAGGATCGAGGATCCCCGAAAGGTCTTTTCTAGCTTCACTCCGGCACCTTAAAAATTATTTTAAAATGTAGACCAGAGCCAAACGAGCTCGAGTATTATAAGTTCTAACATCATTGCCTCGCCGCTTTGTACTCTCCCAAATGAAAAATCAGACATAAATGGTTGTAAAATCGTTTATGAGAAAACCGAAGCTTTTGCTGGGTGAAACCATTTCGAAAAACTGCTCAAAACTATTTCGCTGAAATCAAGCTGCCGCCAAAATCTGCTCGAAACTAATTCCTCGCCGAAACTGCCTCCAAACTATTTCGTTTGTTGAAAACTGCTTCTCGGGCTGGTGGTTAATATCTGTTTTAGCAAACTTTTGACTCAAGGAGACTTTCCATAGAGTCTAAAAATACCCGAAACATTTCAAAATTTCCGTCAGTGTGACTTGTCCGACTACACACTCCTCAATCTCAACCCGAATCGGCCGAAAAACAAATTCCAAAATTCAGCCCTGACTATCAGAACACAGTCCCAAAAATTTCTAAAAATTCCTAAACTCAGTCTAAAAATTTTGGAACTAAAGTTTACAACCTTTCACGGCCTCTAAGAAAATTTCAAGCCATTACATAATCTTTGGGGGTTTCAAATAACACAAGCAAAGGAATTTTCACCTTTTAAAAGTTAGACAAAAGTTACAAGATATTAGCATTCCATGCTGCAAATTTCTCTTCAAGGTGAAATTCAACTTTGCTCTCTCTCCGATTTAAAACCTACGATCCACTTCCGTGAATTCCAAGAAGTTAATCAAGAGAAAAAATAAAAATATAAAACCCTCTCTCTCACTTTGACGCCCTTCGTCCGTCCGTCCAAGACAACTTTTGATTTGATTCTTTTTGTTTTTTGTTTTTTTTTAAAATTATAATTCTTTTTCTTTAATTATTTTTTTTTCATATACGATTTCTATTGCCTCATTTGAGCTCCATTTCTATCTCAATTTTATTTCTTTTCGCCACTTTATTGTAAATCGAACTTAAATCAAACCACTGACTTCGAAATTTTGTAAAAATCTCATCCCTCAAGTCCTCGACGATGACACCCGTAAATTGCAAATATTTTGACTATCTCGTAATTCAACGGAATTTTTTCGGGTCACTAGATTTCTCGCAGCACGAATTTAATCTGGGCCAACTGCTTCACATCCGAGATCTGTGGTAATTTTCAGCTTCCCCGAACCATTCGGTAATTTATTATTATTATTATCATTTCGAATTTATACTCTATACTTTCAATTTCCACCTTCCTTATTTATGAAAAGTCACATAAATTAGAAAATTTTATACTTCACCTAAACAATTTTCAAAAAAATTTGACATAAGACTAAAATAATATGAAGCCTCACGCACATACTGGCTACACATACCGGCAGACACCCTCCTGGGATGTGGGGCATTACAAATCCTCCTCTTAGAACATTTCCGTCCCTCGAAATCGAACAAAACTAACATAAAGTGGATACCTTTAATCTCGAAACAATCGAGATATTGACAAGATTCGAAATTTCTCTCGAATTTACGTGAGAATTTTAATCCTTACGATTCCCCCATAAAACTTTTGACTAACTGAATGACCTTAATCCGCAAAATCTCGCTTCCTCCGGCGATCTACCATCCGGCACACTTTCCTTTATGTCAAATTATCCTTTAGTTCTACCGGGCCGACCTCGAAAGTACACGGGAGGGATCCGAATGTACTTGCGAGCATGGATACATGAAACACATTATGAACCTTAGACAACTCTGGGGGAAGGTCTAATCTATATGCTACGGGTCCCACTCTGGCAATAATCTCATATACTCTATGTATCCGGCCCCGCCTTCCGCCTTCCAAATCCGAGAACACCTTCCAAGGGGAAACTTTAAGGGAAGACCCTATCGCCCACCTTAAATCGTAGATCCTTACTGTTTGGTCCTGCATAACTTTTCTCGTCTCGTCCTCGGGCTATCTTGAGTCCTGGCTCTCAACAACCGATCTTATCTAAGGTAATTTGTACTAACTCCGGGCCTATCGCCTCTCTCTTCCTACTTCATCCCAAAGATACTGAGTACGACACTTCCTACCATACAATGCTTCCAAATGGAGCCATGCCTATGCCGGGATTGATAACTCAAGTTAGAAGAACTCCATCGTAGATAAATGCGTGATCCCGCCTTCCCTTAAACTCCCATCACACATGCCGGCGACATCCCTCTGAAGTGTCCGACACTCCCTCTCCCCGACCGACCACGCCTCCGGGAGGGATGGAAAGTAAGCCAGACCCAGCGCACCGAGTCCCCATATCCTATAAACTCGGACCAAAACTGATGTGAACTGGGTCTCGGATTTGAGACTATCGATATAGGAACACCATGTAATCTAACTATCTCCTCCACATATAATCAAGCCAACTTGTCCAACGGGTCATCGCAAGTAACCGGAGAAAATGCGCTCGATTTCATTAGTCTATCCACTCATCACCCATATGGGCATTCTGTTGTCTCCTCGAGTTCTCAGGAAGCCCGATAACAAAATCCATGCAAGCATCTTATCCCACTTCCATACAGAATCTAAGCTACCAGATTTCTTCCTAATGGCTTTCGCGTCTCATCTTTACCCGCCGACAAAGTTGCGGCAGATTCAGGATACCTAAATCGCACTCTTTAATGCCCTTCCACCAATACGCCCTCAAAGTATGATACATCTTGGTGCTACTGTGGTGCATGGCATAAGGCCGAAGAGTGAGCCTTCCATGATTTCCTTTTTTTAGCTCCCACCTTATTTCAGTACACACATTCACTCCCTCTAACTATTACGCCATCGGCCTCCGATCCGGAACTCCGGTTTCCTACCACCCCCACCACCCTTCCCCTAAACTTAATCATCTCCGAAACCCGCTCCGACCTCTGATCCGATCCACGAGAAGAGGACGAACATAAAACATGCCAATTAAGTCCCCAGACACCCGCAATCGAACTCCCAAAGATCTCAACTATATCAACAATGTGAGATATAACACCGTCTCGCAGATAAGAATAGGGAACCCTCCGGGCTTCCTCGGCTTAAGGCATCGGCCAATTACATTGGCCTTCCCCTGATGGTACTTATCGTGCAATCATAATCCTTAATCAATTTCCAACCATCGGGCGCCGCCTCTCTTGCTAAGCCTTCCGAGTGAAGATATACACAGCTCTTTATGATCAAAGAATATCCATAGTGGAACACCATATAGATAATGTCTCCGCATCTTTAGAGCAAAAACCACTGGCCGCTTAGTTCTAAATCATGGGTCGGGTAGCTCACTGCGTTTTTTAATCGACGGAAGCATGCAAGCTATCATACCTTACCATCCCCGCATTAAACACACCTAACCCTTGTCCGGGAGGCATCACTACAGGCGACCACATAACCTGGGCCCTTTTCCGACCTGCAGAGTGCTAATAATCGAGTCGGCCGTCAATCTCCGTCCCGCCCCTCAAAACCATATCGCGTGCATCCGACCACTGAATTCTCTCGATCCTTCAATAGAGATTGGTCAACTAGGGTTGCTATCTTCGAAAATCCCTCAACAAATTTCCCCAGAATAACCCGCCAATCCAAGGAAACCGCTAACTTCGTAAACATTTCCAAGTGGGTGGCTTCCGGGCCTCACTATATTTCAATCTTCGAGGATCCACACTAATACCTTCGCGAAATGACATGACCTCCAAGAAAGCTACTTTGTCCAACCAAAATGTGCACTTACTACACTTAGGTGTATAACCGACGCCAATCCGCACATTATCCGAGATGCTCTCGCATGTTCCTCCGAACCGCTCGAGTACACTAGGAATGTCATCAATGAATACGATCACAAACTTATCTAAATACGGATCACACTCGCTCATCAAATCCATGAACGCGCAAATGTGGCATTAGTCCGACGGCATCACTACGAACTCGTAGTGACCGGGGTGATCTCGTCCCGAAGGCGCTCTTAGAAACATCATTCTCCTGACCTCAACTCATGGTAAAATACCAGTCAATCTTAGGAATATACCCTGAGATCCATGCAATTGGTCAAATAGCTTCATTCCAGTGCGAGGAAGCAAAATACTCGCTGAGTATTGTCGCCCGATTCATCTATCTATAGTCTATACACAACCGTAAGCTTCCATCTTTCTTCTTTACGAAGAGAACCGGAGCTCCCCACGGTGAGGTACTAGGTCAGATGAAGCCCTCGCTAAAGAATTCCTCCACTGTGCCTTAATTTCTTTCAACTCCTATGGCGCCCATTCTCAGACGGGAGGAATGGATATCGGCTCGGTCCCTGGAATCAGTTCAATAACGAACTCACTCTCTATCCGGGGGTAAACTCCAAAAATCATCTCGAAAGACATCTGGGAACTCTTTGACTATGGGGATGTCTTCCAGCCGTGTCCCCCTTGTCTCCTATCCACTACAAATGCCAAATAACCCGACAACCCCTTCCGGGCACTTTCAGGCGGTCATGGCATTAATGAGACGAGTGATCTCTCTACTCCCTAAATATCACGCCCGTTCCTCCGGCTCAACCAATCTTACTTCTTTCTTAGAGCAGCAATCTAAGGTGGCTCTATGCCCGATAAATCAGCCCATACCCAAAGCATTATATCGAAATCATGGATGCTCAACACCATCACATGCTGGCATCTCCATTCTCGATCACTAACTGCGACTGAACTATCCTTTCTGACATCATAGTATCCCCATTGGGTACGAGTCCACCATACCGACCTCCATAGCCGGACTCTATCCGGTGCCTCTCAAAGAATGGTACCGAAATAAATGAATGAGCGCCTCAACCACCAATGCATACGCATCGCGACAAACCGAAATCAATATACCAAGATCACGCCCGTGATGACCGCTCTCCCGCCAGGTGACCGCAAATACCCGAGCCCGAAAGCATGAGTACCACTGACCGCCAACCTGGCACGCCCCGCCTCCCAGACTCTACTCACGACCCCACTGTGTCAGATCGCCACCGCCTCGACCACCCTGGCCACTCTGATCGACCGCGAGTGCCTGGCGATGCTACCACCACCCCGCAGGTCTCCAGCCTACTATCAGGGACACTTCGTGATAAAGCCGACCTTCCCGCCTCGCGAATGGAACATCCTCACATGTTCATCCTACACTCGATGCCTCCTTGACATGTAGTGCACAATGGAAAAGATGATCCTCAAGACTGCATCACTCATATCGCCGGGTGATAGAACTGGATCCTTGGCTAGATGTTGCTCTCGCTCCGAGCCTCTACCGCCAATGCATTTTTCTTTCTTTCTATTTAGATCGATCGTCCGCCGACGCTAGGAGCACCTCTCTTACTGTCTGGCCGCCCCTAAGTTAGAATCGAATCGGGCCCTTTCTACCTTTTTAGTGCAACTCTCAAATCCATAAAATTGTTGCTTGCTTTGTTCGGCCAGGATCCAAAACACACGGTTCCATGGTCTTTAAATGCGCCGCTGGAGTTATTGAACCTCGTGGTCGCCACCTTTTTCCGCATTAAATTGCGGTGGAAAGACCTCATGTCTATCAACACCATATAATAGCTAACACTAACCTCGCATGCCCAACCATAAGTACCCGCTCTCGGGTCGCCTACTCATCATAAGTTTTTGATTCCTAATTTAGAGAGCACGTTCTATCATGCCCTCACTTTTCCCCGAGGACTTCAGGTCTGGCGGGGCAGCCATCGAACAATCTATATAACCTGATCCATCAAGCCAAGGTACCGCCCTCGGGTCCGCGGCCCCTCGATGGTTCTATCGGGGCTGATTCATCAAGCATCTTTCTCGACCCTGCGGTGTGCTCGACATATCTCTCTGCGGTGCTCTCCGTGCGGAAGTCCTAGATCGACCTCTACGACCGCCCGCACGCCGTGGAATTTCAAGATTAAAAGATCTCGACACTTTTCAATATTTGATGGCGCAAGGACGCAGCAAAACAATGTAGGCTGCGATAGAAAAATCATTATAAAAACAATTTATAGAAATACCGCGAACGCGGTGAAAACAGCAACCATCGCCAAAACTCCGCTATGATACCAAGTTGACAAACCCTTCCTATAGCTGCACGAAATTGCCGACACTCCACGCATCCTTCCGTACCAAGCTCGCTTCGACCGACAAGTTAATACGTAAGCTTAAGCCGCAAACCACAAACCCGTATTTGAAACCCGGTTATAAAAATTTTCACTTTTCTATCAAAATCATCTTTAGATTTAACGAAAACTTAAGAAGATAACGATCGCACGGCCAACAAGCCTCCAAAATACAAAATCACCTATATAAAAACAAAACATAATTCCCAATGTTTTCCAAATGTCCAACTACAACAATAAAGGACCTCGGTCCTCATCAAAATATAAGATAAGGATCAATCAAATATAAGTTTATCGCAACCTGTTTTTCTCAAAACCATGCATGCATATTTTACAAAAGATATTTACATATACAAAATGCCACATTTTAACTTTTACTAGTTTTAATTTACACCTTATCTTATATATAATCATAATACAGTGTCTAGGACTGAGGATCCTGGAAAGGTCTTTCTAGCTTTCCAAGACTGCACTAAAAAATTATTTTAAAAACAAAACTGCGGTTCAAACTGCCCGTGGAGTACTATAAGTTCTAAATGCCTGTCACGCTTGTACCTCCCAAAATGAAAATCGCACAGTTTCCATTGTAAAATCAAGCATGGTGAAAACTCGAAGCTTTTGCTATGAAAACCATTTATGAAAACTATTTCGCCAAGAAACTATTTCTCGTCGCCGAACCGGTTTCAAACTAATTCTCACAATAAATCGCTCGAAACTACTCGAAAACTGCTTTCAATGCACGCACATCCGCTTAGCAAACTTTGACTCGCTATACTTCCATAGCCCACTAAAAACACCCGAAACATTTCAAAATTCTCACAAACTTCGTCAATTTACACTCCTTTAAATTTCAACCCGAATCGCCGAAAAATACTCCCAAAAATTAGCCCGACCGGTCGTAACACAAATTCAAAATTTTAAAAATTCCTAAACTCGCTTTAAAAATTTTAATCCAAAGCTTTACTTAATCTTCATTACTTCTCTAGTTAAAATTTCAAGCCATTACATAACCTTTAAAATAAATAACACAAGAGTAGGGATCTCACCTTTTAAAGCCACAGCTGGCCAAGATATTAAGGATCTATGCGTAGCTCTCTTCACAGAATTCAACTTTTTACTTTCGCTTCCGACGAAAAACTTACTACCCACTTCCGTGAACTGGCAGTTATCCGTTAAAAAATAAAAATATAAAACTCCTTCTTCACTTTGACGCCCCTTCGTCCGTCCGTCCAAGACAACTTTTGATTTGATCCTTTGCTTTTTTGTTTCTTTTTTGTTTTAATTATTATTCTTTTTTTACCTTATTATTTTTTTTATATACGATTTACTTGCCTCATTCGGGTCCATTTCTATCCCAAAAAATTTTATTTCTTTTCAGCCACTTTATCAGAATGAACTTAAATCAAACTACTCATGACTTCCGGCATTCAGAAAATCTCATCCCCGGCTTCCTCTCAAGGATGATCATGTTCTGTAAATTGCAAAATATTCTCGACCACTCATTCAACGGAATTTTTCGTCACTAGATTTCGCGCATCGAATTTAACGGCGCAGACCGCTTCACATCCGGCATCTGCAGACTTTCTGCAGCTTTCCCCGAACCATTACAGATTTTATTATTATTATTATCATTTTCAAATTCTATAATTTATATTACCCTCCACCTTCCTTAATTGCAAAAGCTGCCACAATTCTTCGAAAATTTTATAATTTCACCCTTAAAACAATTTTCAAAATTCTATTACAAGACTAAAATAATTAGCTTAGTTCTCACAAGCACATACTGCTACACATGGTCGCATACACCCTATGCGACTCCGGGCGTTACACGACCCACCACATATGCCCAAACACGAAGGCTCAAAGCTGCGACCCTGCCTCACCCGCTTTGAGAAAGAAAGGACGTAAACATCCAAAAGAATTCAAGATAGTTTAAAGTACCAAACTTCCCACTAAATCTCCAATTAATTAGAAGTAGGATATTTCCTAATAATTGTTCATCAATTATCCCTTATCAATTGATTCAATGATAAGGAAAGAAAATCCTCACCCAATGGTAAATATAGATCATCATCCAATCCGTGAAAGTTTATCAATTATCCCTTACACTGGTTAACGATAAGAAGTTAAAATCTTCACCCAATGAGTAAATATGCGATCATCATCCACCAGAAGCTTATCAATTATCTCTATTAACTCCAAGCAATGCTACAGTTAAAACTTTACTCCAACGAGAACATCCCGTGATCATCATCACCAGTAGAGCTTTATCACGATCATCCATTATAACATTTTCCTGCGCCACCTCATCGCTGAAATGCGACGCACAAAACTTCATTCCCTAAACAGTTGATCTTCTCTTCCACCGGAATGAACTGACTTAGGCATTGGAGAGGCAACGGGCAAGCCCCCGCCGATCATTTTTGTTTCTTGTTTTTGTCGAGGAGCCCGACATCCGTAGTCGCAATGGACTCGGCCTAAGAATTCCAAAGACGCTCCAGCCCCAGCCTCCATTAAAAAGATCATCAATATCTATAATTTTAAGAGTGCAATTCCAAGTTTTTAATGGAGTAACATTCGAATTAATAAAATTGTGTTAATTAATTAAAGAGTTTAATTCATTAATCAAGTTTTATAGGAGCTTAAAATTATGGGTTCATAGGTCTCTAATCCGACCACAACTCCATCAATTAGATAAGGGAGAAAATAGTTTTGTATCGCTTAAATATAAAATAATTTTGAATTAATTTATATGAGAATAAGTAATTTGATTATTTAATCTTTATTATCCAAATTATTCATCTAGGAACTATCTAGCTTTGTGGTACCTTGGAAACTTTATATGCACTAGGTTTAATTCCCATTATCTACATTTTACCTTTTATGAACTTGATAAAAAGGCTAGAAAGCTTGAACATTTGAATTTGGAATTGAAAGAAAAAAAGTGGGATAGTGGAAAGAGAAAGTGGTTGATAATCAAATAACTTCTCTCTTTTCACATTATCTTCTTCTATTTTTTTTTTTTTAAAGAACTCTTATCAAATTTTCAAGAGTTGTGCCCACACATATAATCTATTCGGTTCTTTGGTTTTCTATTGAAGGACTTATGTTTCTGGAAATTGATTAATTAGAAAACATTTAATTAAAATAATTTATAGTGCTGGTAAGAAAAATTTGGCATATGATCTTGATTTTTGTATGCTTTCGTTGTTTATTTTATTTGATTATTTCAAATAAAAAACCAATAATCCCATCACGAAATTGACACACTTAGAAATAAACCAAAAACAAACGTTATCAAAATGTAGGTGAAAAAAGTTACATTTCTATCAACACAACAGAAAACAAGCCAGATGGAGAGAATAAACAAGAAAAAAAATGGAGAATGAGAGGGATGAGTGATTTATACCTTCCACTTGTTCCATATACTCTCATGGTTGAAGATGGTCTTCTCAAGATATGGAACAGAAAATGCTATTCAGATCAAAAAATGAAAATGAAAATGAAAATGAAAATAGGATCGGGTAAGATGTTTTTTAAATATTAATTTTTTTTCCACCTCATTGTTGACATGGCAACCATTATCGTAAATTTGGAATAATTGTTTGGCTATAGGTTAGAAATTATTTTTTATTAGCCCGAACATTTATCAAAAATCCGGATAAGGTTTAACCAGAGATGAGATGGTAGAGTCTGCTTATAGGCTTGGCTGGGGTGCAGATTGGTCACGAGGAATCTGAGCTTTGTATTTTGTGATAAAGTTTCATTTTATTGGTCAAATGGGTTCGAATAAAGTTAGTTTTGGGTATAATATGAGCAACGATATCTTTCGTGTGTCTGCGGGCTCTTTAGCAGCGTCATCACTTGCGACCAAAAGAATTCCGGATAAGGTTTAACGAAGTAGTGGCACATCCCATTACCCCAATCATCAAGGCCTTGCACCTTGTCATGTTAGGTGTTTGCATTCTAGCCATATCAATTTTCCAAACCTCTCTTGTCATATCTACACATGTTTTTGTCGGTTTCACCTCTTCAATTTCATTTTCACAATCTAATATTTTTTAAGGGCTGATTTTTATGGCAAACTATCGTCCAAATCAAATGTTTTTTTTTTTTTTTTAAAAAAAAGATAATTTTATTGATTCATACTAATAATATATTGGATAGAAACACATAATTAAATTCGTTAAAACACATAATCATTTTATTGAGAACACAGAATCACTCACACACTAAGTAAATGCCGTAATAAGATAACCAAAAACCAACCGTCATACCATGATAATAAAACATGTAGTAAATAATAAAATCGTAAAAAAATATAATTTAAAAAGCTGAGATATATGGAAAGAGCAATTTATTGAGAAAGAAAATTATAGAAAGATATATAAATAGATGATTTTGGGTTAAGAATGACTAAATATCATTATCTCCTTACTAACAAAAAAAGAAAAAAAAAAAGAGAGAACAGATGAGAGAGAAAGAGGGTCGGCTAGTACAAATCAAAAGCTTTAAACACTAAAATGTTAAGTTATATTAATTTTTTGTAAGACTTTATTTGATAAAATTATATAATCACTATCAAATTGACTCCTCGTGAATGTTTGATTCATGCAAAATTTGGGGAAAAAAATATGTACGGAAAAGGAAAGAAAAATAAAATTTGATTTAAAATTAATAAATTATTTTTATATGCTATTTTAAATTTATTTAATCTATTTTCTTCTATTCTTTGTACAGATTAATTAATTTAAAAAATATATAAATTTATATTTGAGTTCAATTATATTTGGATTTATTTCTGAATTTTCGTAATGAAATTAAACATAAAGAAGTTATTTTTATTAACATTTATTTTCTATTTTCAGTAATTTCCAGAAGCAAACATAAATCCAAGAAATATAAACTAGAAAACGTTGGGGGACCAATTTTAGGACTTTATTATTTACTTCAACTTTATAACAATTTCCATAAAAATTGCAGGTCCACCAAGCAGGCCTTTATGACAAGGAAGATTTGGGTGTTGTCAATTTTACACTGGCATATGCGACTGCTGGGAAAATTATTGAGTTTTCATTTTCCCTGGTACCAAACAGAGGCCCTGGATCACATGGGGTTGTCAAAAATCATAAAAGAGACTTTTCAACCAATGGCATATCCTAGCCTCATGCCCCAGCAGCTTTCCTTGCTAATCTCACTTGGTTTAGTGTTAGGCTATGTTTGATTCTAGGAAAGTGTTAAAAAGACCAACAAGAAAAATTATTTTAAAAAAATATTTCATTATTGAAAGTTTTTATTTTTTATTTTTTTGATTTAAACTAGTTATACATTAGATAGAAATGTTGGATACGATTTAAGCAGTGCAGATAGCATTAGGAAACATGGCGCTAATTTTAATGGAGAAAAGCGTAAGTACATACGATTTGGAATCCATGAATGTCTTCTTGATGCGGAATTGATGAAGAGCACTTATGGCTTGACGCCGAATCTTACCGATTGACCGCTGGCGAATGTGCGGGCGTAAGTTGCGCCACCGATGCCGAGAAAAATACCGGAGAGATTACGTATGTGAGAAATGCATTATCACTTAGGGTTTGGGAGGAACGAGCCCCATTTATATTGAGTTCGACCAGCGGTACTCTCATCGCGGGCGAGGCGGTACTACGACCTACACACTAGCCCATTACATATGTTTATTAAGAAGCTAATAATCTCATAATTAGACCAAACTTAATCCGGTTGCTTTAATTAATAAAGCCCACATAAAAGGAAAAACTAACGTTACTGGCAGGCGATATTAGTGAAACAATGACATCTTGGCGCTTTATATTGATTACGAGATTAATGCTTAATAGTCGATCCGATCGTAAAGTCTCGAGCAATTTGAATCATGGCGGTAATTGCGTATTGCTCACGCTGAAGCCTTCCATGGTCACGCAGTCTTCAGCTTTCTTGATATGGATTACGTATGGTAGTGTGTTCAAATGGACAATACCTCGTAATGAGTGATGTGCATTATGTTATGCATTTGTTAGTCGAATTCTCTCCTTAAGTGTCCCTTGAGAGCACAGTGCATGCATGAGAGAGAATATCGAAAATCATGGTTCAAATGAACGCACATATATGTGTTACCTTAATAGGCAACTTTCTTTATGTGTAACAAAACATGTTGTTAAGGCTAATGCGAAGAATGCCCCATAACTTTAGTATTCAAAGGTTTCACACGATATCTTTGAGATTTTAAATGATTATCTTCGACTCGATGAAACCTACATTACTTAAATACCTTATTGAATGCAAAGAGTTGATACAAATTCAATTATTACAAAAAATGTAATAGAATTGAATTCAACCAGCCGTAAGAGCAACATAAAACTTGGCAGAACCATTTGGTGGCGTTGTCGTGATACTCCCAAGCCCATGTTGGCGTAGCATGTGAATCGAAATCTGCGAGGCGAAGGCCTTTAGTTAAGCGGATCTGCCGATCATATCGTACGTTGATATGTGCTCCGCTGATGTCACCGTTTGAACTTTTTATTTGTAATTGATGTTTGACCTCCATGTGTAGACATGAGACCTGCATTGTTGTTAATAAACAACCTTTACTTGAGTTATTAATGCATATCTATTTATGTGAAGCTATCACCAAAAATCAAAACACACGGTTCAACTCCTTAATGAGGTTTCGAGCCAAATTGCACGAGTAGTTCTTTGAAAAGCATGCTACGAAACTCGCTTGCATGGTAGAGGGATGCCGATTGATTTACGTTTACCGACTTCGGCGATCTTGCACCTCCTGCTAACTTAAAGAAGATATAACAGGTTGTTGAGCAACCGTCTGACCCCGGCCCGGTAAAGTGGATGAGATACTTGACTAGGCGTAGAGTCACGGAACATGTTTGTAAATCCAACGTATAGTCTTTGTCTCTTTAGAGTATACCGTAACATGGCAGCGGCGACCCGGTAGTCATGTCACGGGGGTTTGGCCCGATATCTGCCTAGGGAATCATTGCAAGGCAATATCAGGGCTGGTCGTCACGAGCATACATAATACTCCGATTGCACTAGCATAGGGTACATTCTTCATTTGGGCTTTCTACATGCTCCCGAATGGACATTGTAGTGGCTCGACTTATGCTTTACGGAGACCGAGGCAATTCTGGCTTACATTGTTCTTATGTTGAATCTTTCTAAGAATTCGATCGACATATGCCCTGAGAGATAAACCCGATAATTACCGAGCGATTCTCGCAGATCTGGTACATTATGGTAGCCTCACGGGTCCCTTCATAATAAGTTCTTTGATAACATCGCTTTGTCTCATCACGATAAACGAGGTCGGTACAACGCGAAGCGGATATCATCCACATAGAGTATTAGGAAAATGAATTTCACTCCCACTTGACGCTTGCGGTATATACATTGATCTACTTTGTTACCAATGAAATACTTATGAAGCTTGACAACGCTATGAAACTTTAAGTACCATTGTCACAGAAACGAAGGACCATAAATGATAGACTTTTTCGGTCACATACAAGTTTACTGAATCATTTGCCCTGAAACCTTCGGGTTGCATCGTATAGACTTAACTTCCGTTAAGTGCCAGTGAGAAAGAGCGGTTTTTAACGTCCAAAAATGCAGTTATGCTTCAGTGCTCGTAATGGAGCAACTAATGCCATGATCACTCACGAAAGAATCTTTAGAAGAGGCGGAGAAAAAGAAAGTTGCTTCATAGTCTGCTTAACTCTCTGCAGTGGGAAACCTTTGGCTACCGGTCCCGGCTTTAAACTTTTCTACCTTTCCTTTAGAGTCCCTTTTAGTCTTATGCCCATTTTGCTGACCAATGGGTCACATGGTTGGCCAGGTAATTGATAAGTTCCCCCAAACTCCATTATGCCTCATAAGATTGAATTTCATCTCTCATTGCATCGACCACAGTTCGATTGAGAATGAAACGACTTCCTCATAATTTATTGGGTCGATCCACGGAACCAATATACGTAGTCTTCTTCTCACATATAGACTAAATGGTCGGAGTGGGTATGGTGATCGTCTCTCCACAGTGGATCTCCTTCTTTGGGTAGCAATAGCCACATTACGCACTGAGAGCCTTGATGAACTTCATCGGGGTGTCTCGACAAACGGGATCCCCCTAGTCTCAAGGGTTGATATGGTGTGTGGGAGTTTCCCGCGATTAAGCATGGGAGAGATACGGATACCACTTTACTCATCGTACTATCATCCTCAATGATGCGCGGCGGCTACTCTCTTCGGCCACATCAAACTCCAAAAACTTAGTTATGCAATGATTCACAATTCTTGTGCCTCCGTTGAGATTATAGAGCAGATATCCCTTAGATATTCTAGGGTAAGATACAAAAATAACACCTAGTGGTTGCAGGTCAAACTTACCTGTGTTGGATTATATAACTTTATACAACGGGACATCCCCGAACCTTAAGATGGTTTAAGCTAGGCTTTCGCCCAGTCCACGCTCAGAGTCAATGGAGCGACTTTAGTATTTACAGATTCAAAATGTCTTTACATTTTCAAAACTTCACCATAAGCAAGATAAATTGTCCTACTTATCATACTCCTTACCATTTCCATAAAATGCGATTGCGCCTTTCGGCTATACCATTTCTTTCGAGGACTCCCGAGGCATAGTAAGTTGTGCCACTATCCGAGAGTCCTCTAGTATTTGGCCGAATGGCCCCTTAAAGGCGTCGACATCGCCATGCTTGCCATCAATACTCTCACCTCGGTCGGATCTAACAATCTTTATGACTTTCCCAATTGTTTCTACTCGACTTCAGTCCGAAAAATCTTGATTTTCAAGAGACTCGGACTTTTCTTTAATCAAGTACAAATAACCATATCGAGAATAGTCATCAATAAATGTGATGAAATAAAAATTTCTACACAAGGTTGCCACATAAAGGTCAGCTTATATCGGATTGAATGACTTCCAGTAGTCGAACTACGGACTGCCGATTTTCTTTCTTATCTTGGTCATTTACCCCTACAACCGGTCTACGCATATCTCTAAGTCATTTTAAGAGCGAGGCGGGATATTAGTCTTTATCAGCCTTTCTCTATCCTTAGAGATATGGCGAAATGCGTTTATGCCATAATGCATAAGACTCTTCCTTAGGTAGTGGTCTCTTATTGATCTTTTATTGTATAAGCCACGTATATGTCCTTCGGGAGATAAACTTAGTCTGTATAATCCGTTGGACCATATAAGCGAGTACTTGACCTTATTTGAATTAAAGAAGTATTGAAATAATATTGCTCTTAATTTCAAAAGAATAATCCATATGAATCGAACATGATCTTTTGAAACTAAATTCCTTCTAAAAGAAGGTACATAAAATGTGTCTTTCAATATCAATTTAAAACCAGAATCTAAAACTAAGATTACATCTCCCACGAACATGACTTCAGCTTCTCGTTATTTCCCACAGTGAGCTTTGATTCATCCTTGTTTGGCTTCCTCCGGTTATGAATCACAGCTATGTTGATACACAACATGATTAGTTGCTGGCCTATCAAGCCACCAAGAGCTGGATGGTGCTTGAATGGGGTTGGATTCACAAACAAGTATTAAGAATCATTACACAGTAAGCCCACGCTTGGACATCGAGCTTTGGGTACACGATCCTTCTTCATGTGACCTTTCTTCTTTACAAAAGAAGCGGCGATCACCATCCTTTTTCAAGAATCTTCTTTGGACCCACATTGTCAGTTGTGGGTGGCACCTGCTGAGCACCTTTATGAGTTCGACTTTTGAACTTCTTATTCTTCATATGGGGACTTACGGCATATAAGGCCATATGCTCTTTATCCTTCTTCAAGCTTCTCTTCCTCTGCCACCACCCTTCTTTATCAAATCTATTTCTTGACCAGTTTCATCTTGGGTGTAGTTTTGTCTTTATAATCCCAAAATCGAATTGGAAGGGTGTTCGAGGGCTTGATGCCTGATAAGCATCGGGGAATGGTAACATTAAGAGCTTGGGTTTCGCCTTTAGGTCCACCATCCTTAGGGCGTAATCTCTGACTTGATGTACCATATATTCTTCATGTTGAAGAGCTTTTTGAAGAAGTGTTCTAACCTCGGCATTGGATGAAACTCGTTTCTAGCCTCTTATCATTTTGCCATCATTTCCTTAGCGATGCAGTCTTGGCAAACCACTTTTCAAATGTTCTTGTATGGATTTCTTCATTGTCGATGACGAATCCCCATTGCTTCCCTCTCAGTATGGCATCAGGTTTTCTCGGCCCGGTACTAGTGGATGTAATATCTGAAACCTTATCCATTGTAAAAGCGCCATGTGAACATCACTTGACTCCATTTCAAACGAAAGTCTCTTTCCGTTTCTTGAGAATTGATCGATGGGATCTGGTGAAATGAATTCTTAGCTCACGAAAATTGGCCCGAAAAATAAAACAAAACAAGCCTGATATCATGTGAATACTCGTTACATACATCATCACATAATCACCTTTGGGCGAGAAAATATGACATGCGGTTGTACACTCTCACATGGCGGCTGACCATGAGAACATATTCTAATCATACGTGAAATCACCACCTTTAGATTGTATGAACCACTAAAGTCCCGATCATTCCTCGGCTTTGTGCCATACATGTATCCCTCCATGAACTAACAGGACCACCTCCTTTGGGAGTATATTGATCATGTAATAGAGCAGGGAGACATCCCACCACAATATGAAACGATATTTCTCAAGCCCAATCAAGTGTGCCACTTTGGCGGTCCTGACTTCGATTGAATCCCTTGAAAATCTCATACGAGGATATTAACTTTATGTATCACATTCTATATATATATATGTAATCACCCAATTATCTTGTTAAATCATTCATCAATAGTCGACAAATATAGACTCTACGGCCCTTATGCGGTGATAGCACATGTTAGCTACCATATGTATTTTCCTAAACCATGAAATACGAATACGTAAAAATACCACACACAATTTCTAAGGCGTACATAGGGTTTTATACGCATTTTCATATCTGTAAAAGCTTCAAACATACTAAGTCAATATACCACATTGTAGGGAATTTCGATACGAATCTGTAGATATCAAAATTGCCCAAAAATACCCTCACACGCGCCCTCACGCGCCACCAGAAGGCTCGGCGCGTGTGGCGTATGCGTGCGTGTCTGGCTGGCAGGTTATGTTGGCGGGTCGGCGTTATTCCGGGTGGCCGGGTCGTTGGCCGTTGGCCGGTCGGGCGGGTCGTTGGCGGTGGCCGGGCCAGTACGGCGGATTGTGAGTCGGTGGTCGTTGGCGGGTCGGGTCAATATCCGGTCGGTCGAGATTAGGTCAAGTCGGTCGGCGGGTCGAGATGGCGTCATGACCCGTCATGCGACCCGCGTCGTGATGCATTGATATGCGTCATGTCGACCCGCGTCGGCTTCCACTAATTGAGCGAGATTCGACAAAACGGATCAGGCGGATCCGGTTTGGCCGGTCGGTTCTTGGCCCGGGTATCTTAGCGTCGACATGGCGTCGACAAGCCGTTGGGCGAGATCTGGCGCGTGTGCTTCCGCGGCGCCCGTCGTCTTCAGCAGCGTGGCGGCGTGGCGGCGGTGGCCAGCGTCCGACCACCTCCCGTGACGGGCCACCCACCGATGTGATCGTCTCGTCGTGTAGATTCTAAATATGCAAAAATATTTAATTTTGGATTTATCGAAAAACTCCGAAACTGGACAGAATGTGCGTTTTTCATAAAACCCAAAAATTTTTTTCTCCAATTCCTTATGTTTTGTATTATAATCTATGGTTGGCTGATACCCAGCTGGTGGATCTGATTTAAGCGATTACAGATAACCATGTTAGAACACAAAGCGCAATTTTAATGGAGAAAAGCGTAAATTACATACGTTTGCAGGAATCCATGAATGTCTTCTTGATCACGGAATTGATGAAGAACACGCAAGCGACCTCAAAGATCTTCTCCCAATTGACCCTTGCTGAATCACGGCAATGAGATTGCCTCTCGCGATCTAGAGAAAAAGAATTTCTCGAAGATTACGTATGTGAAATGTCGTTTGTATCACTTAGGGTTTAGGACTTAGGCCTTCTATTTATATTGAGTTCGACCACGAGGCCCTCTCATCACGGGCGAGGTGGTACTCGGCCCTGCCATTTAATGGCGCATTATGTTTTATTAAGAAGCCCAATAATCTCACTTAATTAGACCAAACTTAATCCAGTTTGCTTTAATTAATAAAGCCCACATAAAAGGAAAAACTAACAAGAAACACAAAATTTAATTCACTAAAAGCTTTAGAAGATGATGCGGCATCTGATTTAATAGCATAATGAATCAGCTCAAACACTACATATTTGATAATTCTATCGTGATTAGAATACCTATGACTTTAGTTCCGTAGTATATTGACGACCATGATTTGATTTGTTGTTTGTGCGAACAACTATGTTTTGTCGTTTGAATATCCAACACACTAGTAAACGTCGCAATAAGATGACTAAAAACCAACCGTCTTACCAAGATGAAACAATCACAAGCTGCAACAAGTTAGCTACAAAATTATGAAAATAAAACAAATTAAAAATACAGATATGCGTGGAAAAATCAATTTATTGAGAAAGAAAATGATAAAAAGAGACGTAGATGGATGGTTTCATATCAAGAATGATAAAAAAAATCACCCCTCCTTATGAACGAAAAACGGACTAGAAGGGATAACATATGAGAGAAAATAAGAGGCAACTAGGGTTTAATTATTTTTTAAGTAATAAAAATATAATTAAAATTAAATAAAATTTTATATATTTTAAATTATTTAATATTTATATAATATAGGAGAATAAAACCGCCCTCCCCTGTTCTCTCTTTCAACCTTTCTTTGTTATACCATTCAAATCATCTATTCCATCGTTTCTTCCCCAGATCTAGGTTTTATTTTCCAATAGAGTGGTTTTTATTTCATCTGGACTGTGTTTGCCTTTTTTCCTTTGTTTTTACATTTATGGCCGACATTACGGCGTATGGTGTGTAGTTGATGGTTAGCTTCTTCGTGGGTTTTTACGTTAACAATTCAGATAGTAAAGTTCGATCTGATAAAACCATAAGATCAAATCTTGTTCGTCAACATGCTGTAGATTTGAAATCTTAGATATTCTATGCATTTTTGGATTATCAACCGTGTAAGCCGTTGATCATTTTTGCTATTAACTTGGATGTTACTTCATCATCTAAAGGTTTTATCATTTTTTATTATATGTTTCTATCTATTATATTACTAACCTAAATTAATAAATTTATCTCTTTTAAAAAAATATATATAATAGAGGAGAATAAATAAAACTAAAACAGGTGTAAAGACGCATTTAAGAATAATATATTGATTTTGAATATACTTTTATTTATTTATTTTCCTTCTATTTTTTCTTTATCCTAAAAATTTTTAGGAACCAAACATAAGTTTTTTTATTTTGCACAAATTTATGCTTTTATTATTACTTTTAATGTTTTTACATAATTTGATTTCAAAATGTTCCAAAACATGCCCTTGAGGGTCTGACTCAAATAACAAAGAGATAAGTCTATAGGATATCCCAAAGTTAGAGTATGTAATAATAAAGTACTACTAGGATGTAACTCAAAGTGAGTGAATATATATATAAAAAAAAAAAGAAGTTCCAAAACCTTACTCGTACTTGTGATTTGTTATATGTTTATTTTTATTTCAATTTTTATATTTATATATTTGAAATAATTATATTTTATAAGTGAAAATCAAATTTCTATTTAGTATTAATTTTTTTTTGTAAAGAATATTGTATAGGATAATTCTTAATTGTTATATTATTATAATATTATGTTTCTTATAGAATAAGAAAAATTGTTAGGAATATCCCTATAAATATTATAAGTCATGAAGGAAAATAGTTACGAGAGATGAGCTTGTAAATGCTACTCTGTGTGTGTAGAGAGGTTTTAGGGATTGAGAGTATTGTGAGGTATTTTCTTAGTATTACGAGCATTCGAGGGAATCATAATTTTGTGATCCTAGTTTTCTCAATATTTTGATACTCCAATTTTGTACCCCATTTCAAAATAGTGAAAGATTCTCTCTAATCCGTGGATGTAAGCATGATTGGCCAAACCACGTTAAAACACTCGTACACCTTTATATTGGTTTCTTTATCTTTATGTTCTTGAATTGGTATTTTCTCAAAGCTTTGGATTTTATAACACAAACCATATTAAAATTTAGGTGAACTTATAATTTAAGATAATAATCCTTTTGTCTAGATATTGTTCACTTGAAATTTACTAATTATAAAATATGTTTACTAAATTAAAATCAATAAGCTCTTTTTCATTTTTTATTTTAATTTAAACTTAATTAATTTTTTTAGCTTCATATAAAGCTCAAATAGTTTAAAAAAACACAACTTTCTAATTAGTTTTAATTATATTTTATTTTCTTTGATATTCCCATATAATAACCAAACATGAAGGAACCAAATATTTTGTTCAAAAGTACTAAAAAAAAAAAATTATTAAGAAAAATGCTTTTATAATAAACAACGAGAAAGAAAATTTGTCAAACCCCATAATTATTTTTTTTCAATAAATACTCAATATATATGGAGATAAAAGATGATTGAGCTTTAAGTAAATTCATACAATACACGATTGTAAAAAAAAAACTATTATAAACAAGAAACATCAATTCATAAACCTCATAACATTAATTATACAATTAGGAACTCCAATTCATGTGAAAACAACTTGTGCTTTTTTCTTTCACACACTTTACACATTCTAAATCCCCTAGTTCTCTAAGGATAGCTCATACTAACAAGTGTACAAAAGTGACATATATTACATTGTTTCTTAAAAAAAAAAAAGGAATTTACAAAGGCCAAAGTCACGAAATCTCAACACGAGTAAAAATTGTATCAAATCACCAATCCATGCAGAAAGCAGTCACTAATTTTCAATAAAAAGTCCTCTTACACCATCTAAGGTGAGGAAGATAAGAGTGATTCACAACAATAGAAAACTTTATAATCATTCTATGCACATCCTTAATGCTTCAATTAAACATATAACAATATGTATGATAAACATTTGTAACCATGATCAAAGTATGAAATAATATCAAATATGCATGCATGGTTGCAATGTCTTCCTCTTTTGCTCATCTCATTCATTCTCTTCCACATGATCAAACAACTTTTATCATTTTCTTCCACAAGATAACTGGAAATTATCACCAATATACATATCTATCATCAATTGCTTCAATATATAGGAGATCAACCATAAATAATGACTATTCTAGGACTATCACCAAGGACTAGTCTTATCCCGTGTCTTTTAGGACTTACACCCAAGGGTAGAACCAACTCTGTGTCTTTAAGGACTACAATCCAAGGGCATGACCAAGTCCATACACCTTTATCTAGATGTCTTTCTTGAGGGTTTAGGGATTTTCACCCAAGGACACATGGTCCCATATAAATAATATATCGGAAGGTAACACTATGCTTATAAATAATATCTTCCATTATCCATATAATCTTTGAATAATATTTGTCACTGCTTAAATCATTCTTGATGCGTAACCAAACCATAACCATATGATTTTCAAATCAATGTATCCACATCTCAATACCATGTTTCAAAACGAACCATGCATACCATTTGAACATCATGACAAAATAAAATGCTTAATAAATCTATATCAATTATTAAGATTGCAATATATATTTAATGAAATTCATAAAAGATAAACAATAGAATGGTATAAAATTCTCTACCTTTCATCGAAGTCTCATTTGAAATTCTTCTACGTAGACAACTCTTATTAATTACAAGAAACTGAAATAAAAGAATATAACTCAGGTTATGACATTTCCTTCGTAACTCATATTATCAATTTAATATTCTTAGTTTAAAACCCCAAAATTTCTAACCTTACCTACTACTTTTCAAAACAATTTTAAGTTATTATTTTCCTATAATCTTCATCTATTAGTAATTAAGAGTGTACCCAAACTTAATTCATTTTATATTCCTTTCAACTATTTTTCAACTAAAGCAACCTGTTATAAGCAACAAAACCTTCTTTACAAAGAACTTAACTCAGATTACTTGCAAAACTAATTAGCAAAAATCTAAACATAAAATCTTGATTAACTTTTCTAATTAACTTAATTTATAAACTAAATTAACCATTTATATCCATCACCAACTCATTAGAAACCCAAACTAGCAAAAAAAGACACTACTTCTTTTTCCTCACATAACTCTTCACTTTTTATCTCTCCCATATTTGATATGGAAAATTACTAAGACTGAACACTAATACTAACTAAATCATTTTAAAGACAAAATCTACCATTAATAACTCTTTAGAAACACAGAACAAACAAAAATTATTAACCTTTTGTTCTTCGCATGAAACCCTAACTCTCTTTCTCTAAACTTCCTCCCTCTAAGCCCCAAATATGCAACCAAGAAATGGTCGAGAAAGAGCACTATAAGCCTTTAAATACCCCCCAGTTAGTGCAAACATGAGCCGACCTGCTTAAAAGTTGCCATCTAACTACACCCTTCACCATTTTGCTCATTATTCATTCTCTTGCTAGCTATTTGTGATTTGAGATTATCAACTAGTCCATTTAGTTCTCTTAACTGTAATTATTTCCCAAAGTGTTAATTTCAAATGTTCAAACCAATAATTAGTTGTAACTAATCTTAATATAAGATTAATGAATAATAAAGTATAAGATGCCTTAATCCATTTTAAGCCTCTACTTAAACATATTACATATTTAGGTAAAGATAAAATAGAATATAAATATTATGATAGTCATATTTGTTTATTTTTTTAGTATCACAAAATCAAATGTCATTAATATTATTAAAATTTTAAGCAGTCCAAAATTATTTAATCTTTATGTACAATGAAGAAAAATAATCAAAACCAGTCTGAAGAAGAACATAAAAATCCCTTCAAAGAAAAAAAAAACATAAAAATAGTTTATTCAACTTAATCTATTATTTATTTTCTTTCAATTTTTTCTTTTCATTCCCCTTACATTTTCTTTCAAAATTTTCAGAAACCAAATATGCCATTATAAGATTTTTAAATATGGTAAGGCATTGTAAGGAGACTGAACAAAAGGTCTTAAGACTTCAAGAATGTATAAAATTTAGACCATTGAATATGTATGATGATATATACAAATTGTCAGAATGATGAATAAATATAAATATAAATATAACCAAAATACAAAGACAAAAAATAATGAGACCTAAAAATATGTAGGTCACAGTTAGAGGTGGTAATAATGGTTGAATCCGATGGGTCAACCCACTTTAAACTGATTTTTAGAGAGCTAGGCTATAAACTTTAAGGCCTAAATAAAATCGAACCAAATTGACTCGACCTGTTTTGACCAGTGACCCATGTGGGTTTCCATGCGAGTTGAGCCAGAAATCTTTATTTAATTTTTTGAGTAAGCTAAGCACTTTAGTAATTGAGATTTTAGTTAAATGCAGCAAAATTCGATATTTTGGAGAAAGGCACAACATAGAGTTAAATCTACGCTTTTTGTAGCATAGGGGTTTTAAAAATAATAATAATTATTATTATAATATATGATTAATATATTAAACTTTTTTTTAACTATTTTTTTTCAATTATTAAATGTAACTTTTTAATTTAATTTATATGATAATTTAATATTTAAAAAATCTAATATGAAAAATTACAAAATGCATTTGAATTAAATAAATTACAGTTTTAATATTGAATATATTTTCATTTATCTCATTAATCATATTTTAAATATTTATAATTTCATTTTTTTTTGTATTTATCATTTAAATTTTATTTAATCATATATGTTATTTGATAAAAACGAAGTTGTAGTAGTTTATAAATTTAATAACTAAATTATGAGTATATTTGAAATAATTTTATTACTTAAACTAGTATTAATAACAAAATATTATTATTTTAAAAATAATTAACAAAAATTATACACTTATTTCTTTCATAATATAATTATATCTTCAAACAAGATGAATTTTCAAAACAAATAAGGCATTTCATTATTATACTATTGAGATGCCTTTTTTGAAAAAAAAAATTTTATTCCAAATGTAAACGAAATTTATATGGTTAACAATTTAAAAAATTAATTAATAGATGATGATGACTCCACTATCATTAATGATGTACATATTAAGATATAATGAGGATGAGGGTGAACATTAGCCGTATATGAGATTTCATTTGATAGTTTGAAGGTTTTTTAAATATGTTATTGGAATTTGTTACTTTATTTGTTGAGTCTTATTTAGGCCAATTAGTTTGATCTTTGAATATGTAATCTTTCATCATTTATTTATTTATTTAATACTATTATATTGTTTAAACTCAATTATTTTATATATTAATTATTATTATATATTTATAAATTATTTATTTTTATTTGAAGAATAATATAATTTTTAAAATAATTTTTTTTTAGCATTTTTAAGGTTTTGACCCATAAATCAAATGTGTTGGGTTGGGCTGGTTAAAAGCTAGCCCCGAATATAAATTGGTCATATTAGCTCAGCCAGTTTTAGCCCATGACTTAAATGGGTTGACCCGAAATTGATTAGACTGACCTGTTTACCGACTCTAGTAACACTTATTGATTGATGATATCATATTGATCAAAAAGGTATGCTTTGATCATATATCACACCTAAAGGTTTTCTAGATATGGAAGGTGACACCTCATGTGGGCCATGCTTTAAATTTTTTTCAATATTTGGCAAATTACCACCCTTGAAATTACTCCAACTTGATAGATGATTGTGAATCTCAAAACCTCTAGAAGCACCTTTTAAAGCTTATGGCTGCGACCGCATTTTGTCCATTTATAATGCTTTTCATTGTGTTAGGGTGTCAGGAATTCTTAATCATCTAATCACATATTTTTAGTTTAATAATATCATAAACATATTATGAATATCAAAATATTAGACCTGAATCATACATAATAGGCAAACCCTTAATAATCATACTTATACATTTTTAATTCAAGAGATATAAAGTTTGTATAACAGAAACATATCTGCATTTATTGTCAAAAGTTATTGAATATATGGGTTAAATCTTTCGAATTCGATACAGCTTTAATGACAAGAGTTTATCTCTCCTCTAGTGATTGGGATGTACAGAAGAAGAAGAATTAGGGTTCTTTCACCATATGAATTAGAAACCATAACCTTAATATTTATACTAGTCATATTATGTTAGATATTTTTAATTTGGTCTCTCATCAAATTCGAAATATACCTAACGTATCCACACATTAATTTCATGATAATTATACATTTAAGTCAATTACTTAATTCCAATTAGATATTTATTCACTTTATATTACATTATAATATTATATTTCTTCATAAAATTGTTCTTATTGAGATTCGAACCCTGAACCCCTCTCATCTTTATGTCTACACGAGCTCTTAACCATTTTGACCTAGGACATATTGGCTACGAAATGTGATTATAATATCTCACATTAGATACAAAATCTCTTAATTATATATATACAAGACATCGTGTCGGTATAAATTGTGATTACAATATCCACATTAATCACAAAGACCTCTTAATTATATGATTGGGTGTGGAACTCTTTTTAATTTAGTTCAAAATAGTCATGTAGATTAACATTATATGAGAATCATTTTGGTTAACACGATATTTTACTACAGTTTTAAAGTTTGTAATTCCAAGAGCATAAATGATTTTGAAAAATAATTATTAATTTTAAGTGAATTTCCTTCTTTTCTCTCAATAAAAGCCTTATGTAGAAACCATACTTCTTTAATATATATTTATATATACTAAGATTCGAACCTTGTCCTTTTCCTAAATCCTTAACCACTTAACTAGATCTCATCGGCTTTTTTAGATTATATTTAGTATAATAAATAGAGATGTATTTTCCTAGTCCATATTTAGATAGTGTGACAAGTGTTATATTCCTAACAATAATAATAAGAATTAAGAAGGAAGAGGGTCCCAAATGTCATGTGGTGACAACCAAGTTAGTGGTTAGCCACTCTTTCTAGTCATTTAGGGTTTGATACCCAACCCACAAACACCAACCTCCCCACATGCAGACCCCCTTATTCAATTCTCTCTGACAAAGATAGTCTAAGTAAGGATGGTGGCAATTCAAAATATTGTATTCAAGAAATCAGTTGTCAATTTATATTGAATAAAATGTCTTTTGATTATTTTCAAATAATTATGCAAATATAATTAAAGAGTGATAAAAAAATAAAATATTATCTATACAAATCACTTTTCAAAATATTTTTTAAAATAAAACATTTTAGATTTTCAAATAGACATTTGTTTTTCAAAATATAATAGGTTTATCTTGTTCCTGTTTTTGAGAAGCAGGTTTTTGAAAATCTGAAGAAACCTTTAGGTTTTGTTTATCTCTAAAAATTGTTTTTGTTTTTTAAATTTAATGTTTTTTTAAGGACAAAAAAAAAAAAAGGAAATAACGTGTTTTTGTGTTTTTCATTGATAACTTTTTGTTTTTTTAGGAAAAATATGGTTTAAAAACTCTTTATTTGAAATTTGTTTTTATTTGGAAGAACAAAGAAAACACGAATAACATAGTTGGTTCTCTTTTTTTTTGTTGAAAAAGCAATGAAGGCAATATTTGAACCAGAACTTTAAAACTATTCTCTGGAAATCTCAACAAATTTTAAAAATAGGAATCAAGCCACCCTATAAATTTTAAAATGTATATATTTTCTAATAATGTAACTTTTACCATAATATATAGCAGAAAAAAGTACATGCTAATCACACAATCAAAGGGGATGAATGGTAGAAGAATGATGAGAATAAAGAGTTGTAGGTATGATTATAGAGGTGCTTAATTTAAGGAGGAATTTTGGTAGGCTATTGATTGGAGAGAACTTTACACATGTTGGGTATCCTTAGATTGACCAATTGACATTGTAAAAGCATTGGTTGTCCTAATTTTGGAATCAAAACATTAATGAACCATGTGTTATGATGGGCAAAAGCTTTTATTATAGCACCTTTTGGATCAAGCCAACTTTATAGACCTTCTTTTTCCATCAAAATGGATGGTCCCGGTTCACAACTAATAGTTAATAGCTTAGTTGTTTGCTGTTAATTGATTTTATTAGTTGATTTGAGCAGCTAATTTTATTAGCTGTTTGTATAAATGTGTTTAATAAAATTTTGTTGATAGTTGATAACTATTTAATTATGTAAAATGACCAATAAAGACATTGAAATAGTTTATTGTTGAGTTTTTTTTTTTTGGTTAATAATTTAGATTTATAAGGTTATTTTATTGGAAATAAGGTATATTATTATTGAAGAATTAAAACATCATTTACAAAAAAAGTATTAGTCATTTTAAAATTTTAAAATATATAAATTTCTTGAGTTGCTAATTTGTAAAAATATTAACGTTGTGCAAATAGATAAATATTACTATTAATTTATTAATAGTTATGATGATATTTTATATAAATTAGTGATAAATCATATTCTTAATATGTCAATTTCTTCATAGTAATTATATATTAATTATTAAAGATGAGACAATTGGCTAATGAGCTCTCATAAGGTTTTGTGAGAATCTTGGCTGGGCGATGGATCTGCATGATGTTGGGGTTGTATTTCTGTGACAACTCTATATACGATACTTCTATTTGAAAACGTTGTTCATAACAACATTTTTGAAATTATCGGATTGAGCCCAATCTATTCTTCTAATTTTCTCATCACCAAATAGCAATATTAGAGGTTATTAGTCAATCCTTTAAAATATGTCATATCCTCTAATTTTAGCATAAAACGTTATTCACCAAATGGACGGATATATTTTTGTTAACTCCTATGCATAAATTATTACAAAAGCTTGGTTCCTCAAAAGTACCAACCTTATGTTTATTGCTTGGAAATACTTGAAGAAACAACAAAAAAAAATGTGGAAAATTTTCTATTTGCAAACTATTTTTAAAAATAGTTGTGAGAAATAGTTAATAAGAAAAGTGTTTTTGATATGATGTGTACTAAAAGACTATTTTAATTTGAAATGTTTCTAACGTGTTTTTAATATTTTTAGATATATTTTTCAAAAATAATTTTATATTTGGAGCTTAATTTTTAATTATCATATATATATATATATAATTATTTTTTGATAGTACTTTTAAAAGACAAGTGAAAATAACTTCGAGTGAAATAAATGCCTCTATTTTAGATGCGATTCAAGCAGTTCTCATTCGATTAATTTATAATAAATTTTTCATTGAATTAGGTCGATTTTATGGTCGATCGAGATCGGATCGATCCAGGAATTTTCAAAGCATTGAGAAAAAGACATAAAAGAGCATGAACCTCATTGCATTCTGCCAATCTTAAACATAACCCAAAGAAATCAGTTGGACATTCACATTCCATAGCCTACCCTCCCAAGTATTAAACTCCTTTTCTCAAGGAATGCGCCACCCCTCTCCATGCTCTTTAGCATCCCAACCCTAAAACTCTCTTTCCATAACTTTTTACCAACCCTAAAATATTTTATATTTAAACTTGTTTTTCTTGAAAATAATAATAATATGATAGGTATCCAACCCCAATAAAAAAGCTAAATCCAAAATATTGGTCTAATAAATACTAGAGCACTCTTAAATTTAGAAATGTCGTTGCAATTTCATTTAAAACGTGTGGTCGTATCATGTCTTTCAAAACATTAATCTGATATAAAGAAGAGGAAAAACATCTGATATATTTTAAGAGGTAATTTAGTTCGTTCAGTCTTGAGTTTACTCCTCGATGATCATTGATTCGAGTCTCCTTAAAAAGGATGTATCAAAATATTAACTTTAGAGTCTTTATAAAAGTGTCCCAACGTCTGGTAGTTTGAGCATCGTGATTATTATATAAAAATAATAAAAATTCAATCTTGTGTAAATATGAACTCCCAATGTTATCTGCGGTGTGTCTAAATAAGTAATAAGGTTATAGTACATTGTGTGTTTAAATAAGTAATTGATGCTATGTATAGAATTTATGGAGGTGAAAAGTAAATTTTAGATTATTAAAAAAGGGGTAATAAAAAGTCACCACCAGCTAGGCAGCAATCATAAAGGAAGACTTAATTATGAATCATACCTTATTCTAATATTACTAATAAATTCTTTCCCATATTGGTAAGGTAATTTATTCGGGGTTTAAGCAGAATTTAATAGGAAAAAGTTTGTTTGGACCCAACTTAATTAAAGTTAACTTACAACTTTGTCCGTTCATGGGTCTCTTGTTGTTTCCTCCTGGGGCCTAATCCGACGGTCACAATCATAGATCGCCAATCTCGGTTTCCGGAAACAAGATTAGACGACTGCTTCCCTACATTTGGGGCCCACCATCTTAGATCGGACGGTATCCTGACCTCCACGTTTCGTGATCGAACGAAACGTTTCGGAATTAGGAACGCAATTGAAGGAGCGGACGTCACATCATGGCCTGAAATGTAATGAAAATTCGCCACGTGGTACCGACACGAAGAGAACCGGCTCACGTCGCTAAAATGCGCTGGGATGCCACCTCCGCTGTATATATACGCTCTCTCACCAGTTCTGTCGCTCATACGTTTTTTTCCCCTGTGAGCGCACACCAATGGTCTGACCTGTTTGCAGACGCCTTGTTTCCCCTCCTCTCTCTCTCTGTAGTCTTCCATTATCACCTTCGTCTTCTTCTCGTGAATCCTGCAATCGTTTACGTTAGTTCAACGTTTGCGGATCGAACGAACTTGGTGTTTTTGGGATTCGTGCTGAAAACAGGTGTTTTTTTAGCTGCCCATTCTCTTCTCACAGTCGCATACTCTAAGTTGTTTTTTTTGGTGCTTGTTTGATTTTTTTTTTCTTTTTCGCTAATATATGATCTCCGATCGCGATCCGGAGGTCGAGGTTTGATAGGGTATTGTTTTGTGAATTTTTGGTACTGATTGCTGAACTGGAGCTGAATTGGGGGTAGGTTAGGGTTAGTGTTGGGGTTTCTTGTTTTTTTTTTCCTTTTCTGTTGCTGTGTAGTTGGTTTATAATAGAATTGCGTATTGAATGTGTGAATGTGGAATGGGAGTGATTTGGTTTTGGGGGTATTGAATTTGGGTTGATAAGCTAGTGGTTAGGGGAGTGTGTTTCGTTGGAATCTGATGAGGCGCCGTCCAACGGCGACTATTCTACCTGAGCAAATGAATAAAGGAGCATCCAAGAATCAGCAAAACCGGCTTTGTTTCTTAGCTACGTTGTCAGCATTTTTCTGGATTCTGTTGCTGTACTTCCATTTCGTTGTGCTTGGCGGCAGTAAAGTTAATGAATCTTCACAGTTGAGCACCATTCCTGTTGCCACTGAGTCATCATACAGTACACAAGTATTTACTTCCCCGCCAAAAGTTATCGATTTGCCAAAATCAAGTTATCCTGAATTGATTAAGGAAACCTCTCATGATAACTCGAGTAAAGAAAAGGAAACCGCTCAATGGACAACGTTTAAGAAGGAAACCCCTGATCTGGAGAAGAAAAAGGAAAGCCGTGATCAAGAGCTAGAGAATTTCCCCTTTATGCGAGCGCTGAGAACTGTTGAGAACAAGAGCGATCCTTGTGGTGGAAGGTATATTTATGTACATGATCTTCCACCTCGGTTTAACGAGGATATGTTGAAGGAGTGCAAGAGTCTGAGTCTTTGGACCAACATGTGTAAGTTCACTAGTAATGCTGGGTGTGGTCCTCCACTGGAGAATGTTGAAGGTGTTTTCTCCAATACGGGGTGGTATGCGACAAATCAGTTTGCTGTTGATGTGATATTCAGCTTAGCGGATGAAGCAGTATGAGTGCTTAGCTTGAATGTTCTTACATTGCTGCCCCGTTTTGTGCATTCTATGCAGGATTCGATATTGCCGCGGTATCTTTGGGGCTACAGCCATCGTCTTGAGGATGCAGCTTCACTTGATTTGGTTGATTGGCTTATGAAGAGGCCAGAGTGGAAGATTATGGGAGGAAGGACCATTTCTTGTTAGGAAGGATAACATGGGATTTTAGGGAGACCTAACTGATCTTGAATCAGACTGGGGTAACAAACTTTTGTTCCTGCCTGCTGCAAAGAGAGCCATGTCAATGCTTGTTGTGGAATCAGCCTGATTTTAGTAGTTTGCATGCGCTTATCCGACCTACTTCCATCCGGCAAAGGATGCTGATGTGATCATTTGGCAGGACAGAATGAGGAAGTTGGAGAGGAAGTGGCTTTTCTCTTTTGCTGGTGCGCCACGTCCAGGTAACACAAAGTCGATTCGGGGCCAGCTCATTGATCAGTGCAGGACATCCAAGGTTGGCAAGCTTTTGGAATGTGATTTTGGGGAGAGCAAGTGCCATTCGCCGAGCAGTATCATGCAGATGTTCCAGAGCTCTCTTTTCTGCCTACAACCTCAGGGTGATTCATACACGCGAAGATCTGCTTTTGACTCAATGTTGGCGGGGTGCATACCTGTCTTTTTCCATCCTGGTCCCTGCATACACTGACCACTTGGCATCTTCGAAGAACTTTTCAGAATGCTCAGTTATTTCATTCAGAGGGCGATATTCGGAAAAGGAATGTCAGCATAGAGGAAAGACTTAGCCAAATTCCACCTGAGCAGGTGAAAGCAATGAGGGAGGAGGTGATAAGTCTGATTCCAAGTCTGATATATGCTGATCCTCGATCAAAACTGGAGACTCTTAAGGATGCCTTTGATGTAGCCGTACAAGCAGTTATTGGGAAAGTTACAAAGAAGGACACATTGTGAGGTCTAACGGATGAGAGCTTTGTGGGAAGAGAACAGTTGGAAGTATGATTTGTTAGAGGAAGGACAACGAGAAGTGGGTCCTCACTTGAATGGAGGTCCTTTCTTCATCAAAACCAAAGGACCAGAATGGGGATTCTACCAGGTTCGTCGTCTTCAAAGCAGCTAAAGAATTCTTGGAAAGAATGAACAAAGAGCAATAATGAACATGAGCAGGTGTGATTCAAGGATAAGTTCTAGAGATGCCTAACAACTGCAAACAGGATCAGCAAACAAGAGACTCTGCTGCGAAGTCAGGGGTTGAAGGCAGGTATGAACTCACCAAGCTACCAAATTGGAACTTACAAGGTCAGGTTGTGAAACCCCCAACCAAAGCATAGAAATATATTTGCACCATAACTTTCTAATATGCTTCTTTTTCTTATATAGGATTTTTGTTTCTTGCCTAATATAATTTTGTTCATTATTTTTTTGTAATGCATTGGACAACTATACTGCTGGCATAGTGATTTCTTCTATCATTACTGGAATGTTTTCCTATCAAGGAAAATTATACAGGAAGTAATATCAAGCTTTCTATTTGTGTTCAATTCTCACTGTTCCAGCTGGCTTTTGCTTGTGACTGTGATGGTAGTAACCGTGGCTTGATGGTGCCAAGATTCATTATTTCTAATCAGAGTTTATCATCAGTACGTACCCCCAATTCCTCACTCAACTCTTCATTTCTACCTTGATCTTTTGCTTGCTTCTGTGCCTGGACTGGAATGAATCAGTTTGGAAGGAAGCCCCCTATGAACATATTCAATTGAAAACATTAGTTTTCAGGAATCATTTGAGTGAATAATACAAGCCGGCTGTCATATGTTTTATTTTCCAGACCCGTCTGTAAGCTAAGCACTTTAAAGTGAATAATTTATTTTTATATATTTTGAACTCATATTTATTTATTTAGTTCTTCTATCAAATATAAAATATATATATATATATATATATGGCTATTAATTTTATAATATGTGAAGGAGAAAAATGATTTGGAAGCTATATGGAAAAATCAGTCCAGCTCATAAAGTGTCAATGTGAAAAAAGACTGGAAATGTTGTGTCAACCACATTTTGGTTGAGTAGAAAATGTTTGTGGGACGTAATTCCAACTTCTGAGAATGTGCTTCTGTAGCTGACAACTCAGTACTGGAGTTTAGGAGTAGTGAAGCTGGCCATGGCATGGATACATATGCAGAGAACTAGTCTGTTGTCATATACATCATATACCTCTTCGGCTACAATAAAATATAATCCTTCTTGTATTTTATTTATTTATGTTGATATGGGAAATTTTTACCTTTATTTTCCTCTACACACTTTTTAGTTGATTAAGTGCTGATTGCCCGGATATTTCTTTCTTGGATGTATAAATAACCCGAGGGAGGTAGGCTCGGATGGGTGGTGGCTTTTCAAGGCGGAGTCGCAGTTCGGTCTTACAGGCGCCCTAAGAATTTCGCGCGTGCTACGCGGTGTCCCATGGTTAGTAGGGTGTTATGGCGCGGGATTAGTCGAGGTCTTGTGGAGTGGCGGTTTCACCCTTGTTATCAAAAAAAAAAAAAAAGGTCATGTTTGGTCTGTTTCTTGTTCTTGAAAATTGTTCTAGAAAACATGGGTTTTGGAAACACAAGAACACACAAGAATGGGTGGTCCCCCCTTTTACCAAACAAGTTTTTGTATTTTTATTTTCTCTATTTTTAATTTTGAGAACAAAAAACTGTTCTTGAAATAGGAACAAACTGCCCCATGTTTTCTATTCCAGATCTTTAAGTAAGAAAATTGGTAGGAAAAAGAAGTCAAGAAAAGAATAGAAAACTTTCTCATTTTCTTGTTTGGTTATTCATGAAAATTTTGACGGAAATTTGCAATTTTATAAATATTTCTCTCTTATTTCATGCATTGTAGAGATATTATGTATCTTTTCTTCCTTATCAATTTTCAGGAACCGAAACCAAACGTAGCATTACTCATCAGACGGCTAATAAGCTGATAAAAAATAATGAATATAGAAATATGAAATGTAATTTTTGTTATGACAATTGCATGGTTGTAAAATGGGAAAAGAAAAAAAAACTTGGTCCTCTATTTCAATTAAAATACAATATCAAAGTATTCTATTATAATTTTAGGGGAAAATCATTTGAATATATTATTTCCCATCACAACAATAAGCATATGGTGATAGGAAATATGAGCTGATGATAGCAAGGAAGCCCCAAAGCAAATGCTTCTATTTGATGGATTTCACCATTTGAACCCACTTTCCAATTATAAACATAAATATCAGCTTTTTCTGTGCTAGATCAAATTCACATAATATTTTTGTACTTTCGCTTTTGAGGCTCGACTCAAATATAAAAGGAGTGGGATGAATATACGAATAAACCATGATCGAATCTTTTAAAAATATAATATTACAAAGTAATATGTAAATATATAAAAAGTGAATAGAAGTAAAAAAAAAAAAAAAATTATAATTTTTTATAATTTTTTTTAATATGAATAGTTTTGAGATAAAAATAATAAATAAATAATCTTACTATATAATAAAACATATAAAGAACAAATCTTCGTGTCAATTTTTTTCCCATTAAAGGCGAATCCTAACTTAATGCATCCTCTAAGAAATGTTGAACTTCCATTGTAAAAGGCACTTTATTTAAAGAAAAAATTGATAAAAATTGATTTTTTTTCTTTCATATTTACAGTTATAAACATTTAAAAACAAAGAATAGAGTACAATTAATTAAAGGAAATGAAATTGATTTTTTTTTTTATCTTTCATCTATCATATTTGATTCTCTCAAAATTTTATGAAATGAATAACAAAAATATTAAGAATTTGATTGTTGACTAAAAATTTTAAAAAGCCTTTATTGAGAAGATAGAAAATAAATTTTATCGATCACACTTCTTAATAATTGCCTTGACCAACTAAACTATCTCAATGACAAAAGAAATTTTTGCAAATTTGAAAGACAAATTCACTATCATTGAAAAACTTTCTGAAAAGCCTTGAGATTTTTCACAAGCAATACTCAGGTGACAAGAGGGATGGGTGTATTGCTGGTGGTCTCATGTCGAATCCCAATAATAACAAAGTATTACAATAATGTAACGAAGAGCTGATAGATGTCAAAAAAATTTCCAAACGATTCTGATCGTTATTTCGTAAAACTATATATTTGGACCACTTAATCAATTCATTGACATTTTTTTTTTTTTAATTTAATAAATCCAAGGGGGGGTTTGTGGTTGAGAAACGAAGAACATAGGCGAGTGGAGCCTGGCGAAGTGAATCTAACAATGCAAGCATTTAATGACCCCCCAACTTCCCCATTCTCCTTCAACATCTGGGCTTTTTCTTCAAAAACCCCAATTTTCCTTATTGTTTGATTTTGTAAACATTCCATATTGAAGAGGGAATGTGAATCCTAACGGCTACACCTTCTTCTTCTTCTTCTTTCAAACCCCATGGAATTGGTGTATTAAAACCAAGCATAACTTCTCGTGAAGAAAGCAATACAGAATCCCCCCAGCTCTTCAGCTCCTCCTGAAACAAAGGATCCTCGTGAATTTGAGCTCTTCTCTTTCACGAGCTCTTACCATTCTTTTGAATTCTCTGCAACTCCTCCTTCAAATACCCCCCCACCACCCCAACTTTTACTCATGTATTCAACTCTATTCACTTCCTTTGTCTTCTCATCCTGCCATGGAAACCAAAGAAAAGTTCTCCATTTCCACTTTCTTGATATTCTTGGCTTTCTTCCATGCTCAGTCTCTTGACTTATCATATTATTATTTCTTTTCCCACATGGGGCAACTGCTGCTTCTTTCAGCTCTAAGCTTCAATGGCATCTCTCCTTTATTGAACGGACCGTTCTAGCCGAGGATGGTGATCCGTCTTCTCGGCTTTTATACTCTTATCATTCTGCAATGGAAGGATTTGCAGCTCAGTTAACAGAAACCGAGCTAGAATCTTTGAAAATGTTGGGGGATGTTATAGCAGTTAGGCCGGACAGGAGGCTCCAGCTTCACACTACTTACTCCTACAAGTTCTTGGGACTCAGCCCTGAAACCGGTGGTGGCTGGTCTCGGGCCAGTTTCGGGAGGGAAACCATTGTTGGAGTGCTTGATACCGGAGTCTGGCCGGAGAGTCCGAGCTTCAGTGATCATGGGATGCCTCCGGTTCCAAAGAAATGGAGAGGGGTGTGCCAGGAAGGACAGGATTTTAACTCTTCCAACTGTAACAGGAAAATCATTGGTGCCAGGTTCTTCAGTAAAGGCCACCGTGTGGCTTCAATGTCGCCTTCTGAAGATGCCGTCGGGGAGTATGTCTCGCCCCGGGATTCTCACGGGCACGGGACTCACACGTCGTCGACGGCTGGGGGAGCTTCGGTTTCCGTGGCGAGCGTGCTCGGTGAGGGAGCTGGTGTGGCCAGGGGGATGGCCCCTGGAGCTCATATTGCCATTTACAAAGTATGCTGGTTCAGTGGCTGTTACAGCTCTGACATCCTGGCTGCAATGGATGTCGCCATTAGAGATGGGGTCGACATCCTTTCTCTGTCTCTTGGCGGCTTTCCGATACCACTGTTCGATGACAGCATCGCCATTGGCAGTTTCCGAGCCATGGAGCATGGGATTTCAGTCATATGTGCAGCCGGGAACAACGGCCCGATCCGAAGCTCTGTTGCTAACGAAGCACCTTGGATTACTACCGTCGGGGCAAGCACACTTGACCGGAGATTTCCTGCAATTGTTAGAATGGGGAACGGGAAATGGGTCTACGGAGAATCAATGAACCCCGGGGAGCACAACCCGAGCTACTCCGGGAAGGAGCTTGAGCTGGTTTATGTGAGCGGAGGAGAGGCGGGAAGTGGTTTGCTTTAGGTTCTCTCCCAGAAGAAAGTTGTTGGGAAAATGGTGGTCTGCGACAGGGGAGTCAACGGACGGGCAGAGAAAGGTGAAGCTGTGAAGGAAGCTGGTGGTGCTGCCATGATTCTAGCAAACACAGAGATCAATCTAGAGGAGAATTCAGTTGATGCACACGTTCTACCTGCAAGTTTGATTGGTTTTGCAGAATCGGTTCAGTTGAAGAGGTATATGAACTCTACAAGAAATCCCAGAGCTAGAATTCAATTTGGAGGAACCGTGATTGGGAAATCAAGAGCACCAGCAGTTGCTCGATTTTCATCCAGAGGACCAAGTTTAACTAACCCTACCATACTCAAACCTGATATCATTGCTCCTGGGGTCAACATCATTGCTGCCTGGCCTCAAAACCTCGGTCCCTCCGGCCTTCCAGAAGATTCCAGAAGAGTGAACTTCACAGTCATGTCGGGCACTTCGATGGCTTGTCCCCACATCAGTGGAATTGCGGCTCTCATCCGGGCAGCTAACCCGAGATGGACCCCAGCCGCAATTAAATCTGCAATGATCACAACCGCGGATGTAACTGACCATACAGGAAAACCAATCATGGATGGAAACAAACCTGCAGGAGTTTTTGCCATGGGAGCTGGACAAGAATGTCAACCCTGGAAAGCCATTGATCCAGGATTGGTATATGACATCAAGCCAGATGAATATGTCTAGCTCATCTATGCACTTTAGGATACACAAGATCAGAAATCTTCACTATTACACACAGGAATGTCAGCTGCCATGAACTCATGCAGAAAGACAAGGGATTCAGCCTAAATTATCCCTCTGTTTCTGTCATTTTCAGGCGTGGAATGACGAGTAAGATGATTAAAAGAAGACTGACGAATGTCGGGATCCCTAATTCCATTTACTCAGTGGAAGTAGTAGCACCTGAGGGAGTCAAAGTGAGAGTTAAACCCCATCGTCTGATATTCAAAAACATAAACCAAAGCTTGAGCTACAGAGTCTGGTTTATATCAAGGAAGAGGACAGGGGAAGCAAAGAACAGCTTTGCAACAGGGCACTTGACATGGGTGCACTCTCACCCTTTCTCATCGTATAAGGTTAGAAGCCCAATTTCCGTGGTTTGGGCTAATTAGCAGCAATTTAGTAGTTGCAGTTATTCCTGCTTTCCCTATTGTTCTTCACTTGGAGAATCAAATGTCCATGAACATTTGATTTTTTTGACTAGTACTAGTATCCCTGTTTGTAGTGTGAAGTGTGATTTTAGTTGACTTTGGGACAAGGTTAGCAAAAATTAAGCTTCTTTATCATCCAATAAAGAAACAATTTATCACGGATATAAGTTTAGAGATTTGCTCCTTGACCTAAAATTCTCTTTAAAGTAGAAGGTTTCTTGGTCCATTGTTTGGAGTAAGCAAGCAAATGGGGCTAATAAGGTTGAATATCCCCTTTTGCTGCTAAGAAGCTACGGGAATATACAGCATAGATAACAAGAAGCTCGACAAAAACAATAGCCAACATGCTATATTTTATAGACCAAGTTCCTTTCAATCAATCCACTTTGTTAAATATAGAAGAGTCTTTAAAGCATGAGTCATCTCTACTCACATGTACAAAAGAGGATAAAGGCGCATAAAACATTCTGGAAAAACATTGAAGCTTGTTGAATTACCATGGGCCATGGCAGGCATACAGTAGTTGCATAAAATAAAAATGGGCACCAACCAAGTTTCTCAAATTTCTAAAAAGTTACAAAAAGAAACCCAACTTGGCAGCAGATGAAATTGCAGGAATAAGATGGAAGGATATACAATGCCTCAATTTTTGACGAATTGCAACCCGTTTGCATTTGAATATCGCTCCATGAATCTCATGAACCTGTCCCACTCTCGTGGAGTGCGCATTATATACTTTGCTTCAATTCCCGCAGGCTTTCCATTGATGAACTTGGCATTTACATCAACTGACTGGAGAACCCCTTCCTCATCAATCATGTAAAAGCCGGTGATATCTCCAACTTCTCCAGATGAGTCAAAAACAGAGGGCTGTTCAAACCTGAATATAGCCATACCATTTGTGCCATCCCTTGATTTGGTCAGCTTCACATCCGGTATTGTCTGTTCATCAGTTCCTTGGATGAATTGAATAGTTGGTTTCACCATCATTGTAATCAATCCAGATGTTGATGAACTTCGTTTGAGCACAGCCCACTGGGAACGAGCCACGTTCAAAGACTCACCATTGAATGATGAATGTGCACTTCTATGAACAGCCCAAGAACTCAGCCTGTGCATTTAGACACACAAAACATTACCCCCCTCATTGAATTCAACACTGATAATTAATCATTTTCTACTATCTTGAATCTGCTAGTCTTGATATCCATCTTGGTTATCCAACCTTACCAAATTAGCAAACAATTTAAATGGCCTTTCAGATGATGAACCCGGACCCGTATATTTCTGCACAATAATTAGAGAATGCAGAAGCTTCAACTACTTCTGCCGTTATCTCTATGCCAATAACACACTAGCACTGCACAAAATGGCTCATAGGTTGTATTTATGTCCCATTTACAGACTTACAACATCCTGTTTATCCAAAATATACAAGTACAAATGCATAAAAAAGAAAATATAAAATCTCTTTGTAATGTGAATGTGAACTATTTTCAATCTTAGCAAACAAAAACAATTTCAAACACAATTCCTGAAAATGGGTTGTCATTTAAGAACTTTATTTTCATGCCACACAAGAACCAGAATCCTTTTCCACATCAAGAAGTACTTAAATTTTATGGTATACAGTATACACTATGCAGATACACAAAAGATATTGATTCCTCACAAGTCACAAGACAACATCACCCCATATTTGATGAAGCAATGTTCTCTATTAATTTTTTCCTTCTTTAAAAAATAGAATGTAGGTGACATGATTCCATGTCTGAAAAACAAACAAATCCTAAAAGCAATTCAGGACACTTTGTTTAAATAAAAAGCCCCTATTCATTTCATATAATGTATGTTCAATTAAAGCTACAAGACACCTTAAATTTTGTGAATAAAGGCAAGAGACAGCATCTACTGCCAAACAAAATCAAAGCAGGTGTGAAAGGGTGAATAATGAAGTAAAACATGGAAAGACGTAAATGGGTAGACAAAAAAAAGGCAGATGCAAAGAAGCAGAAAAAGAGTGTACCTGAGAGAGGAGGAGATTGCTTGCAACAGTGAGACAGTGGAGAGGTGAATGCAAGGGACTGCAGAGTTGCCATTCGAGACTCAGACACAATTACAGAAGCAGGAGAGAGAAGAAGAAGAAGAGAGGACTTAGTGGTGGTGTGGTGAGAGAAAGAGGGAGGTGTGTAACAAGGACAGCCATTCACTATCCACATATTCTTAGATTTCATTTCATTTTTCATCCATTGCCATTTGCCACACAGTATATGAACTTTAGCTCTTAGATTCTTTATTTTTTTTTTCATATATATATTTTTTATGATATTATATAATCATAATTATTTACCTTTTTATAATTGTAGGTGTCTAGGACTAAAGCCAAAAATATTTGTGAAAAAAAAAAATACAAAAATATAAATTATGTTTTTAAAAAATATATAAATTATTTAAAAAAATTTTAAATTCTCAAACAAACTTTTATTTTTATAAAGTATGTTACCTAATTATTTTATAATTTGAGATAACATATTTTTATTGTTAAGTTTTTTTTAAATTGAAATTTCATCTTTAAATTATTTTATATACAAAAAACAATATTTTAAATAAAAATAATTTTAATTTATTTGTGAAAATTATAGAGATTCAAAATTAATTTTTAATTTGATATTAAATTTTAAATTTTATTTTTAGTTATTTAATATAATAAAATCATAATTAAAATAAATTCAACTAAAATGAATTTTGTATGAGTTGGTTTATAAATATATTGGCAATAGAAATAAAAAGTAATTAAAATGAGATGAAATACTTAAATATTAAAATTAATTTTATTTATCATAAATTGTATATTTAATCAAATATGCTTAATGAATATTATTTCAACAAATATATGATTCATTATACCATAAACTCTATAATATTAATAAATATGAATAAAAAACCTACACTTTTTCTTCCATCGTTCTTTTTTTGGTTTCTTAGTCTTTCTTTTTTTTGTGGGTATTTTCATCTCTTCGAAATAGCAGGTTAAGTTTTTCTTTCCATTAGGTTTCTCCAACTTTCAGATTAGGTTTTCTTATCCTGGTTATCTTCAAACATTTTAAAATATCATATGATAAATGATTAATGGGCGGCAAATGGCTATAAATTGAAGTAATGTTTTCTTCAGTTAGAATTGGTACATATATAGAGGTTTTGTATTAGATCAACATGATAAGATGGTAACTTGGTGGTTAGAGCTTTTAGTATAGTAACAATTATAGAAATGACAATTTTTTTGGGAAAAGAGGCTCTATTTCAAACCCGAAAAGTACTAAGGAAAGAAAATTTAAAAGAAAATAAAAAATAGATTTAAACTTAACAAATTAGTTCTATATGCTTATTCAAACTCATTTTATTTATTTATCTCTATTATATAAGGAATAAGAAATTTAAAAAATATATAAAATTTTGAGGAATTTTTATTATATTGATTTTATTTTATATTTTCCACGGTGAAATAAAATATGAGTCATATGAGTCTTTAGTATTTTTTTTCTTTCTCTTGTACTTTTTAATTCCAAATAGTCTTAATGTTAAAGAATGTTGGATAAAAATTTATGTAAAACATGTTGAGATAAAATATTTAGTAAACTTTTTACACACACATATATATATATATATATATATATATATATATATATATATACATGTTTATAAAGTGTTTATAATGGTAAACTTACCTTCAATCAGTTATCAACTATTAGTTGAACCAAACAAGGTCTAAATACATAGTGCCTTGAAGCTAATGATTGAGTAAAACCTTACATAGACTTGCGTGGACTCAAATTAAAGACCATTGAAGAGCAAATCTAAGACTTGAACAAGTGAACTACTCCTCAAAATTATAAAAATATAATTATTTATATATCTCCAAGATATTGACCTTGAATTATAACTTGGAAAATATAATTGTTGGGTTATGGGCATGGGTAAGCCCATGTGGGCTTAATCGGCTGGGCGGGTGGATCTTAGCCGACAAAAGACGTGTATCTTCCTAAGAGACGTGAATCAAAGCCTATAAGAATAGGACTCTAATTAATTTCTCGGGTTCGTTTTTTTTATGTGAGAAATATAGAAGGAGAGATAACATTTTTTTCTGGGTAAAATATTTAACATTTGAGAATCATTCAAGCACTCATGAACAGGTGTTCATCTTTGTGAAAATTGAATCTGATTTCCATAGCGATGATATGTTTAAGCCTAAAGCATTGAAAATATCACCGAATTCTGCGCTTCAACAAGTAAGTATCATTTATTTCCACTGTAAACCAGTGAAATCTTATAGTGGTATCAGAGCCAAATATGGTGTTCTTTGTGCTTCAATTTTGTTAAAGGAAAGATAAAGAGTTTTTTTCAGACCATTCTTTCTTGGTTTTTCGATGCAAATTTGGTATGGATGGAAAGATCTCGTTGAGAGCTTTCCAACGCATATTTTTGGGTAATTTTTGGAGTTATGGTTAGTTATAGTGTTTTAAAGTTTTTTGGATTTTTTCTCTCCATTTCCCGACGACTTCATGAGTCTGTTGTGGCGGACGTGCGATTGGTCGGCTTGGGATGATGGCCGGTTGTCGATCGGATGATGTGGAGGTTAGTAGGCTTTGATAGCGTGACGGTTAATGAACATATATGACATGGCAATTGATCGACAAGTGATGTGGACAATGACATAACAGCATATGATTGCACCACTTGGCCGGCTTTGAGGGAGCCAAGTGTTAGGATATGATTGGTCCATGTGGTGTCAGCATTGACCGGATGACACTGTAGTTGACCTACGTTGACCGGGTGATGTGGCAGTTGGCATGCGTTGATTGTTGATTGACAACTTTGACTGATCCGTTTGACCACATTCGGACTCCGTTTTTGATGAATTTTTTTTAAAATTTTCATTTTTAAATTCTCTATTGAATGGGCACCCTTTCAAAACCTTTTGAGGTCATTTAATATTTCTTTATAAAATTATGAATATATATTAGTGTGACTTAGTGCGTATTGATTGAACTTTGGCTTCGTGGAAATGTTGAATTGTTTATTTCTTCCTAATTGTTCGATAAATGTGGGGCTTGATAGTTGTAGAGAGAAGAAAATGAAGCTAGAAATATTGAATTTTTCCTCTACTCTTTATATGTAGTGAGAGAACAAATAATGATAGTTTTGGAGTGATTGAGTGAGATATTAAGATGAGAGTTGAATGTGTCTCTCCTAAAAGCATTGATGGGGCTTTTCTAAGGTTTACCATAATTAGAAAATATATTTAAAATATAAAACAAAATAAATATTTTGAAATCTGTAAGCGATTTATTACCAGCGGCGCCACATCGTTGAGCAGCATCTACAAAACACGATTTCAGTGTAAAAATGTGAAATCGTGTTTTGAAGATTCGATTTCAATGCTAAAATGTGAAATCGTGTTTTGAAAACACAACTTCAATGTTAAATTGTGACGCCTCATTTAAAGGTGTCGTTGACAACCCGTCAACCTGTGGAATACATGTATCTCATATCATGAGAGTCAAACATGAGTAAAAATGGTCACTTAGGCCCATGCATCAATACTCACAAAATTACCTCAACTATGTGCCAATAGTTTACAATACTCTTAACCAAAACATATATTAAAATTTAAAGTTTTAATACATGTTCTACAAAACGAATACCAAAGGCACAATCCGGCTTTCTTCTAAAACGTGGCTTCTAGTGAGCGTTGTCCTCCTGTGTACTCCATGTACCTAAAATAGTGATCCCTCAATAGGGTGAGCAATGCCCAGTAGAGATAATTTCCTAAATGGGTTACTCCCTACCTAAGTGCACATGTCATGGCAAACAATCACACTCAAGTAAATACATGATCTACTTGAATGTCTACATGTTCAATCCCATGTCTCGAGTCTTCATCAACTCTCTCACACATGCGTAAGCCAAATGCGAGTAAAAATACAGTTTTCAAAACAAAAGCTTTTTGTTCTCGAAAACTTACTACAAAGATTCGATAAATATATTAGACTACCCTCCGAGACGAATTCATGGATCATTTTGAAACGATCCTTAGGTGACCTCGAGATGAAGCGTTGGCCGCTGCTTGAGAAATTCTTGAAAAATCTTCCTTGAATTCCTTTCACAAACATTTTAGTTTTGATGCCTGTTTCATGTCATGCACTCACACCTAATATTTTAGGTTGCCCCAGTGCATATGGAATGCATTATACGATTCAAAATATTCATGCTAATATATAAAACATGTAATATATACTAATATATTCAATAACATAAATCATGTTATTCAATTTGCAACCCGATAACACAAAATTAGCTCATATGAGCTAATTAACCAATTAAATAATTCATTTTGAATCACCCAAAACACACAAAAATCACCGCGACAATACCGTGAGCGGTGAGGCCTTAGGGTCGGGCCCATTCACGGCCACATTAGGGATCTTCTCACTCAGTTCAAGTATTTTGAGACCGAAAACACGGCTAATTCAAGCCTTAGAATATCTATAACCATTCACATGGCTCTTAGCCAAAGAACAACACAAGTAGGAGAAGACCCCTTACCTCTTGGAGTTGTCGGAACTCCACCAAATAGGTGTCCACACGTAGCCCTCACCGCGTAGATCGACTTTTAGCCTTTGCTCGTCGAGGCAGACGGTCGACGAGAAATCTGAGAGAAGTCACTCTTCTCTCTCACAAGAATTTAAACACCAACCCTCTTGCATCAATTCCAGCCCTCTACTGCATGTTTTCTTCTTCAAATTGAAGAAGAAAATTGTTCATCTTTTGTCTTATTCTCATTTAACTTTTCAAATTTCCATCTATCCCTTTTTATCTCGGATTTTGACACTTGGCTTAATCTAAGCCATTAATCTCCATCATCTCTCTAATCATGCAACATGTGTTACATGAGTACATGTAGTAGGTGACTTTTGTCACATCACATGTCTCTCCTGAAGCCATTTACGACGCGACACGATTGCCTTGAAAAATGTGAGAGTGAACTATCTCGGAATTGATGAAATTCGGCGGTAGCTAGTTTCGCGAGACGATTCCAACGGTGAAAATCCATTTTTGTCATCCGAGATCTAGAAAATTTTCGGGTTTGGCCAGAAGTATAATTTTACCATTTAAAGAAAATTTGAATTTTAGGGTTTTATTCTCACCTCCTTAAAAGGAATTTTGTCGAAGTCTGTACAATCCTCTGAATCACATGCATATCTAACGTGCTATACCATGCATATAAGTAGTCATTTAAATATTAAGCGGCCCAAATACGTGCCTTCATCCTAAGCAAGAAGGGATAGGTGGCGCATCGTGTCCTCGCTCCACGTTGACTCCTTCCTCCCGCAGTCTTTGCCATAGCACTCTCACTAGCCCTCACGGTCTTGCATCGCAAAACGTCCGGACTATCCATAATGCACCTTGGTCCTCCTTGAAGGTCTCATCGGTATCAACCTCGATCACCCCAATCCACTACATGAAATTGGATGGGTGTACCTGCGGAACATAGAGATGTGAAATACCTCGTGGACACGACATGCTGGCGATACGAGCCCAGCCGATGCATTGCGGTGCACTGCCCTCTCGAGTATCTCGAAGGTCGATGAACGTGGCGATAGCTTGCTTTGGCTTCTTGAACGACCACTCCTCTTAGGCATCACCTTGAAGGCGTGATCACCAACCTCGAACTCTAAGGATCGGCGTCGCACATCGGCCTTAACTTTCTTTTTGTCGGCTCACAGGCGTGAGAGAGGCAGTTGTCGTATCAAGCTCACCTTCGGAGGTGTCTCTGTCAGTCGGGACCCGGTGATGGAGCTCTCTCCCGCGCGGTCAACATGTAAATGATCTGGCAGCCAGCCGCCTCATATGGTGCCATCTGTATACTCACACGATAAGCGTTGTTGTAGGCGAATTCCGCAGGACAAATGATCTTCGGCTACCCTTATGATCGAGGCCTTGGCGTACTCGCGGCATGTCCTCCCAACATGTGGTCTCTTTGGCCAGTAATCGGTCGTAGGTGGAAAAATTTGTATGCTCATAATTATTGGTGTACTTATGCCTTTTAGAAACTCTTCCAAAAAAGTGTGCCATAAACCTCGGCTCTTTGCTCCAGAAACTATGAATCTTGGTACTCCGTATGGCCAAGACAATCTCGGATATACAAGCCGTGAGAATCTCTCTAATGTGAAGGTCAGCTATTACCGGTAGAAAATGTCTTAGGCCGTGAATGGAGTCCCTTATCCACCCATACCGCATCATGTCCTTGCGGTGTCTGTGGCAAGTGGGTCACAAAATCCATCGTGACGTGCTCCCACTTCCACTCAACCACCTCGATGTTTGATAACCTGTTGTATTACGGTGCTCGACCTTAACTTCTTACGACAACGTGAGACATCGTCGAACAAAAGAGTCCCTATCGTGTCTCTTCATCCCGCTCGGTAAATGCGCTTAGCGAAGATCTGAGTACATCTTCTTGCCACGGATGTACGACAAATCGAGGAAGCGTGAAACTCCCACACGAGAATCTCCTCTCTCAAATCGGTCAAGCGGGGAACCCTTGCCGAATCCTCTTATGAAAATGCAATCGTGGGCGGTCCGACCCTAAAATCATACTGTGTGCGGTCACGATGGACACTATCTCGGTGTCTGCCACAGGACTCAATCCTTTCTACGCTCCAGCAGGAGGCGGTGTAACTACTAAACTTCTATGTGTACCACTTTACTGGCATGCTAGTTTGTCTTTGTAGCCCACGAGCGTCGCGGTCTCGAGCATCATGTTTCATGGAAGGCTATGTGTGATGCTCCCTAGTGACTTCATTGGGGTAAAGCCGGCCACCACATTTTCATACCCGAGGGTGGTAATGGAAGAGTGAAGTCATAATCCTCTAGAACTCCATCCATCTGCTTGTTTGCCTCCTTTGAGGTCATTGCGTGAAGATATACTTGGACTTTTGTAGTGCAGTATACCTCGAACTCCTCGCCATATAAGAGTAGTGGCGCCCAGTCTTTGCAAGGCGAGACTACGTGTGACTCCGTGTCGTGTGTGGGGTAATTTTGCTGTGATTCTTATTGGCAGAACCATAAGCTACTACCCTCGGCTTGCATCAAAAACACATCGGTCAGGCCCTCGAGACATCACAATGCTGTGTACTCTTGTCCCACATCAAGATTTATCGAATAGGAGCTTGATAGTAAGCCTCATTTTCAACTCTTGGAATGCCTCCTCGCATCGGTCATCCCAATCATCATAGGTGCTGCCAATCGGGAGAAATCCTCAATGAATCTCCTGTAGTACCCAGTCAATCCCAAGAAACTACATATCTCGAAGTCGACTTGTTTCTCAAATTCATCAACCCCGACCTTCTCAAGGTCACGGCACGCTTGATGCGACGCGCACGTGTCTAATCCTGCCTGTAAGTAAGCGAAAACTACGCACATATTGAACTTGGCTGTCTGAGTTGATGGTAACCCGGTCACGAAGATACATTTGGAGTAGACTCGCGCTCCTCTCAGCGGTCGAACAAATTGTCAATCCTGTTAATGGGTCAGATTCTTGGTCGTAACCATTTGTTCAAGCTGGTAGTCAATTCACAGTCGAAGGGTCTTGTCCTTCTTTGTAAACATGACCAAAGCGCCCCATGGTGAAGTATTCGGTCTAATGAACCCCTTGTCCAGTAGCTCATGGCCCTACGAGTTCACAGCTCAGCCCGGTGCCATCTATCTTGAGGTCATAGAGATGGGTGAAATACCAGTGTAACCGATCACGAGAGTCTACAACCCTCTGCCCAGGCAATCCGTCAGCTCATCCAGGAAAAACATCCTCATACTCGCGAGACTACTTGAAGTGTAGATCTAAGGAGTCTGGTCTCACCTCGTCCTCTAAGGTAAGGCTAGCTAATAGCCCGCCCGACTATCCATGACTTACTGGACTGTACCTTTGTGATGAGGCGTTTAGTGAGTGTGTATATAAAAGTATGTAGATAAATATAAGAATGCCTATTAGCAAGTATCTGCTTGTCGAAGTAATAAAGTGTACCTAAGTACGAATAATATCGATCCTGGAAATGGGGATGCTAAGTGACAAAAGTATAATACTTCTCTAATATCCAAACTAACAATTGTGATAGTAAAACAAAATTTAAACTAAACTAATGAAATTTCTAAATCTAACTAATGAAGTTCACAACTAAGGGATCAGAGATGATAAATTCTGCAAGTGCTTGAATTACTTGATGGGACAATGCTCTTAGATCTAAGTTAAAATTCTACTCTATTGTTTCATGAAAATGCTTTTCCAAGGCGACTCTTGTCTAAAGTTAATTATAAGTCTCTCTCGAGGTCGAATAACCTACCAACTAACACTGGAGTCTTTTGCTTCTCATTTCGACTGAGAAGCATTAGAGATGCTTTAAGATCCAAAGTCTCTACGCCTCCCTAATTGCAGATAATTTCTACATTACCGGGCTAATTAGGTTGATTCATCTATGTCTAGTTCTTTTCTCCCTTCTCGGATCTTGCGAACCACTCACCACATTGAGATTAGCCAGAAATCAATATGTAAATAGAACCTAGTATGAATCAATAGAGTGCATTCTCGAAGAAAACAATAAGCGGAACATTAACAAATAGATATAAAACTCATGTTGATACAGCCAAAACCCTAGGTCTATGAATTCAAGCATGATAGAGTTTGATACATCATAAACTTAGGATAAAACAAGAGAATAGAGGGAAGAAGAAACTATAATGATCAAATGATGGTGAGTCTCGGATTTTCTTCCACAAAATCTCACTTGATCTTCTCGAAATCTTGAAAACAACTCCAAACCTCCTCCTTGGTCCCCCAAAGTGTGGACAAGTCCCTTTAGAGCCTAGTCGCCTCCCCTGCGTCTCTTTCGAGTTTGAACTTCAAAACCACTCCATCATGGGCTCAAAATGGGCTAAATCACCAAAACTGACCCTGAACGTCGCGACGTCGTGCAGCAACGTCACGACGTCGGGATGCTCTGTTTCTGCAACGTCGCGACGTTGGTTCTCAGCGTCGCGGCGTTCGCTGCGAATCCACAATTTTGCTCCGACGCCATTAAGGCCATAACTTTGTCATACGAACTCCGATTTGGGTGTTCTTGGTACCGTTGGAAAGCTCTTGAAGTGTAGAATCTATCCATATATGACTTGATGCAATATGAACTCATATGATTTATGAAAACGTCAAAATACAGTAGCCTCTCCTGCTGAAGGTCTTTGCGATGTTTTGCTGATTTTCTTCAAGTTTTTGGAACTTGCATAACTTCTTTGTTCAAACTCCAATTTTGAATTGTTCTTGGTATCCCTAGAAAGCTCTTGAAGTGGAGAATCCATACATATATGGCTTGATGCAATAGGAGCTCATATGATGTCACAGAAAATGTCAAAATTCGAGTAGCCTCTCTGTTGCTGTACTTGATTTTCCACCAATTTTGCCTGGTCCACCAAATGGATGACGATCCATAGGAATTGAACTTTTAGAGCATTAGGGCACTTGTTTAACATAAAAACACTAGAAAAGTAACTAAAGCATAGGATAAAATGAGTATTTAAGATACTCATCGTATTGCACGAAGCAAGTGCTTTGCCCCAGAAGCAAGAGGCAGGCTCAAAAACGAAACAAAAATTGAAAATGACATGAACAAAAAATAATGAGATGAGTATGATAACATGATTCCAAATGGAAGAATCTATGAACACAATTTAGCAATATTAGCCTTTTCAACAAGAAATTTAGGATCCTTAAACTTTTAAACTTTCTAGGAACATGGCAAAGAAAAGCAAAGCGCCAGTGAGCAAAGCAAATCAACCCCGAGTCATGGTGACCTTTCCCAGGGATGATGTAGGTGATAGCATGATCTTAGGTGTATAGCAAGGTCGCACCCTCAAGCCAAAGCTCAACTCATATATTTGGAAGAAGCTAACTAAGAAAGGATAAACGCACCCTTTTTATTCATACCAAAATACCTAAAAATTTCCTAAATACTACAAAAAATGAAGAGAACTGGTGCGAAGTTTTAGATGAGTGTTCCTATAGCGGGGATTCATTGGTGACTCCCATGTAGTGTAGTTAAGAGGCACCCGGGCATTAAATTCCCTTCAAACTTCACCCAGGAACACTCAACCAAACTCAAAGGCCCTGGGTTGGCCCAGGAAGGATCCATCTTGTCCCATGTGGCGGGCAATGTAAGTCGATGACTCGGCGAGTTGGCTTAGGGCATTAGGCTTTGAAGGCCCCTCGGGTGATGCGGGATTCCGATTGGATGATCCACTTATTCTAATTCACAAGCCTATTTTTTTTGACTTTTTTTTTTTCTTTTTTTTTTTTTCTTTTTCATTTTGTATTGTTTTTTCATTTTTTCTTTTTAGTTGGGGCTCAATGGCAATCCTCTTTTGATTGGTTGATGTCCCGTCACTTAGATCGTTTGAGATCCCCAAGGTTAGTAGTTGAATTCAAGGCAAAAGAAATTAGGGACAGGTATCTGAGGGAGACAGTGTGTGTGATAGATTCCTTGAGAAATAGCTTCTTGTAGCACAATGGAGGTGACTAAGCTAAGCCACCCATACCAAGCAAGTACACAATTCCAGATCATTTAAAAACCTAAGGGTCGTATTCCTCTTTACACTTGGCATTTTTGAATAGTTGTGTTCA